>CM029271.1:32431766-32994423 GCA_016920895.1 Vaccinium myrtillus | reverse complement strand
TACAACATTTGTGAAATCAAAATTACAAAGAGGACAATCCAGTTTCATACCATGGGCTTGTCCCAGAAAAGGTTGAACTACGTGAGCTCATGTTTGTTTTGTAAATGTCTACATCTACAGCTTCTGGTATCCTTCTCATCAGAAGGTAAGGGAAGGAAATTCAAAAAGAACAGACAACGATTGCAGTACAGGACATATCGGCGATGGACATGTGACTCCCTATAGTACTAGGGGTTGCGTGGATTTTTTGCATTTGCATTCCAGTACATTCCACGACTAACGACCAAGATAATGCCACTTGGTCCTGATAAAAACAAAGAGGGCCGTTCCGGTTCGATTAGAGGACGGTCTGATTTTATGGTGCAAGATTAAGCATGTTAAAACGATCGGTCAATTTGAACTCAATGGCTAAGTCCTGGCATATTGTGCATATAGCTAGGGAGGGGCCAACAGATGGGCAAAAGCCCACGGACAAGGCCAGATCCTTGGTTAAGCGAAGGTCTACGATCAAGACAGTGGCTAGGAATCTTCTTGAAAATTAAGTAAAAAGAGGAACGTTCCGGTTTGATTCGAGGACGGTCTGGTTCAATAAAAGAATTTGAGGATCTGGCAGTTGGCTGTTCGGAGTGACAAAAGGATTTGAGGATCTGGCAGTTCGGAGTGACAGAAGGATTTGAGGACCTGACAGTCCAGTTTTTTGAAAAGGATTTGGTCCTACAGTTAGAAGATCAACTCCTTATGTCCACAAGGGACAACCGAGAAGTTGAGAGGCTATTGTAGTGGGACAGATCCGCACAAGGTTACAGGTCAGATCGATGAGAAGAGACCCAAAGTGGGCTGAACCCTCATGGGCTTAAAGTATTGGGCCAATGGTTCAAGACCGGTACAAGAGCTGCACTGGAAGGCCCATATAGCGGTTTGGGCCGAGAACTATGTGGGTCGAGTCGTTAGGAAGGGAGGCGGTTAAGCCTTACCTCCTGTGGCACGGGCCGATGTAATGAGGTGGCGTCACCCTTACATGTTTGAGTGATTGTGTGATTCACTGAGGGTCATGGGCCCAGTTTAATGAGGGATGATGTCATTGCATTTGTGTGAGCATATTGAGCTTGGAAAGCAAGTATATGAGAGGCTATAAATACCAAGGGATAGACCCAGAGGTATGGACATACACTCTTCTAGATCTAAAATTACTCTCTAGTGGCTGACTTGAGCCTTGGAGTGCTTGCCGGCAAGAGGCCAGTGGGCCTCTAACGGTTTGTTGCTTGTTTAGGTCGGGCTAGGAGGAAGGCGGCTCACCAGAGGATGATCCACCGGCGAAATCACCCCACCACACAAACTTTATCAGTACTGCTAAAATATTAAGCAAAATTACCCATGTTTACATTTTTCTCCTATCCTTCAAATTTTTTATTCCCAATAACAGAAAAGGAAATTAAAATCCAAAATAATGAAATCTTAACCCTCTACAATAAAAGGCTTCGGAAATTTCTGACTTTCCAGGTGACCGAAATTTCAACCATTTCAATTGGGAGGTTGAGCTTTTAGTACAAAATTCTTAGCAAATTCTAAAAGCTCCTCAGCATCTGGAACAACACCTTTCACTGCATCATCTGCACAAAATCTCTCAGCCCACCCCACCAGCTCCGGCATCTTTTCCCGGTCGAGCAGCGTCACTCCGGCTAGCTTCTCCACTGCTTTCAGCCACCCTAAAAAGCCCCCAAGTGCTATGTCAAGGTACCCAATTCTGTCCCCACCAAAGAAACCCTTCCCCCCTTCACTGAACTTGACAAAAACTTCTTCTAACAGGACCAGCATTTCAATAAGCTGATTTGATGCTTCCGATTTATCTTTTTCTCCTTTTGCCACTCGAAGAGCCCTTAGGTTCGGCACACACTGCGACCATTTGAAAACCAATGATTGTCCAAAGGCAACTACATATTGAAGGCTAATGAAATGAGTCACACATTATATATGGTTACGAGCTAGCCAAAGAAATCATTTTTTAGGCAATTTTTTGCACAAAAAACAGTCCTGTGAATAACACAACAAAATCATGGAAACATTTCTGTTCACTAATCTTCTTCAGTAATTCCTTCCTGCAAAGTTGGTCTACCATAGAATAAAATGACGTATAATTTTTAACTAAACAAATAAACTACTTTTATGCTAATGAAACGTATCGAGATCTGCAATTTCGTGCAAAGAAATTTCAGAAATATTTGAACAAAGTATTTTATTTTTCGATCAAAAAAAATAACATGTATTTTCGAAGTGGGCTAAATTTTCGGGACGGATATGTTGCATCTCTAATGCAAAACCCAAGTTTGAAACTTCAGATTTTTTTCAAAATTTGTTCCTTTAGACTACTGAACTGTTTCCAATGCTGGCCAATTATTTGATAACTTTAGTAGAATTACCACATCGTACTAAAACTTTTAACCTTTTATGTATAAGGGTGTGTTCTTCAACAGATTTTTGGGATATAAAATCTCACATTTTATGACACTCCAATCTCAACACATAAAATGTAAAAATGATTTTATGAGATTTTCATAAAATCCTCCTAAAATCTATAGGAAACCCACTACATTTTATTAGTTGGGAAAACAACATACATTTCATCACATTTCATTACCCCTCCATAAAATGTTCATTTTATGAGATTTTCATAAAATGCACCTAAAATCTATAGAAGAACAAGGCCTAATACTGTAGGTTCTTTCTCAGCCCTTTTAAGCATATTTTTTCCAAGTGTTCATGAAAACCTATAATAATTCTGATAATGTCACTTCAATCTTTAAATTAAATCAAGAACATCACTGTAATCGAAAAAAACATACCTTCTCATCAATATAGGCTGCCCAGAATTGTGCAGTAGCACGATCATAGGGATCAGAAGGCAAAATAGAAGGCCCGGATGTCCATATCTCATCGATGTACTGGACAATGACAAGGGACTCACAAATAGATTTGTCATCATGAATAAGAACCGGTATTTTCTTGTGAATCGGGTTCAATTTCAAGAGAAGGTCGCTTTTGGAACCAAATCTCTCTAACAAGAACTCGTAGTTGATCGACTTCAAGTTGAGGGCGATTTGAACCCGGTTCACAAAGGGGCTTGGACGCCCTCCTATGAGCTTTACACTGGCCATGGCCGGCCAAAAGTACTATACAAATATAGATTTCAATAAATGTGATTGAATGAAAATCTATGAATTGCTAATCTTTTGATCTGGGTTGATATTGAGGGAAGCTTAGGATTTTGGTTGTGGATATAGATGTATGTGACTTGGGGGAGGGGAATATCATGCGTGCATGTCTCACCCATGATGTCACAGCATATAATTTAAAAGTCGTAATTTCTGGGTTGTTTCCTTCAAATTTTGGAGCATTCATTTGTTAGGTTTTCTGAATTAATTACTTCGAGGGAAGGGGGATGCATGTGACTTGGGGGATCAGAAACGGAAATATATAACTAGTTTAACTGGAAGGAAAACAATTCAATGCACGCCTCACCCATAATGTCACAACATGGTGCAAAAGTCAAGGAGTACCCATTAAACTAACATGATGTAAAAATCAAATTCGCTGTGTTTGATTGAGAGTTTTGAGAAGAATATTTTGAGAAATATTTTTAAGATAGTGTTTGGATGGGTTTTTGAAAAAAGTAATAAATAGAGAGAGATGTAATAATTGGAGAAAGATAGAGAGAGAAATGAAAATAATGTTTGGATAAATGAGTATGAGTAGAGAGAGAAATATGATTAATGATTGAAAATATGAGAGATGGTTTTAGAATTTTTTTTGAAAATGTGAAGTGAACAAAGTGATTGACTCTCTCTCTCTCTCTCCATCAAAATTCTAGCTGTCAAAAATATTTTTCTTTTATGTATGTCCCTTCCCCAGTTCCCCCTGTTGTTTCAATACCCCTTGTACAGCGGTGGGAGGGGAAGGCCATGGTAGCGGCAGCTTCATGATTTTTTAGCAGAGTATTTAAAAATTACCTTAACTCTACGAGTTCTACTAATCAATCATATATTTTAAAAAATTCATATACTGTAGTCGTCCCTAGGATTGGACTATACGAGGCTGTTTGGACGCCTATTTTTTGCATTTTCCAATTCTATTTATCACATTTTGGGTGTTTAGGGGTTGTCCCCCAAAACTCATTCTCGGAGAATGAGTTCTCTGTTTTTCAGTTTAGAGAAGAGAAGTCAAAAAGAGGTGTTGAGCTACTTTTTACATTCTCCACTTGCAAAATACATTTTGTACATATCTCTCAAACACTCTTATCAGATTTAAAACACATTCTAATCATAATTCAAAAGGCCAAAAAGTTAAAAATGAAAAGCTGGAAAGTAGGCTTCCAAACGCCCACGTAATTTAGGTTGTTCAAAGTGGATTGATTTATGGGTTGATGTATTGGATGGGTATTCATTTAATTTTGCATTGTGTGTTTCATTCATATTTTAGTTGGGTGTTCAAAAATTTCACTAACAAAAAATTTGTACAAATTTGTTACATGTATTACAACAACAAAAAAGAGTTTTAGAGTGTTCATGTGACCATCCACCGCAATGTGGAGCCGTTAGTTGGCCATAGTACTATTTCCACTTCCCTTCTTTTTTTTTATGGCAAGTCCCCTTTGTTTTTGTTTTTTTTTTTCCCTCTGTCTCTCCATATCAACGATCTGTCGTCTGATCTATGAGAATTATATCTCTCACTTTTACGAGAATAGTTAGTTTCGTCATTGGATGAATTTTTCATCTACAGATCAAATTCTTTCAGACGTTGTTGCTTCACAAATATATGTGCCAATAGTGCTCTAACTCTACATGATATCATTGGCGAGGCAACTCACGGTTGCTTGGAAGATCTGTAGTTTTCGAAATTCATTGGTGCGTTCATAGTTGGTTGGAGTCCATCTGATCGTCTGGGTACTTGTTGTCTTTTGTCTTTGGCTTGCACTGTTCTCTTTTGGTGAGACTACTAATTCTAGATATGAATTTCCAGCAAATCTATGTGCGTTAATTAGTCTCAATATTGTCCGAGTTGGGATGAAAGACATCGATTGCCTTCTGTTTTTCTTAATTTGCGTTAGTTAGTTAGATAATTAGTTTAGTTTCGTCCAAGATATTTGTAATTAACTCCGTCATGTAAGTGTTGTTGGGTTTTTATTAATATAATTTTCTTCATTGTGTAAAAAAACAAAAAACATAATGTAAAAGTTGTAATTTATGTGTTTCCCTTAAATTTTGGCATTTGTATATTGGTTGTCTTTTCTAAAATTTTGTTAGAATGTTGTCAAGTTTAGAAGAATTTAAAATTTAAAACATTATGGCCAAAAAAATATTCAATTCACTAAGTATGAAAAATGTAAGAAAAAAGATATATCTAAAATAATTTCTCAGATAATTCACTTTTTTTTTTGGGGTAAATTAACTTGAAATAGAAAAAAGGGTAACCGATTATACAGCCTAAAATGGGCATACCCCAGGAGAAAAGGAAAAAAGAAAGAGAAAATAAAAAAACCCTAACCGCAACAAAGAAGATATCCAACAAAGCTCAAAGCACACTACAAAGTACACAAAAAAACACCAAAACAAAGAAGGTGCCTCAAGAATCAAGAACTAAACTCTTGAGGCCTTTAACATCTTGAGTTTCTCCAGAAGCTTATTCCTGTTTTGATCTCTAGTGGATGAAGGAGTTGAAGGATCGCCCACCACCAGGTTCAGAACTAAAGTATTTAATAGGGGTGTACATGGTCCGGTTTGGACCGGTTTTGTACAAATCCGGGAACCGAACCATATTTAACGGTTCCAAAGAATTGAGAACCATAACCAGACCATTACACATATAGAACCAAACCACACCAAACCATTAGACCAGTCCGGTTTGGTTCGGTTTCCGGTTCTAAACCATGTTACCATTCAAAAATTGCCAAATACAAATTGTCCACAAAATTATTGCAACTCTTTCATAAAGCTACTACCATTATACCAACCCACAAATAGATTAAGAAGTCCATCAATAGCTAAAATTACTATTAAAATATCATTATTGACATAGATGGCAAATGCAACATTAAAACTTAATTAAAACGAACAAAATTATCAAGTGTGTGTGGGTAAATAGGAGTGTATATATTATATTGTATTATATTATACAACGGGTTGGTTTGGTTCAAACCACGGTTCCTAATTATGAAACCGGAGACTAAACCAAAATATTCGGTTCTCATTTTTTTAGAACCAGAACCAATCCATTAAACCATAGAACCAATCCAAATAGACCGGTTCGGTCTGGTTGGTCCGGTTTCACGGTTTTTTCGATTTTCTTGTACACCCCTAGTATTTAACTCCTCGTCACAAACTTCAGAACTAAAGTATAAGCACAAACAACCCCTTCTTGTGAAAAACAATTCCGAATACATATAACTCATGCGTGTGCTTCTTTTTCATTTTATTCATAGTGGACAATTCTTTTTATTTTACTTTTTGAAGAGGAGAAAAAATAGAGCAAATTCTTAGAATGAAAATAATCTCTCACAATAAAATTCTTCCAAATTGTTGACGTCCCAAGCCAACCCCAAATAGCAACCATGTTGATTGGGATTCTACGCTTTTGGTAGAGACTTCTCGGCAAATTCCAAAAGCTGCTCAGTCTCTGGAATAACACCCTTCACTGCATCATCTGCACAAAATCTCTCAGCCCACCCTACTAACTCCGGCGTCTTTTTACCGTCAAGGAGCTTCACGCCGACGAGCCTCTCCGCCGCCTTCAACCACCCCAAGAAGCCCCCAAGTGCTATATCAAGGTACCCAATTTTATCCCCACCAAAGAACCCCTTCCCCCTTCACTGCACTTGGCAAAGACTTCTTCTAGCAAGACTAACATTTCGAAAAGCCAATTTGCTGCTGCTGCCTTCTCTGCTTCTCCTTTCGCCAATCGAAGATCCTTTAGGGATGAAAAACACTGCATCCATTTGAATTAAGAAGGTTAACAGTTTTTCCAATAGCTAGGGATATTGAAAATGAACAATGTGTCAGGATAATTATTGGAGGGTGATAAAATGAATAAACTTTAATTACTTTACATTCAAGAATTTCGGCCAAATCGAAAAAAATCGTACCTTCTCATCAATATAGGATGCCCAGAATTGTGCAGTGGAACGGTCATAGGGATCGGAAGGAAGTATAGAGGGACCGGATGTCCATTGCTCATCGATGTATTGGACGATGATAAGGGACTCACAAATAGGCTTGTCGTCGTGAATAAGAACCGGTATTTTCTTGTGAACCGGGTTTGATGCAAGGAGAAACTTGCTTTTGGAACCAAATATCTCATCGAAGAACTCGTAGTTGATCGATTTTAGGTTGAGGGCGATTTGAACCCGGTTCACAAATGGGCTCGGACGGGCTCCTATAAGCTTTACACTGGCCATGGCTAAATTAAACTATAGCTAGCAATATGGAAGTGAATATGTGGTTGAACGAATCGATACGAATTGTTAAATCTTTTGATGTGGATTGAGACATGATGTTAGGGGTTCGGATATATATAGATGGGTGTGACATGTCTTGGGGGAGGGGAGACAGAAATATAGTTGTATAGGAAACAATTCAAAGGGGATGGCTGAGGACTTGGGAGCATATCTGCGTCACCCAATATATGTCGCAACATAGGAAAAGTCATTTTCAAATACTATGAGAATGAGACAACAAGGTTAATGCATGGCCGGCCCAACCTCAAAGTCCAAGAGGTCTGGATCTTGGGTATCCAAAAAATTTAAAAAAAGAAAAGAAAAAGACCCCATAAATTTTTACTATTAGGCTTGAGTTAGGGTCTTTATAGTCCCATAAGAAAAACAAAAAAGGCCCTATCTATTTTTTTTTTTAAAAAGACCTAAACAAAAAGTTCATTCGACCTAAAGGCCTAATATATGATCCACAATAAAATAAAAAGGCAACTAAAATAAAAAGACCCAATTTAGGAGTAGGACTCGTTATGATTTAGCCCAGTCGGTTAGTCTCCAGACCTCGACTGCGACGTTTCGCCCGTCTCATTTGCGAGTAGATGCAGTGGGTACATGGCAACCTCTATGTCCCGTCTCCGTCTTTGTCCGGTCTTCCCCACTGTCATCCGTCAACGATCTCTAGGGACGAGCTCCGTACTCCCACAATTGTAGTTACTCTTAGGGGCACAATTTCTAGAATAGAACACCTTGAGCACTAAAAAGCACTAAAAACACTTGGGCCGACCATGCATTAATACTTAATATTACAATTAATAGGAGCACTCTTGTTCATATGATACTTCATACCCACCAAGCAATGTGGAACAACTTGACCCCCTCCTCCACGAAATACGATCTAATATTGTTGCCCCGAGGTGGTCGAGGTGGTCGTTTCGATACTTTTACCAGGTTAATTAATATCTATGGTAGTATTATTTTGGGTAATAGGCAAGAAGATCTTGTCATTTTACTCTCGGGGATGAAATTTGTGGAAACTTTATATCCATCTCAAAATTAATTGGCAATGAATGGAGAGGTCTCAGCATATATTAAGTGATCACTCATTCTACTCCTAAGCAACGTGGGACAATATTTCTTAATTAACATCCCCGCTCACATGCATCAGCATTTGAGGTCTGTTACGTGCGACCACTTTTTGGGTCCTATCATCGTGCAGCTTTTTTTCTGGTCTGTACATGTCATCATGGGTGTGGATTTTGGAATTTTTTTTTAGGATTTTGGTTGTGGATATAGATGTATGTGACTTGGGGGAGGGGAATATCATGCGTGCATGTCTCACCCATGATGTCACAACATATAATGTAAAAGTCGTAATTTCTGGGTTGTTTCCTTCAAATTTTGGAGCATTCATTTGTTAGGTTTTCTGAATTACTTCGAGGGAAGGGGGATGTATGTGACTTGGGGGATCGGAAACGGAAATATATAACCAGTTTAACTGGAAGGAAAACAATTCAATGCATGCCTCACCCATAATGTCACAACATGGTGCAAAAGTCAAGGAGTACCCATTAAACTAACATGATGTAAAAATCAAATTGACACACTCTCTCTCTCTCTCTCCACATCAAAATTCTAGCCGTCACAAATATTTTTCTTCTATATATGTCCCTTCCCCCTGCTGTTTCAATACCCCTTGTACAGCTGTGGAAGGGGAAGGTCATAGTAGTGGTAGCTTCATGATTTTTTAACAGAGTATTTAAAAATTACTTTAACTCTACTAGTTCTACTGATCAATCATATATTTTAAAAAAATCATATACTAGAGTGTATATTGTAAGACCTAGTTTTTCAAAAGATTTTATCAAATCAAACAAAAAAACTCAGCCTAACCCAAAAAAAATACAAAAATACATAAAATGTTGTAGTTGTTTTCTACAAATATTTATTTTTTGAGCCAAGTGAAATAAAAAATCGGGGCATAAGTACAGTAATATTTATTTGTAGAAAATTATGCGGCGAATATGTTTGCACAGATCTTTTGAAACATATGTTCTTTTATTGGAGATAAGAGTTAATATCGATCTGAGAGAAGTTGCACGACAACGATAACAAATACTACTTTCTTCACTCTCTATTTTTCTAATATTTGTTACAAAGATGTGTGCTTTGTTTTTAGCTAGTGTATTAGGTATTTAATAGTAAATAACCTGGATTGCAGGGTGTTTTATTCATAATATAGAACTAAGTGTATATATATATATATATGAGTTTAAATTACTACATGTAATGTAACAACAAAATAAAAATAAAAAAAAGAATAAGCATGTTCAATTGACCACATAGCTTGTTTCGTTGCTGGTCAATTGGAAGAAATTTGACTATGGGGTGCCTCTAGATAAGCCCTTAGCGCTTATTTGAGCCTAAGAGCAACGACGACAGCTTTCAGATTCCTTTCGTAAAGAAAGAAATTTTGGCCTTCCATTCAATTCATTGCACGTCAGTCGCTCGGGTACTATTCCTCTTGGCCCCTGTTCATCGCCTTCCAAGCCATCATAGTTTTCGTTTTTTCGATCAACACTTTGATTCCTCATAAACATTCAAGTCTTACTATTTCTTTCAGTAAGAATCAAGCAGAAATTCGTCTAAACCCTGCTCGGTGAAATGCTTCTTAGAACCCCTTGGCCGTCTGGTTTGTGGAGCAGAATGGTTGTAGGAGAGAGGGGGAGAGTGAGAAAGGGAGAGAGAGAAACTAACAAAAAATTGGTTGAAGGATTAATAGTGCATAGGTAAATTTACCTAGGTACTGTAGCAAAATGCATGGTGACCAGTATTTTAGAGAGACTCCTGGAGCACTATTTTTCAACCGTGAGAGGTAAAATAGCTCAATGGGTCATATACCCAATCTGTTGATGTTGCTCTAACATTTTCTTATACGTGGAGTTGTCTATAGGATTGGACTATAGGAGGCTGTTTGGCCGCTTATTTTTTGTATTTTCCGATTCTATTTATCACATTTTGGATGTATAGGAGTTGTCCCCCAAAACACATTCTCGGAGAATGAGTTCTCTGTTTTTCAATTTAGAGAAAAGAAGTAAAAAACATGTGTTGAGCTACTTTTCACATTCTCCACTTGCAAAATATATTCTGTACATATCTTCCAAACCTCCTATCAAATTTAAAACACATTCTAATTATAATTCAAAAAGCCAAAAAGTTAAAAATGAAAAGCTGGAAAGTAGGCTCTCAAACACCCACGTAATTTAGGTTGTTCAAAGTGGATTGATTTATGGGCTGATTTATTGGGTGGGTATTCATTTAATTTTGCATTGTGTGTTCATTCATATTTTGGTTGGGTGTTCAAAAATTTCACTAACAAAAAATTTGCACAAATTTGTTACATTTATTACAAGAAAAAAAGTTTTGGAGTGTTCATGTGACCATCCACCGCAACATGTGGAGCTGTTAGTGGGCCATAGTACTATTTCCACTTCCCTTCTTTTTTTATGGCAAGTCCCCTTTGTTTTTGTTTTTTTTTCACTCTGTCTCTCCATATCAACGACTTGTCGTCTGATCTATGAGAGTTATATCTCTCACTTTTATGAGAATAGTTAGTTTCGTCATTGGATGAATTTTTCATCTACAGATCAAATTCTTTCAGACGCAGTTGCTTCACAAATATCTGTGCCAGTAGTGCTCTAACTCTACATGACATCATTGGCAAGGCAACTCGCAGTTGCTTGGAAGATCTGTAGTTTTCAAAATTCATTGGTGCGTTTATAGTTGGTTAGAGTCCATCTGATCGTCTGGGTAGTTGTTGACTTTTGTCTTTGGCTTGCAGTACTGTTCTCTTTTGGTGAGACTATCAATTCTAGATATGAATTTCCAGCAAATCTATGTGCGTTAATTAGTCTCAATATTGTTCGAGTTGGGATGAAAGACATCAATTGCCTTATGTTTTTCTCAATTTGCGTTAGTTAGATAATTAGTTTAGCTTCGTCCAAGATATTTGTAATTAACTCCGTCATGTAAGTGCCGTTGGACTTTTATTAATATAATTTTCTTCATTGTGTAAAAAAACAAAAACATAATGTAAAAGTCGTAATTTCTGTGTTTCCCTTAAATTTTGGCATTTGTATATTGGTTGTCTTTTCTGAAATTTTGTTAGAATGTTGTCAAGTTTAGAAGAATTTAAAATGTAAAACATTATGGCCAAAAAAAATTCAATTCACTAATTAAGTATGAAAAATGTAAGAAAAAAGATGTATCTAAAATAATTTCTCAGATAATTCACTTAGCATACGTTATTTAACTCCTCGTCACAAACTTCAGAACTAAAGTATAAGCACAAAAACAACTCCGAATATATATAACTCATGCATGTGCTTCTTTTTCATTTTATTCATAGTAAACAATTCTTTTTATTTTACTTTTTGAAGAGGAGAAAAAATAGAGCAAATTCTTAGAATGAAAATAATCTGTCACAATAAAATTCTTCATAATTGTTGACGTCCCAAGTGAACCCCAAATAGCAACCATGTTGATTGGGATTCTACGCTTTTGGTAGAGACTTCTCGGCAAATTCCAAAAGCTGCTCAGTCTCTGGAATAACACCCTTCACTGCATCATCTGCACAAAATCTCTCAGCCCACCCTACTAACTCCGGCGTCTTTTTACCGTCAAGGAGCTTCACGCCGACGAGCCTCTCCGCCGCCTTCAACCACCCCAAGAAGCCCCCAAGTGCTATATCAAGGTACCCAATTTTATCCCCACCAAAGAACCCCTTCCCCCCTTCACTGCACTTGGCCAAGACTTCTTCTAGCAAGACTAACATTTCGAAAAGCCAATTTGCTGCTGCTGCTTTCTCTGCTTCTCCTTTCGCCAATCGAAGATCCTTTAGGGATGAAAAACACTGCATCCATTTGAATTAAGAAGGTTAATAGTTTTTCCAATAGCTAGGGATATTGAAAATGAACAATGTGTCAGGATAATTATTGGAGGGTGATAAAATGAATAAACTTTAATTACTTTACATTCAAGAATTTCGGCCAAATCGAAAAAAATCGTACCTTCTCATCAATATAGGATGCCCAGAATTGTGCAGTGGAACGGTCATAGGGATCGGAAGGAAGTATAGAGGGACCGGATGTCCATTGCTCATCGATGTATTGGACGATGATAAGGGACTCACAAATAGGCTTATCGTCGTGAATAAGAACCGGTATTTTCTTGTGAACCGGGTTTGATGCAAGGAGAAACTTGCTTTTGGAACCAAATATCTCATCAAGAACTCATAGTTGATCGATTTTAGGTTGAGGGCGATTTGAACCCGGTTCACAAACGGGCTCGGACGGGCTCCTATAAGCTTTACACTGGCCATGGCTAAATTAAACTATAGCTAGCAATATGGAAGTGAATATGTGGTTGAACGAATCGATACGAATTGTTAAATCTTTTGATGTGGATTGAGACATGATGTTAGGAGTTCGGATATATATATAGATGGGTGTGACATGTCTTGGGGGAGGGGAGACAGAAATATAGTTGTATAGGAAACAATTCAAAGGGGATGGCTGAGGACTTGGGAGCATATCTGCGTCACCCAATATGTCACAACATAGTGGAAAAGTCATTTTCAAGTCATTTTCTGGTGCTACAAGTTCACCTCCTTGTAAGGAAAGGGCAGGTAAGTGGGTTCCCCCTCTTTCCTCTGCTGTTAAATTCAATACTGATGGAGCATACAAATCCTCTCGCAGCTCGGCTGCCTTTGGCATCATTGCTAGAGACCGTAGTGGATCCGCTCTGGTTTGGCGTTGTGGTAAAATTGTTGCATCATCTGCTATCGTTACGGAAGCATGGGCACTCAGAATAGCTTGCCAGGTTGCTAAGGAGTTGGGTTTCCCTAAGGTAGTTTTTGAGTCTGACTGTTTGGAACTGATCACCTGTCTTCAACCGGGTAATTCTGCTGGGCCTTGGGAAATTCGAGCTATGGTGGAAGATATCAAGTTTTGGTCTATTTCATGTAATTGGTCTTTTGTTTGGTGTAGTAGGGAGAAAAACAAAGTTGCACATTGGTTAGCCTCTAGGTGTCTCCATAGTTCTATTTTGTCTAACACAGGTTGTTTTCCGCCCGGTTTTGAGGAGGTCCTTTGTAAAGATTTGGAGTAATTTATGAAAGATGTTTACTTTTCAAAAAAAAAAAAATACTATGAGAATGATACAACAAGGTTAATGCATGGCCAGCCCAACCTCAAGGTCCAAGAGGTCTGGACTTTTTTTTTTTGACACGGAAATGAGAAGATTATATTAATGAACGTGCAACGGCACTTACAAAAACGGAATTCGTTACAAAGATCTTGGACAAAGCCAAACTAATTATCTTAATAGAGAATAAGAAACGCACAAGGCAATCGATGTGTTTCACCCTAACCCAGACATGACCTGACGCAAACAGCGGCACTTACAAGATTCATACCTAGAATCAGCATCTCTGAAGAGACTTAGTGCTAGTTAAAGATAAATGACAAAGAATACACAGACGATCGGATGGACTCCAACCAAACATGCTCGCACCAATGAACTCCCAAAACTACAGATCTTCAAAGCCACCATGAGTTGTCCTGCCAGCGATATCATGTCGGGTAAGAACACTGTTGGCACAGATACCATTGTAAAGCAACCACGTCTGAAAGTACCCGATCTGTAGACGAAAATTCGTCTAAAGACGAAACTAACAACTCTCACAAAGCGAGAGACATAATCCTCTCAGATCAGACGACAAGTCGTTGATCTGGAGAGACAAACGAAAAAGAAAGAACGAACGAAAAAAATAAATAGTACCATGGCCCTCCCCTCCCACCGCCATGGGTATTGAAACCCTAGGGGGGAGGGGAAGGAGGAATAGTAATATTAGTGGTGGCTAGGTTTTTTGGAGGAGAGAGAGAGAACAAGTGGAGACTTACATGAAGAGGTCTGGACTTTGGCCTAGGTACTCTGGATGTTCAAATGGGCTGACCAGTGCCGTGGGTTTGCACTTTACAATGCGTTGCTGCCCCTGCCATGCTAACCACGCTAGGTTGCCAACTACATAGTCATGTCGTGGGCATGCCGAAACAGGATGTGCTTGGCCGTTTGGCTTCAATGCCTCATGCTAGCACATTCTGGGTGTAATGGCCGAAAAATTACCGAAACATATATGTTTCTTATACTCAAAAAGATAAACTGATTGGTTTTTTTGTTTTTTGATCTTTTTTAGTGCAAACTCTTAAATCACATTCTAGGATTTGTTATGATTTACCCCAGTCAGTTAGTCTCCAGACCTCGACTTCGAAGTTTCGCCCGTCTCATCTGCGAGAAGATGCAGTGGGCACAGGACACCCTCTATGTCCCGTCTATGTCTTCGTCCGGCCTTCCCCACCGTCATCCGTCAACGATCTCTAGCGACGAGCTCTGTACTCTCACAATTGTAGTTACTCTTAGGGGCACAATTTCTGGAATAGGACACCTTGAGCACTAAAAACACTTGGGCCGACCATGCATTAACAGTACAATTAATAGGAGCACTCGTGTTCATATGATACTTCATAGTTCATACCCACCAAGCAATGTGGAACAACTTGACCACCACCTCCACGAAATACGATCTAATATTGTTGCCCCGAGGTGGTCGTTTCGATACTTTTACCAGTTTAGTTAATATCTATGGTAGTATTATTTTGGGTAATGGGCAAGAAGATCTTCATTTTACTCTCGGGGTATGAAATCTGTGTAAACTTTATATCCATCTCAAAATCAATTGACAATAAATAGAGAGGTCCCAGTATATATATTAAGTGATCACTCATTCTACTCCTAAGTAACGTGAGACAATGTTTCTTAATTTACATCCCCGCTCACGTGTAGCAGCATTTGAGGTCTGTCACGTGTGACCATTTTTTGGGTCCTATCATTGTGCAGCCTTTTTTCTGGTCTGTCATCGTGGGTGTGGATTGTGAATTTTTTTTTTTTTAAATGTGGGGTGGAATGGGCCCTGCTCTGATACCATGTGGAAACTTTATATCCATCTCAAAACCAATTGGCAATGAGTGGAGATGTCCTAGCATATATTAAGTGATCACTCATTCCACTCTTAAGCAATGTGAGACAATATTTCTTAAAAAAAAAAAATTCTAATTAGATTGATTCATCTCATAGCGTACTTATACTGAGTGAGTGGATGATTGATCTCATATACCTATGATTATGCATACCAATTGATTTTATTATGAGCACGACTATTTTAATGCTAAGTTTTCTTTCAGTTGCACGAAAAAAATGGTACTCCCTCCGTCCCAATTTCTTGGCCCCTTTTAGGGAAGTGGGTTTTTAAGGAGTGTGAAAACTTTGTATTGACTTTTCTATTTTGCCCCTAAATCCAGTCAATATTACTGTGACCAAATTTGTGAGGCTAATTTATTATATGAAAGTCAAAACATATTCAATATGGATCTTGTTTGATAGATATCAATTAATTTTATTATACAAAATTTTCAAAATCATAAAAACCGTTATAAAATAAAAGATAATAGACTAGCCAATTAAGATGGGAAAAGTACTTTTTAAGGGTAAAATTGGAAAGTGACCCAGTTTTGATGGATGTTTTTAGAAGTGGGACAAATATTTTGGGACATCCCAAAATGGAAAGAAGGACCAAGAAATTGGGACGGAGGGAGTAATAATTAAGAAAATCATTTTTTTATGTATCCTTTGTCAGTGTTTAGTTAGGAAAGAAAATTGTGGAACCAAGCATGCACAAGAAAATAAATTCACTTTTTCACTTAAAAATAATTTCATGCAATATCCTGCAATAGAGAATTAATATTTTATTTTTCTGCAAAATTCTTTGACAACCAAAGCATGCACAAGAAAATAAATTCATTTTTTCTTTTACTTGACACTCTATTTTTCATTGTTTCTCATGCAAGTCTGCCCACTCAGTGAGGTTTTGCCTTTCCAGGTCTGGGTCATGACATATAAGTATGAATGCATGTACATAACTTGTCCATCATTCCTAATTTCCTATAGTACTAGTTTTTTTTTTTTTAATTCAAGTGTTCGTTTTTACCCATATCTCAACTAATTTTTGGGGTCCAATACCACCACCCATTTTGCAGAGAAGCCCAATTAAAACTGTAGCAAAGTTCTGTATGAATTGAAATTGATAGCATCTCGAAAATTTTGAACGTAAAATGTTAAGATGGAGCCCTTAGGTGCCTTGACCAAACCTCTATACCTAGCCTTCGGTTCTCTTACGTTTGCTAGAAATAATGGTTGAGCTCAAATGTTGAGCGGATAGCTCACAATAGCTCACAAATACTTGGGACCTCATTTTGCAAAATGTTTTGTCAATCAAATTGTCACTGGAAACTATGAGCGACTTTTGGATCGAAATGGGGTGATTTTGGATCGAGCTCCTGGTGATTTTCGATTCCGTTTTCGAATTGATTTCGGACGATGAACGGCTCGATCGACTGACAGCCCAAATTAACGAAGTTATGACGCATCAAATTGTTTCCGTCGGTGCGGAAGAATTACCGTTGCTAGAAATAATGGTTGAACTCAACTGTTCCGCGGATAGCTCGCAAATCACCTCATTTTGCGTTCTTTGTCAAAAATTGTTTTGATTTGGACATTTATTTTAGTATTATCTTCATTATTTTTGCAGTCATTTTTTTCTCCAACTTTTATCGGAATTTGAAAAATAATTTTTCTTTTTAAATTATTTTCATTATCTTTGCAGTGATTTTTTAAAATTCAAAGCTCAATGGGTTCTTCAAAAATTCCCTTAAAACCTAAATTTTGTGATCCAAAATATTAGCAAAATTTGTTTTATTTGGACATTTATTTTGGTATTATCTTCATTATCTTTGCAGTCATTTTTTTTCTAAACTTTTATCGGAATTTGAAATTACTTATTCTTATTAACGAATTCGATCTAACAAAACTTTTCTTCAACAAATTCTCTAAATAAAAAAAAAATTAAAAATAAAGTTTTCATTATTTGTAATAAAAATTAAAAAATTAAAAATGAAAACAAGTTTGATAATAACTGCACAAACTCTCTGGATCTCACATATCCCATGTCAGAAAATTTGTACAATTAATGTGGATCTCATATATTTATGTGAAAGAATTTGTGTAATTATTGAAATCAGTAATTCCTCCGTATTTTCTCAAAATAAAATCCAACATAAATAAACATGAAGACCAACGAATTCCGAGGAACGAAATCAGTATTACCCTATATCCCCTCCGCCATTGAAGCTACCCGATTCTCTCACAATTTCGCTCCAATTCTCTCTCTAACTAATCAAACCCATGGCGATTTACAGATTCGCGTCTCTTCTTTTGACCCTAGGGTTTCTATCGAACACCGTCCAATCACTACGATTCGATCTGCAATCGGGCCACACCAAGTGCATATCCGAAGACATCAAGACCCATGCCATGACTGTTGGCAAGTACTCAATTGTCAACCCAGACGAAAGCCAGCCATTGCCTGATTCTCACAAGATCACCGTTAGGGTATGTTACGACTCTCCGTTTCTTGGATTTTCTCAGCTTCCGAATTGAGTAACTTTTGGGTTTTGTTTGAATTTGAAGATTATAGGAACTTCCTTTTTCTTAGCAGTCAAAAGAAGGGATTTTGTGGGTGTTTCTTGTGATTTAGTTTATGAGAGGATTTTTTCATTTTGTTGAAGTTTCTAAGCTGGCAATTGGAGGAATCTTGAGTTTTATTTGAATTAGTTGATTATGGGAACTTCCATTTCTCGGCAGCCAAAAGGAGGGTTTTTGTGGGTTTTTCTTGTACTTCAGTTTATGAGAGGATTTTCATTTTGTACAAGTTTCTCGGTTGGAATTGGAAGAATTTCTTAGTTTGTATTTGGGTTTTGACTTGTAGATATTGATAAGATTGGAATTGTCATTCTATTACAATTACTTGAACTTCCGCAGCGGCCAAATGGTGGAATTTGGGATGTTATTTGAATTTGTGTCTTACAGACAAGAAAAATGGGAATTTTAATTCTTTTTATTTTCTCAGCAGTAAGAAGGTGGGTTTTCATGGATTCCATTTTGAATGTGTTGGATTTTGTTAGGTGACATCGCAGTACGGGAATAGCTATCATTATGCAGACAATGTGCCATCTGGACAATTTGCTTTTCAGGCATCGGAGGCTGGTGACTACATGGCTTGCTTTTGGGCCGCTGATTACAAGCAGCAGGCAATGATCACAGTTGACTTTGAGTGGAAGTCTGGTGTGGCTGCTAAGGATTGGACCAACGTGGCTAAGAAAGGCTCGATCGATGTGAGTCTCTCTTTTCGTGTTTTGACATTTGTAAATTCTATGAATGATTGGCACACTGTTATACTTGGTGACAGTGAGTTTTTACTTGCACACTGGAATGGAAAGAAATGATCTTCCTGTTGATAGGTTTTGGACTTCGATTTTGATTGTAGCTTGCTTTATTGACTTTTCATGTGGACTTAGAGGATTATTTATATGCACCCAAATTTGCATGAAAAATGTGGGATCCTTTGATGGAATCTTTGAACATCCCAAATGATGAGGAGGCCGAGATAGACTAATTTCGACCCTTTGGACCACAAAAAATGTATGCAAGTGTTACGATAAATAGATTATTGAATGATTATCCTGTAGAAATTAGGTTTCAAAAAAACTGTATCCATTATTTTTATTTCCTTTTGCGATTTTCTTTTTAGTAACTGGAAGAAATCACCTATTGGATCATTGTGGGGAAGACGGAAGGGTTGCTGCACATTTGCGCTGGTAGCTAATGAGACTACCTCGTAAAGGAGCACCTCATCCATTGGGCCAACACTTGGTCTCTTCCTTCTTTACGACTTAAACCAGTAGCAATGTGCTTAGAAAGCTTCGTAGGTGTTCATGAAATTCTTGTCACTGCGAGTTCAGGATCAAAATAAGCTTGTGGGGTGGTCCTCAGTAGCTGAAGAAAATGCAGGGCCTGTCTCGTGGTTGTCAAGTCGATAATCAAATGGTCCTTCACCAAATTGCTGCTCTAGTCGAATAGTGAATCACCCCTATTTGAAGAAAACTTATTTTAAAGGATGAGTTTATAATCACGTGGTCTAATAGGTAAGCTTGTGTTGCAACTTGCAAGAGATGTGGATTCGTGAATCCTAGTGAGGCTCTTTTTAAAAGAAGAGTTAAAAGTTCAAGCATATGTTTCGAAGGTTTAGGGTTTTTGTATTTCATCGCCTCGTAGGGTTCTTTGGAGTTTTGAAGGTTCTCTTTGGTAATGTCAAAATCTCTCTCTCTCTCTCTCTCACACACACACACACACGCACACACACACACCCCTCTCTCTTAACCAGCAGATATTTATTCAATTTGAGATGAAGAAAACATCTACTTGGTAGGTTACAGAAATAAATTATAGATGACTGAAGTCATTCTTCCAAATACTACAAAGAGCACAAACAGCATACGATATGGTTAAGCTTGATAAAAGTTGGTGAACAGAATAAAGCCGGCCTACAATTATAGCTTTAGCTTGTTACCTTGAATGAGCTTTGGTTACATACTTTTATGGCCATGTTTATTTCTGGGCTTAGCGGAGATTTAGTATTTTTTTCACTCTTTTTTTATTCAAAAGAATTCCACGGATTTCTCAAATTAAATTTCAAAACTCAAAATGCTCATGTCTCAAGGCCTCATCTCATGTGGGGTAAATCGCTTTTCTTTTCCGATAATCTGTATGTCTCCTTTTCTGCCATACTTACCTAATGTTGAATCAATCCAATATTTTGCAGCAATATTACCTGTCTGAAGTTTATGACTCGCTTCCATAAATGTAATACACATTTGTGTAAATGTTCTTCTGCATTTTAACTGATTGTGTTTGAAATTGTGATATTCTTTTTACTCTCCATATTGTTTTCTTTGTTTTTTCCAAACTTCATTATCGAAAACAACTTTCAATATTGTGATTTTTATTAAATATTGAGGCGTTAAAGGAATCTATGACCATGGTAGAGCTGTATCTAGTCTATTAGGTCCTACCACTCTTTTTTTTTTTTTTTTTTTTGGTTGTAGGTGTAGACAATGATGCCTAAAATCGTCTAAACATTGTAGAAACTTGCTTATTCTGACATATTAAGATCCCTAGGGATCGGATTTATACTTCGTGGACTTGAAAATAGTTCCATCACATTTTGTGACTAGTGCATAAATCTGAGTTTGATGTAGTCATTTGTTTTGAGAATTCAGGTACATTTCCTGCATCCCACAAATGCTTAGTTGGAAGTCCTGTTTTCAGTCTAGGGGCCATCATTTTGTAGATGTAGACTATTGAAGTATAGATGCAGCGCGGATCCAAAAAAAAATTATAGATGCAGTGGAATCACAAAATTAGAAAACTGACTGGCCACCAATGTCTTAAGATTACCCATGTCAAGGAATGAGACTAACGCTAGCAGGGCCATCTCTCACCTTGTAATTTAGTTTTGTTGTTTATCCTTCGTATTGTTTCTGACAAAATTAAAATTTCATTCCAAAAGACGGCATAAAAAATGTGACATGTTAGATATTTTTGGCATTTAGAATGGGGTATAGGCTCCGTTGATTGAGTGGAATTTTCGGGGTTTAACGGCTTTTTGGCCTTTTGTTCTTGCTTTCTTTTGTGCATGGTTGGCATCCTCTTGATGCCTTTTGAATAAAATTATTACTTATCTTAAAAAAAATAAGGACTGAGACCAATATATGAGAGATTTATAATACACAAAACCCATATGCCCCTTTGCATTTGCTGGTAAACTCTATAATAATTCAAGAATTGGTCAAGAGCAGGGTTTAATAATCCCTGGTTCTTCGTGACTACAACAGCAAAACCAGTAACTTTCGAACATAGACGATGAAACCATTATTCCATCAGAAGGTAGCCAATTACTCTCCTTCCAAATAATCACTAGTGCACAACAGAATCAACCGAGTCATCTTCCTCAATTCTCTTCCGCACTTTGAGCCCCTTGCCAAAACAATGAAGCAACTTGACAACTCTCTCAAGGAACCCCTGCTCCCTAGTCCAAGAAAGAACCAAAGTCCACAGCTCTCTTACAAATTACAGAAGATAGATGTTGATTCATTGATTCTCCTTTTTTCTTACACAATGCACAAGAGAATCTAGGGAGTGATCTACCCTTCTGAATAATCCTTGATGCACAATATGATCAACTGAGACATCTACATCCTCTTCCGTGCTTGAGCCCCTTGCGAACATCATGAAGCAAGTTGGCACTCATTGAGGAACCTGCTTCAACTTAAACCAAGAAAGAACCAAAGTCCAGGGCTCTCTTACATCCTGTCAGTGTCGAAGAAGAAGATTTTCCATGTCACCTTTTTTTACACGTGTAATATACCTCAAAGTCAAGTGCCTTCTCCTGGTAGAGTCTATATGTCCAGAAATGGGCCACCTTGGGTTATTCCTACCACACCAGAAACTTTTCCACACTAAGGATGACTCATACTGACCAATCAAAGCTTGTTTGAGTGGCATGACCTAAAAATACCTTGTTATTCAAAAAATCATCCACCTCTTTTTTAAGCATGCACCATAACTATTGGACTCAGGTTGGGGTGAAAGATGAGGGTATGTGTTTAAGGGTCAGATTAGTTATTCCAATATATTAGGACACGAGGACAGAACAAAATATTCATCTCCTGAAGGGGAGAGCTGCTTAAAACCACTGAACCCTGAACCATTTAGGTGGTGCTCGGAGACTACTTGTGAGCGCCATAACTCAAAAGATAGTTTTGTTCTCCAAGTTTAAATGGTAAACCCAAATTGCTAAATATGTTCTGATTGGTAATGGTCAACTCTACATGTCAGACTCATATCCCAAGCTTTTATCGAAGTGTTAACTGTTGTAAACAGTTCCTATGTCCATTTATAGAAGGTCGTGTAACATAACACCACATGACATAGATACCTTGTGGAGAGTCCTCACCCATTCATCAAAGGAACAACCCCTTTCGACTATTTCTCTCTCTCTCTCTCGGATGTGAGCTCCACAGCCATTACCCCATTAAGCTTAATTAAGGATTTATGATCTCCTCATAACCAAAACTCTTTCTGACCTTCTCTAATTGGGGTACAAAAATCACTCTGAAGCTTCTCTTATCAATAGTGGAAGGAATGGTGAACTAGGGTGCATAATAGGTGGCTGGACTCGATAACCTTGGCGTTACCCAATGTTCTAATTGTCGACCACCTAGGAGCTTGGTGGCCACCCAACACCTAGATTTTAGGGTCTAGGCGTTGATTAGGATTTTTGTACATTAGTTGGAGATTAATTGGTTAGGCGGGGATTAGTTGGCTCGCGGTGACTAGTTGGCGTCTATTTCATGATTTTTAGAAGTTTTAGGGTACAACGTATATCTATGAAGCACGGATACGGATACGAGATACGGATACGATACGATACGGATACGCGGATACGCGATTTTTCCAAAAAGTCGGATACGATACGTTGGGGGATACGTTGAATATAAAAATATAAAAATAAATATATTATAAATATATATAATTTTTAGTTCCTAAAATTTCATTAGACATGTTCACCATTACAGCACAGAAAAAAAAAAAAAAAAAAACCCTAAAAAACGTATCTGAATACTCTAAAAACGTGTATCCGAGCGTATCGGTAACGTATCGGAGCGTATCCAAAACGTATCCGAATAATAAAAATTTAATTTAAATTACGGATACTCTAAAAAACGTATCCGATACGTATCGGGAGCGTATCCGAGCGTATCCGTATCCGATACGCGATACGGAGGTCAAAATAGAGTATCCGTGCTTCATAGACATATATTATTAAAAATACAGGGGTTTAAGTTTTATTTTAACACGCGCGCACACACATATATCATGCATCAAATATATGTATTAAGTACTTAATTTCACTTGTTATCTAATTTTGTACTATTTGACTAGTACTTTGTTACCACTTAGTACTTCCTTTTTAGTTGTTAGTTCAATCTTACTAATTCCTTTCTTCTTAGTCTTATTTCATTTTTTACTCAAACCTTAGGGAAGGTAGTTTTTTTCAAAAAATAAAACAATAGAAAACCAACTAATCTCTAGGCCCCGACTGGTTGGCTTACGCGCTAGGATCCTCTCTTCCACTTGACTAGCGCCTAGCGATTTTTAGAACATTGATGTTACCTAGTGCAACATAGATGTGACATGAGTTGCCTCATCAATTTCATGTTACCGGATTCCAGACGTGATGAGATTGGTCAACAGTTATTGTGGTGGCTATGGTGAGCCATTAAAGAACTTCAAAACTATTGTAGAGAAACGTCAGTCCTCATTGTTAGATTCAGGACATTGTTAGGCATTCCCTTCTGTGGTGGGGCGTTATATGAAAGCAGTATTTCCATTTCAAAAAGTGAAAGCTGCATCAATTTGTTTGTCCTTTGAAGCATAAAGCGGTGTCAGTGTGGCTTGTATTTAATTGTACTCGACCTAGGCATACGTCTCCTCAAGGGAGAACCTCATCCACAAGGCTAGCCCCTTTGTCCCTACATCTTCAAGGATCGAAACAGTCTTAAAAGTTACTCCATGTGAACTTTTTCTAAGGGGTACTGCTATTGTTATAATTCAATGAGCTTATGTCTTATAATTCAATTGTCCTTTTAATGCTCATTCTGTGCCAATAATGAGTTGAGTTTTTATTTTTTTTTATTTTTTTATTTTTTTATGGATTTAACATTTTTCTGCTATTTTCTCCACTGTTTCCCTTAGGCGGTAGGTTTGACTGCACCATGCTTCGTTTTAAGTCCCTAGGTTTCCCATGTGTCGCTCTGGTTGTTTTCTTTTTCTTTTTCTTATATTTCATGCTGCTTCTAGATTAGTATTTCTTATATATTGAGAATTTGAGACATAATTACTTTGTATTGCTTCTTGGTTGATGCGTAGCGACACTGTGGGTTTTACACTGTGATGTTTCCCTTGAATAATGTTGTTCTTTGCATGGCGTGAAACTTGTAATAGATAAATGAAGAACCTAATAAACAAAGTTAGGTTTCTTTGTTCATCCACTATTTGTGAAACAATCAATCGCTCGTGTTTAGTCTCTTGTTTCTATTTACGATATTCCAGGCTGAACACAACCTTGAACTGTGTTTCATTCCACATTCTAGATAGAATAGCCAAAATGTTTGCCTGATCTAATACAGTAATGCTAGAACTAAACCTTTTGCTACATGCTTTTTTCCACCACCAAGTCGATGGTTCAAAGGGTAAGTACTTGGTGTCCTTGCTCAATCTTTGGGTTCAAGCGTAAGCCGAGACATAGATGTGGTGTGGTTCCCTGCAAATGGCTATGTTGTGCTAAGGCAGTACTCCCTGATATATATGTGGTGTCTACCTGCATATCCATTCTTATTTCAACTGTGCTTTTGTCCAAGTTAGTTTTACCAACTCTTTGGTTTTTTTGTGTCTACCAGGCCATGGAATTAGAGCTGAAGAAATTATTTGATACAGTTACATCGATTCATGATGAGATGTATTATCTCCGTGAAAGGCGAGTGGAAAATCCTTTTTCTTCAACAATTCATGTCGTCGTTTCTTTTTCTGACGTTTCAAACCTGCATTTCATGCTTTGTTGCAGGGAAGAAGAAATGCAGGAGCTTAACAAAAGAACCAATTCCAGAATGGCTTCATTGAGTTTCCTTTCGCTTTTTGTTTGCTTATTGGTGGCAGGTTTGCAAGTATGGCACTTGAAGACCTTTTTCGAAAAGAAGAAGCTTATATAAATCTAGCCTCTGTCCTCCTTCTCAGTCTTTCGTCATGTACAATTTTCTGTCGGTGACATTTACAACAAACATTTTATGTAGAAGTCTGATGATTTGAGTTACACACAGTATAAAACAAGTGAAGAACGTTAAACTTGGATGTCAATTCGCCCTTTGTTTGGTTTTTCTTCTACACAGTGAAAATGCCCTTAGTGTACTGAATTGGGAAGAAATGGAGAAAATAGAACTGGAAATAAAGCATTGCTTCTCTCCTTCTCATGCCCCTTCATTCTACTCGAGCTCAAAAGATGAGGGTAAATTGCCGCTAACTTCTCATCTTATCTTTTAAAAATGAGGGAAAAAAGATTTTGTTTGCTTAATTCTTTCATTGCTTTTTAAAAATCGACCTTATTCGAACAGGTGGTTTATTTCCTTGAAGAATGCAACACCACCTTCTGTTTGCCTATATGGTGAATAGAAACCAAGTTCAGGAAACTGGTTTAGCTTGATCTTTTTGACCGATGAATCGCGTACATTACTGTTGTGTTTGGATCATTTATTTGGAGGGAGAATTCAGCAAGGGAAGGGAAAATAATAAGCAAATAAAGAAATGGAGTACTATATTTAAGCTTATTGGGTTTTCCTGTTTTTCGTTTTACCGCTAGTAATTTCCGAACAAATTCACAATCCTAGGTATAGCTTTGACCATTGGAACTACAGAGAATGCAAAACAAAATGAAGTTTCATAAGTCATCTCAATTAAAGGGGGATTAGGGTTAATGGTTGGTGTTGTGTAGGGGTGCACAGCATGCGTGTTGTTCACCATCCGAGCCGTCCGCTCGGCTATTCAATGGTCCATATTTAAACTCACCCATAATGTACGAATATGAAAGGACAAGGTGGTTGCAGTTCAGTCCCAATCCAATTTCTATCCTTTTTGGCTTTTGCTATCGCAAATGCAGGTAATTGGAATGACAAATTGGTTAAGGCCGAATCATTGCATCAAAGTATCATGTACGAAAATTAAAGAAAAGGAGGAAAGAATCGTAAAAGAAATGAAGACAAACACGAGGCAAAATTAGCGTAAATATCTCATATTGCAATTTCACAATCAATACAGTAGAACTCACAGAAATCAACCTACAGTAACCACATGAATTAAATTTCCTCAGCAGATTCAGTTCTGCCACGTTTGTTCTGTAAAACAAACAGATTCAGCTTTTACAAGAGTAAAAACAAGACGGGAACATTCTACTATGTGAGGAGAAACAATGGTTGTAGTACAGAATTTCGCTCGGCCAAGTTTATTAGTGGTGGTACAGAATATTGCTTGGCCACGTTTATCAGCATTTGTTTATAAACTCTTTTAAGAGTGAAAGGAAGGGGGAATTCAGGTTAGAGAATGAACAATTTATGAAATAGTCTCAATGCGCTTTTAGTAATACTCGGCATGCTTCCACACTTACTGAGTTGGGCACACTCACAGCCTAATCTCTGAAAGGATGCATTGGGCTCTATTGTGTCATGGTGTAAAGATATGCCAAGGATGATCTGACGATGATGTTTCTTTGATCTTTTCGAGCCTCTTGAGAATTTCCAAGAAAGAAGGTCTTTGGTTCATGTCTGCAGCCCAACATTGCTCTGTTAACCTAAAAAATTAGATAAAGAAACAGAAATTAGTATCCTAACATTCAGATAAAGATTACATTATCACATCAAAATCAACATTGCCCTATGCATAGAAACCATGCGAATGTGGATTTGGACTTGGAAAAATCCAAGGAACCCTTACCGGGATTTTCATCCTGTAATTCGATACTTTTTGAAAAAATCATTTTTCTATTCAGATTTTTAGGAGACAGACAAGGGTTTTGAGCCCCGACCTTTATTTTCTTGGTCCAAGAACATGAAACTCGCCTCCGTCCCGACATACTTGGGGAGGAGCGGTTATTGAGAGAAAAGGGGAACCCTTGTCGGCTATGGCGAAGACCAAGAACCGAGACGTGAACCGGCGGTGCCACGACCGGCGTCACCCTAGTTTGGGTAAGGGACGCCGAAAGGGGACCGATTGCGATACCCCAAAGATTTGGGCGCGATGCAGAGAGATGTCAGCCCCCTAAAGCTGATTTAACCCGGACATTGAGTTCTGCTCCGGTCAAGACTTGGCTCTGCTTTGTCATTACCGTGTTAAGTGGGGCATGGTCATGGACCCTTTTCGGCCATGCCAATACCGCGACCAAGCCTCTAATGGCTCCTCCTCTAGTCCTGCCAAGTTGACCAGAGTGGAACTCAATGTCCGGGTCAAACCAACTCAATGTCCAGAATCATTTGTTGTAACACAACAAAGACCGCTCAGATAATTTGTTCAAGCAAAGAAAAGTCAAATTTGATCAAGCATAAAAAATGTTGCACAAGAAGCCTTGCAGGGAATTTAAGTGTACTCCTAATCGTGATGACCCAAAAAAACAAAATAAGTGTACTCCTAATAGAGGCCTATGAGGTAAAATCAGCTAATATGGTTTCAGCAGCTAATTAAACTCGTCAGCTCCCCAAAGCTTATAAGCTGTATTTGGATCAAGGATTTGGTAAGGAAAAGGAAATGAAAATGCAGATGCAAAGGAGAATATCTAACCAACCCAAAGGAAAAGTAGGAGGACAATAAAAGAAACAAGGGAAAGTTGGAAACCACTGATTGCACAGTTTGCACCTGATAGGCACACAACATTGCATATGTGAGTGCCTAATTCCCTAGTTTTGTCACACTCGCACACATATAATCTTTGTTTCGTAATGATATTGCACGCAAGGGTGTTTTTGTTGGACTTTAGGTAAAATGGAGTAAAACAGCGTATCCGGAAGCTCCCAATAATTCCCGATGGAATCCGGAAGTACCCAAGTATCCATGAGGCCATGTGTTACCCTTCCCGAAGCTCGCACGATGCTTGGAAATGTTTTGGAAGAAGTCCGGTAGCACACAAGGCCAAGGGGGGGCAAACAAAGAAGAGGCAGCCTTAAAAGCCTGAGTATTGATACCTCTGAAAGTGAGGTATCAATACCTTTTGGTCCTTTCTGAACAGAACGACGTGTATCAATACCTCTGTTAAAAGGTATCGATACACATTCACTTCGGAGAATACAGGGTCACTAACAATTTAAAGTAGCTTTTTGGCTTTCCTTTTATGAAAAGTATTCCACTTTTAGTAAGTTTTTGGATAATTTTTCGAGGGAGAATGAGCTTTGTGTTTAAATAACTCCTCTCTCTCTCTCTCTCTCTCTCTCTCTCTCTCCTTCCTTTCCTAGTTTACTTTAAGTCATTTTTATTCCATGGCTTTAAGTTTTGATTTCCTTCAAGAATACTTGTAATTTTTTATGTTCCGTTAATTTCTCGTTCACTAATAGTTCTTGTAATCGTTTGATCTTTACATAAATCTATTTTATTTTCATGAATCTCATGTTCTTTATTTCCTTTATACTTCTAGTCATGTTCTTCAATACCATGTATGACTAGTTTAATAGGCTTGGTCATGGGGTGATTAACATTCCATGACTTAGGTTTAATCCGTTCTTCTAGTTAAAAAGCAAACATTTCTTGTTTATCAAAGAGTTAAGTTCATTTTTATGTACCAAAGTTTAGGTTTGTTAATCTCTTTGATCTCACGTAGTCAAGGGTTCGTTCTTCTTGATACGTGTGATGCTCAGGGCGATGTCAATTTAATTGTTTGCCAAATGAATCAAAAAACCCTAATCTTTGTTAAACACCTTTTCTAGTAAATTGGTTTTAGGCTCTAAATCTTCCGTTCAGGAGCATTTGACGATGTCCCGAGCCGGTTATCAAGAGAGAAATGGATTAGCCTAAGTTATGATCGTTATGATCCCCTAGACTTAGCCTTGTTTTAAGTTAGTCGTTTTAAATCTTTCCAAGTCTTCTCAAAGTTAAAAGAATTTCACCCCCAAATCACAAACTGAGTTGGCCGCTTTAGAGCCGAAACCTCACTTGCAAGACAACTCTCACGCCGGGTGCATTCGGTCTTTGTGGATTCGACCCCGGACTTCCGGGTATTATGCTTTGCGCGACCTAGCCCATGCTTCGCGCGACCTAGCCCTACGCTTTGGGCAGTCCTAATCTATAACGCAAAGTTGGGTCAAGCAGCACCAGCCAAAATACTTTGGAGTCAGAAGCTGAAAGGCAGAATCTTGAGTCCTAGGCTGTCAAATATAGCCGCAAAGACGATCTTTTCATGAGTTCACACCTTTTGGTCCTCAATCATCCACTTAAGGGAAATACTGAACTGCACTGAAAACAACCAATCAACCTTCTTCCTCTATATGTGTCATGTGTGCTAGACTATAAACAGGGTAGATTTCCACTTAAAACACCTTGGGCTTCTGGCCCATACATATGGTCTAGTTAGATATTCAAAGACTATAGGAATTGCAGTTAACTTACTCCTTCAACTCAGAAGTGTAACCCTTGACCCTGAATGCAGGCCTGCGTCCTTCTGCCACTAATTTGGCTGCTTCATAAGGTTCATAGTGTGACAATGGTGGGTCACCTTCAAGCATCTGCACCAGTTGAGCATCACCAACTTTATCTTGGTTTAATCAGTTTACACCTTGTCCGCGATTCTAAGGGAAAGCAAAATTACCTCGTATAGTATCATTGCAAAAGAAAAAACATCAACCTTCTTGTCATACTTCCTATGCTTGAAAACTTCAGGAGCCATATACCGATCTATTGTTTCATCCAATGAACAGTAAGACAATCTGAGTCATGAAACTTTCTATAACATTGAAAACGAAGAACTTCCGCATATCTGTACATACGTATATACGTGTGTATATAACTTACAACTTCCAGTTTCGCCGGTCATTTTGTACACATCATGAGAATTTTGCACCCTGATGAGCTTGCTTAGTCCAAAGTCCCCAACTTTTAAATGGTCTGCATTTGTGTTGACTAGAAGAACATTCCTGAAATAATTGTCACATTCAGCCATGACATACTGAATCAAAAACCCAAAACCAAGGGAAAAAAAAAAAAGATATTGTAATCTCTCCATGAGCAACTAATTAGAATTTATTGATAGCTTGAAAACACTGGTGAAAGGCATAAAGTATATTTTCAGCATGTAAGAGTGATTATATTTAAACATATCTCGAAAAAGATATACTCACCTTGGCTTTAGGTCTCTATGAATTATGACATTTGGCTCATTGTGAAGATATGTCATGCCTCTGGCACATAAATTGAAAATTTTCCATCAATATGGGATTCCAATTAAATAAGACTTAGCTAGGAAGTTGACCAGAATCAGAAGACTGTCTTGCATTTGCTAATGGGAGTTGACGCTAGAAAATAACATTGAAGTACCTCGCAATGTCTAATGCAAAGTTGATAGCTGTTGATGGACTAAGTGCACCCTTCTCCTTCAGATATTGATGAAGGTCACCCTTTGAAAGTACATTAATGAATGCCATAATTTAGCATGAGAAGATTACTTCTATGTTAAAATACAAAATCTCCTTGAAAACAAAAGTAACAAAAAGAAAAATAAAATTGCATTCAATTACCCCCCGTAAGTACTCAGTAATTAACATTAGAGGCTTTCTTTCAGTTACAGCTCCAAGGAATTGCACAATATTAGGATGGCGAAGCTTCACTAGCAAATTCACTTCGTGCCTAAAGTCCTGACTGAATCGAAAAATGAAAACATTAGGAATCAATTTGAAGAGAGAAATTTATTGTGTTGCAGGACGTACATAAAACTGCAGATCAACGACAATTAATTGATCTTTTGTTAAGATGACCGGGAGCAAAACATTTATCTGTAAAGATAGACTTTTAAAACATAATGCCAGGCATAATCTCTGGCAAATAATTATTGATGTCCGGGTTCAGGTTCAAATAATATTTACCTTGGCTCAGGTTCCACTTATAATTATCAGAGCTTAAAAATATGGTACACCGACAATATTGGTTATCCAAACTAATAGAACAAATCATCAACACAAAAGACACCAAAACTCATGTAATAAAAACAATTTTTTATGTAAATCGTGTACTTACAAAATATCATTTAGAAAAAGTAAGAAAATTCAAACCCAATGATAAGACCTGAGGAAACAAGATTATGGAATTTACATCACCAATCTATCATCTGAAAGACTTGGAAGAATGCGTTTGACAGCTACTGGTGTTCCACGCCAATATGCTTTTAAAATCTCACCAAAAGATCCCTACAATATCAGCACCATCCAGTAAGAGTAGGTTATGAAGATAAAAATTTAAATTAAAGTATGCCAAAGGGAATGCAAAACCCAACATGCATGAAGCAGTGGAAGAGATAGAAAATAGACACCATTCCAGTGCTTGAAGTTTCTCCAGAAGTTTATTTCAAAGTCAACATTAACCGGATTGCCCACTTCTCTATATTTCTCATTCCCAGAGTTATGGTTGGAAGATCAGATGTTAACACAACAAAGTTGTATACAAAGTGTGGCTCCGTGTTGACATTTCCTCGTGACATACGCATCCATATCCATACAATATAGTATAGAAAAGGTGTTAGATAGCTTGATATACATTGTTGGGCTCATTTCCTAACAGCTTAAGCTTTTGGGAGGTATTGGGTTCAAGTCTCTCCGTTTGCATTCTGTTTCTCTCATTCGTATTGTGTTCTGCTTTATCTCTGAAAATTTGATCTCCACGTGCAAGACGGAGTTACATGTGAGGAAGGGTGTTAGATAGCTTGATATACATTGTTGGGCCCATTTCCTAACAGCTTAACCTTTAGCTTTTGGAAGAGTTGGTAACTTAACAAAAGGAACATTTTGACAAGGATTGCTGTCGGAACTCCAAAATCTTGATGCTTATGTATCAATGTATAACATAACGAATACCAGAAACATCCAGCAAAGCAAGTTAGATTACCATATGATGGCATCTATTCGGCAATTGAATCCAAAACTATGCATTAATAAAGTAAAAAACACCTAGACCTCTTCAAAGAATTTCTTCAACAATCTGCTTTAGTTCAGACACATTCTTCCATGTTTTCTATTTCGAAAGTCATAAATGAAGGATCTTCTAGATATTTAACTTCTTTCTCTCTCTCTAGGGCTACAGTCAATGTAATTCCTGTTTTAAACAACTATCCATATAAAACCATACCTTCCCAATCATGTTTGAGTTCGAAAAGTCCAGCTCAGAAGGGTCAATCTCCCAATCACATTTATTTGACAGAGGAGGTGGAACAGGCTTTTGCTCAAAATGGCTTCCATTTTGACCCTGCACATAACCTAAGACTTAAGAGACACCGAAAGCATTATTCCCAAAATAAGGTAAATTAGCATCACCACAAAGCAACATTATAGTATACAACATGGATATCAATACACCTTCTCGGATATCGATACACCTTCGACGTATTATCCACAGTGGTCATCATTTTCCTATAATTAATAAGTCAAAAACAAATGAGCAGTAGAGCAGTATCTCTCATATGTTTGTATCTAGGAATAACTTCAGTCGATGTTGATTGAACTCTGTGTGAACTTCAGTCTCATAGACTTCCGAGGGTTAAGCCTGTGGTTTACTTGCACCCCACTTCACAAATAGAGAAAGTAATCTTATGCGCCATAGGAGATCACGTGATTTCTATTTGACACATTCTAAGAATCTAAATGTTTTTATGGCTGATGCTGCTGTACCTGTCGTTTAGAGAACTAAAATTACCACCTGTAATATCTACAAAACCAAGGACACAAAATATACGCTAATTTTTTAATAATCCCAACCACATTGTCTGCTCAAACTCACTAATTTGTTCCAAATTTAAGGCAGACCCCCCCAAGTCTTCAAAAACCCTGAGTTCTCACCAGTACCACACCCGTCCAGCCAGCAGCTATATCGACCATCTCAATAATAGCAAGGGGGAGAATGAATAAAACCATGCATAGAATTACAACTTTAATACGTGTCCTCATACATGAAGAAGAAGAACAATCATCAGACCAAATTCTAGAAACACAGTACATGCACTACATGACAATTGACAAAGCATAACGCTAATGGATGCTCAAACTCTTCCACAAATAACAGAAGCAATGTAAAGGAAACTGAGTAAAGCATTGAACTTACGTAGGACAGACCACCATGAGATTTTAACAACTCAATCATAGCATCTTTTTTAGCTCCTTCTGCATCAGCTAGAGGCTGTCATGAGCAAATACAGAGTTCAGAAAGCAAAGTCAGCAGTGCAATTTAAGTAACAAAGAGGGATGAGACTATAGCAGGAATATGCATAAGACAGGTAGAAACAGTCGAAAATCGCAATGTTAATTTAAAAGGCTGAGCTGAAAATCCAAAGTTGATCCTAAATTCTTAATAAGTTTAGAATGTTATTCATGCAACAAAACCGAAAAAGGGTAACTAAGGCAGGCAAGCCAGACATCATACATGCTTCTTTTTTCATATGCAAACAAACAAGAAGAAAAAAGTCAGAAGATGGTTCAGGCACTTGGAAACATTTAGTACCCAGCACTTATAGCATAGGATCAAACTGGGATTAAGGTAAACCATGCATCACTTGCTAGCCTATGGAGATATTATAAACATAAAAAGAGTTTCTTAGAGATTATGGTAGTCTATGTCATCGTTTCTGAATTTCATTGATTAGTTGAAAATAAGCTAAACCACAACATTGCAGGTTCCAACTAGGTAAAACGACCAAGCTTAGGTCCATAAAGGATTTTATGTTGAGTTCACAGACCACTACCATTCCCAAAAGCTCAACAAAGCCAATACATTCGCAATCCATGCGAACGCTACAAATATGACATTTATAAACAAGGCGCCTGTTTTTCTAATTAACGTTCATATTTGACATTTCTGCAACCACTATAGGGACTAACTTACCAGGAATCACCGCTTTGTTCCCCAACACAGTAATTATAGCCACGTAATTCTTAGCTAGGGCCTCTTAACAAGGGAAGAACAGTAAAATGGTGGTTTTCCAAGGGCCTAGGGCAACCTGCATAATAACCTATTAGAGTAGTTCTTCCAATAATCACCAGTGCTTAAAAGCACCACACCTGTAGGCATGGCTGTTCTACAGATAAAGGGATTCGTGTCAATTGATACAACTAGATTGTCAAAAAGACATGGAAAATTATGTCTGTGAGTGTGTATGTCAGTGTCGAGTACTTAATCCATGGTCTTGGGACACCGCCACGTGGTGCCCCAACACCCTTATCCAACACGCATTCTTGTGGGGCCAGTACAATTTTGTTATGAATTACCACATTTTTACACTCTCTATTGAGCGGTCAAGGGTCAAATATTACTGAAGACAAAATTTGATTATTTGTTCCCCACATAATTGTCTTTCATTGTTAATTTATTTCTTTTCCCTATGGCGCTATCAATTTGGTTATTAACCCTGTATTGGGCTTGATTTAGTGTTATTGCGGACTTCACGTGGTCGATCTCGTGTCCGTTATACTAACACAATCACTCCTTGAATGAAATTTCCTACAGATTTAAACGAAGAAAGAAAACAAAGTTATCATTTTTGGAAGCATACAACAGCCAATTAGCCCTGAATTAAGAACCAGATCTTCTGCAATGAAGAAGACACCAACACATATCTCCTCAATAAGTGTCCACATATAGAGTCTTCGCACTAGTAAATCCAAGAATACAGTCCCACATTTACAAATACATTTATACCAGGCCACAGACATGTGTTATACATATGTCTCCCTCCCAAGTGCTATTAGAAACTAGAAATGTTCAAGTTTATTTGTCTATGTGACAAACCAATCTTGTATAAACTGCTGCTCAGCCTTGGTTTGAAACTTTACCAACTTCTAAAAAATGTTCAAGTTTATTTGTCATACGTGACAAACCAATCTTGAATGAACTTTTGTTCAACCTTAGTTTGAAACTTTACGAACTTCAATAAAAAAAACGTTCAAGTGGAGAATTTTTTAGCGCAACAAACCAATCTTGAATCTTGAATGAACTTTTAACGAGCAAACTAAGCTCAAACTCGAGTAGCTTGGCTCGTTTAGCAACTCTACGTGCCATTGAGCCCCGCTAGTAGACTATGCATTACCGTGTGTGTGGGTGCGTGTGTCTATGCATTACCGTGTTCTTCCAACGATCTTGGGCGTTGACATCAGCTCCAAACTCCACCAAACACTTGGCGATATCGATCCACCCGTGGAGCGCCGCCACGTGGAGCGGAGTCCGACTGTCGTAATCCATAGCGCGTACCAACGACCCATCCTCCTCCAACAACCGCCTCACCGCTACAGCATCGTTCTGGTGGGCGTGCCACAGTATCATCGACGTCCTGCTAACCCTATTCTTCTCCTTCTTCTTCTCCGCCGCTCCTCCGCCGCCGCTGGCCGAATGCCCCGAACTCCCTTCGCTGCCGCTCATTGCGGACCCACAGCACTGTCCACTACTACAAGCAATTTGATTGAACGGATGAGATCTGATGAATTTGATTGGTTTCTGTGCTAGATTCAGGGGATCAGAGAGGAGTTGCTTCCAGTGAAATGGGCGTTATTCTGTTTCAACTGAATTTGATTCTCTCTCTCTCTCTCTCTTCTCTCTCTCTCTCTTTCTTGTTTCCTTTTCTTTTCGGATTTTGATTGCACAACTTTCCAACTGTTAAATGAAGTATATCAGTTAATTCCGTCAACCGTGTGAAATGCTTGATAATTCAGATACCACTTTCACTCACAAAATGTTTATGTAGGGAAAAGGTCAAGCATTAGCACGAGCGCGATTGTGACTTGATGGAGCTTGATTTGAAATTTTGTGAGTTAAAAATACGCGTTCGGAGTTTACATATTTATCATATGAGGTGGTCTCAAATTTGGGTTTTTTGTCCCTCTTGAAGTGTGATATTATGTTAATTTATCAACTAAAATGGGTTGCTCGTGACATGTTCATTGATTGAAAGGATATTTCGAATGAGCTTATAATGACTTCGCAGTGTCCGCACACTTGCTCTGAACCCAATACTGAACTCACCACGGATTCAGTTACTTATTAATCCGAGCTATTTACTTTTATCTATTTGTGATTCATGAAAAAACTCAAGTTAATTAGGCAAACAAGTGAATCCTTTATTTTCTCTCCTAATATTTTCGAAAATATAAAATTATGAGTAATTTCCAAAAACGGCCGGATCGGACTATTTGTCATTCCCACTAGCCACAAGCAATAATTAGTAGTGATTTATTGACCAAGTCCCAAAAGGATTACCAAATTAAGTTAGTAGACTAATAATATAACTGCCATGCGTCATCTTGGATCAAATTATTTAATTAATGCCAGATATACTTTATACAGCAATATGGTGTGAACTGTGAATTGGGTAATACCTCTAAAAATATTCCACATTTTGCCTGGAAAAAGTAACGTGTTGTATTTTCCAATCCCCCCTGAGCCTCTCACCGTTGACTTGGATGGATGAAGATGCAGATAAGGTTTCAGGAATGATACATACCCGGAAAAAAGACCCCGAAATTACCCAACCCACACAAGTGTGTGTGGGTTGGGTAATTTCGGGGTCTTTTTTCCGGGTATGTAGACTTATTGATAAGGTTTTGTGCCCCTTTTCCACGTACCATTTGGGTTTGGACCCAATACAATACAAGCGTGTAGATCCCACCACCACAGTATGTGGTTGAACAGAAGTTCTGGACACAACATGATAGTGCCTCAAGAACACTGAATAATCTTTCCTCGTTGGCTGACGGTAACTGGGGAAATTAAGGATCTCATATGATCATTAAACTTCATGTGATTTTTCCAAAATTGAATAGTTACAATCCATATCGTTTTTTTACCCGATTACATTAGTTAGGACTTGACTGGTAAAGGCTCGTTTGAGTTCGGTTCGAATACTAAACGAATTGAACCTGAACCTCAATTTTAGGCTCGTTTAATAAACGAGCCGAACCTGAACTTGACAATATTCGGCTCGATTAGGCTCGCGAACTTGGAATATATATGAATATCTCATAAGAATTTCATATATAACCTTTAACATGTATAAACTTTCATATACATAACGAAAATTTTATAATTTGTACATGTGGGAACTTAAAAAAAGTATTATAAACTTAAATTTTAACATGTGTATATACTCTTCTATATGTATAGACTTCTTTATGAACAAAATAAAAAAATTATTTGAAGTTCTAGACTTGTATGAGAGCATAGATATCTAATATTTTTCATTCGTTAAGACTCGTGAACAAGTTCGAGTTCGATCCAAACCTCGGCAAACTCGACTCGAGTTCGGCTCGTCAAATTTTCATTGAGTTCGAGCTCGGCTCAAGTTCGTTTAAAAACTTAATGAACGAACCTAAACATTCTAAAGATCGGCTCGATTCGGCTCGTTTACACCCCTAACATTAGTGATGTTTAAAAATTGATTAATCGGACATCGCTGAATACTTGATCGAACCATATTTTTCTAATACCCTTTTTCATATGGATACCAAATTCCCCTGCCTGATTGGCTAGTTTTTTATATTACTGATATACACATGGGCAACTACACTGGGTTCAACAGAGCCCTCTAGGGTAAAAAATGCACTAAAATTTTACATATTTTTTTACATATAATCTATAATATTTCTTTCATATTTTATGCACTGAATCCTTCGAACAAAATACGCTATGCCCGACAAATTTTAATCAAAATAAATAACTTTACTTTATATAGTGTTTTGTATGCAAAATATTCAGTTTATATTTTTTTATCAGAGTTAAAATCATGCCGCCGCCCCGGGCTCTGCACATCAAGAATTGTATAAATTAATGCGGTCTGAATGGTCAGATCTTAGAATTGTGAAATCCTCATTCGAAAGCATCTTTGATTACGATAGCCGACATTTCACAAGATTGCGTGGAAGAAAAACAGCTGAGGGCCTTATCCAGAAAATAAATAAATAAATACAAAGGCGGCTATCACAAGTTGGCCAGAGTTTCCTTGCGATTGAAGTTAAGTGTATGTCGAGTGATGTTCATACATTTGTCTTGCTTTGCGTTTGAGCTAGGTCGGCTCTGAATTTTCAGGTGTTATCATTGCATTGGTAGAACATGATATACTAATAACTACAGTCTACATGGGGCGTGGGGGCGCATTTTCTATCAATGCATTGGTAACACATCGAATGATAATCAAAAAGTGGTACTCAAATATGGTCATTAAAGTAGTAGTATTTCGCTAGTGGTGGCTAGCTCATGCGGTAAAATTCTTGAATTCCCTACACTAGTACTCCCCCCTAGCCCAAATAATAGATTAGGACTAACGAATGACCCAAAATAAAGTAGTAGTAGTAGTAGTAGTATTTCAATGATCCAATATCCACTTTCAATGATGCATATCCACTTTTAATGCTTGTTCTTTGTTATGTACGTATAGTTTAAACTTAACGGGACCCGCTAATCTACTCCAAGGTGTAGTGTGGCTCGGTACGCTTTATAGCGATCACCCCAACATGAGCCAAACGTTTAATTCATAAAGTTTGCTAAATACTAGAGCAATCTTAAAAATCAAGTTCATCAGACATTTACTCACATGACGAAGACCTCTTACACAGTGGCGGAGCCACCTTCAATAGTAAGGGGTGTACACGTCAGCTCTCAATCCTCACACGCACGAATTTAATTGTCTAGGAGGTTTTTGGAAGACTCTCTCACACTTGCGCTCCCGCACCCACATGCGCCTGCGTCCGCGCATTAGGTAATTAAGATCCAAACAGTTATCATCATTTAAACAATTCTTCACTTACACTAACATTGGAGTAATATTCACCTACTTTTAGGTGGGTGAATAATAAAAATAACACTCTACGTACACAAGCCTGAAACTCCCATTAATTTCTCACGCCGCAAGACGTATGTTTCCATCACATCATCAACAACCATCAACTCATGGACATGTAGCTTGTTATTGAAGCCTGAGAATTCTCAGAGCGCCCACTGCTCTTACAATTCATTTTTGAAAACTATACTGACCAATGACCATCTATCTCTCATAACAAATGTTAGCGGCCTATATATCTACTCATACTGAATGGTTTGGATCACAATTGTGAGATCTCTGTAAAGCATTCCGAATTTCCGATGCACACTACACCCCATTATGCATTAGCGCACTATGAGACCCCTTGTCCCCAATTTCGGCAAACTTTTGGGAGCTTGCTCACACGCCTAGCTAACTTAAACCTGTAAAACAAGCAATGAGTTTAATTTGTTTTGGTGAGGGGCCATTGGGACGAACGTAGAGAGGAAGTTTCAGATTTTGAGGGCCTATGCCTTCTTCATGAAAAGTCAAACACTCGACAATTAAATGGGATTGGCCCACCCTAAGAGAACGAACATGTATTGTATAAGATATATCTTTTTTTCAAATGTTAAAAGAAGTTTGATTCAACTTCTCTTAACTTGCCTTGTAACTGTCAAGTGGTATAAGAGATAATACACCAGGGAAAAATCATTTGGCATTGACAATACATTTTCCGAAAATCATTTCCACCAATGCGATCGGGCTTCAGTTTAAGTCCTCCTTGTCCTCGAGTGACCGCTTACGAGCCCTCAAGTTAAAATTGAGGTTTTCAGGTTCTGGTGGAGTCCTCCCTCTGCGAAACAGAACTGCTAGAGCCCCCATTCTCCGGCAAAGATCGAATACCTGTGGAGAAAGCAATAGAATTAGAAAGCATCCCGTAATGAGGGGGAGGTGATGATTGCAGCATTTCTCACCCATGAGGCTTCTATCTCTGCGACACCTTCGCAACCTTGACCTCCTCCCTCCAGTAAGTCGCAGTAGTTGGCGGCTTCTTTCTCGTCTTCAAACACCTGCAGCAAAATTGTTGGTTTTTCCAATAAAAAACAAAAAAGCAGCTACGATATGAGGACAATAAGTTGCAAGAATTCTGATTTATGTACGAATGTATACACGTTTCCACAATACCGGAGTGCTTCCCAGTTTCTCTATCCAAAAGTTAATCAATATCGAAATATACACATGTTGTGCAAAGATACCAGCTACTTATACTAATATAGAACCCGTTCAAGTAATTTCACGTACGGTGCAGATAAAATAGTATTTTCTAACCAAAAAAGTAGTAGTATGTACATTCTGCACCATTTCTAATCCCATCTATCATCTGTGTCCAATTAAGATATGCAATACGTCAATGATTCACTATATGTGGCTTCAAAGTTTCGTAATTTTACATCATTGGATGTGCTTTAACATAAATTGTTGTTCTTTTCCAAGACTGTAATTTACCAAGAGACCTGGCTATCTCATTAGTTCTACCACGATTTCCAATTTCGCCCATGGCAAGAATATTATTTTGTCACCAATCCATCCAATAAATAAGGCCAGTAGTAGCCCTCCTGAAAGAATGACAGTAAAGATATGAAGTGTCACATCTTAAACTTATCCTTAAGCCTCAGTTCGATTTATTGCTCCAATATATTCAATAGGTGATAATGCGATACGATCAAATGCAGTGCGTATAGCAGGAAGAATCCCCTAAACCAATCAAACATTCCCCAGGTGCACTAAAAACTATTCAGAGCTTAATCCAACCTTTAAAGCCCTACAAATTATCTGGATTCTGGGTTGATGAATAGCCAACTACAGATTCATTCATGAACGGAAACCCAAATACAGTCGTGTTTTCTTTTTTTAGCATATATCAGTCAAGGCTCATTCCATTGGATGATCTTACGACCTTGCCTCAGATATTCAACTACATAAAATCATCCCAACAGACCTTTTAACGGAACACATGAAAGATTAAACCAAGGCCAACATAAAACTTACAAGCACTCCTTCTCTGACATCCTCAACAAGCATCTGGTTTTCCCCTTTAGAAAACAATAATCCAAGCTCTCTTTCAACTTCACTGGCATGAAAATTATTTTTCTGAGCTGGGCTACTACTAACTGTTATGCAATAAAAGTTGAAGTAAAACCATGACCGACCTGCGATTTGTTCGTGTTTTCATTGTACATAACTGGTTTTTCCTGTGGGTCAGTACATATACAGGCTTTGAAGCTTCTCTCCATGGGTTGGTCTCCAAAACTGAAAAGGATGAAAAAAGGACAAGAAATTGTAAGGCCTTTTGGAATTTTGATCAGCACCTTTTGGATGAAAAATGAACATGACATCGTAAATTGATGAGCACCTCACAACTATTATGGATGACTGAGACAGAGAGAGAAAAAGAGAGATACAATATTGCAAGAGACAGAACAAAGCATTTTAAGCATGGACTAGGAGACGGGCATAGATTGATATAGAGATGTATCATATTATATTTGGAAAACTTAACGCAGCTACCCCCTAAAAGGTTGTCACAATATGGAGTTATGCCACTAAGTGTGAGCTATAAGTGTACTCATAGATTGTCATAGAAGGAACTTGTTTACATGAGATCATAAACAGAGAGGATACAACTCTGATGAAATTTTGGATATAAGGAAAGTGGCACTGAATTTCAAACAAGTTTGTTCATTTAGACATGTCGCAATGAGTCTTCCAAAAACCAAACACATAAGAAAAGGTCCATCCAACTACGGCCACCAAACATACAGAAAAAATCTGCAAAATCTTCAAACTCCACCACATATAAGAGAAACAACTTCATGAGTGAAGACACAAGGCAAATTCCGCTTAAAACATACTTACAAATTGATTTTGTTTAAATTTGTTTTAAGAAAAAATCAATCTTGGGGTTGCAGTATCTTCCTCGGTTACTAGGCTAAAGAGAACCATCTGCAACAGGCAAATATAATTTATTTTCCTTCTCATTTTATTTTAGGGTTTCCTCTTTCTAAAACCATTGGCATATAAGGAACTATTGTAACCACTGCCAACTAAGACGCAATTACTGCTACTGCTGTCCAGAACATTTTCCCTTGGCATGCTTTAGAGGTTCAAACTTCTCCACTTTGATGATTATACCTACGCAGCTACGCTCCACATATGACATATCTTCACAAATGAGTGTTTGACTGACATGTCCCTTCTCTTCTAGGGGAAACCAATACTAAAGGCGTCACCTTCTTAATTATACTGAATTGTTCTATTCTCAAGTAAATAAAACTCTCTCTGTGTGTGAACCAGAGTCGACTACTACTCATACTCTGAGTAAGATCTTCCTAATCTCTTCTATTCTTGTTATCTTTTCTCTCTCTGCTCCCATATGGCGGAGGAAGTGGTGGAAAGGCTGGGTAATGTGCACTTGTCCGACGACGAAGATGATGAAATTGTGCTGGACGATGGGATTGTCCAGGAGGCGGTTTCGACTTGCCGATTCAGTTTTCTTGGCAAACTTCTTTCTGCCAAAAGATACAACGTACAAGTTATGAAGGAATCGTTGAGAAGAGCGTGGGGTATGCCAACTTCCCTACGGATTGTTGAAGTTGATGCAAACCTCTATCATTTTATGTTTGAATCAGAGGATCAATTTAACAAGGTTATCAACGGAGGCCCCTGGAACTTTGACAACCATCTATTGGTAATACGGGCGTGGGAACCTGGGCTAGTCTCAAAGGGAATTACTTTCAATTCCGTTGAGTGTTGGGTTCAAATATGGGGATTACCAGTTGGTTTTATTTCTTCTGTTATTGGTGAAACAATTGGTAATAAGATTGGAGAAGTTTTAGCAGTGGATAATAAGGCGATTGCAGCGGATCGTGGGAAATTCATTCGTATTAGAGTTCGTCTCTCACTTGACAAACCATTGAAACGTGGTAGCAATATTGCCCTCGGCAAGGGGAGTAGGCATTGGTTGGATTATAAGTACGAGAGATTGAACTTGGTCTGCTTCTACTGTGGGTTAATTGGGCATGAGATCAATGGGTGCTCGAGTAAAACGGAGGATGAGAGAGCGGAGCGGGCGAGGCCAAACAAGTTTGGTGAGGAGATCAAAGCTGGAATTGGGGTACGACGAGGGATGGGTGCTAATCAAGAGGAGGTGGGAAATCCAGAGAGTGGGTCACTGAAGGGCTCAGCCACCGGAGTCACAGCGGCTAACCAGAGGTCCGGCAAGGGCCCTTCGGTTTCGGAATCAGTTGCGACGGCTAAGGAATGCAGCATGATTAGAGGCGGATTTGGTGGGGTTGTTAAGCCTAATTCAAATTTGGTTGAAGTTGCAGATGATGTGCTAGTGTCTCTTAATGGAAAGACGCTAAGTATGGGGGATTTGGTTCAATCCTCTCCAAATTTGAATTCAAAAAGTGGAGGGAGCTCTTCAAGCCATGTTGATCTGTTGGAGCGGACTCCTTTGGAGGCTACTAAGCCCACTTTAGTTGGGCTTTCATTACCTAGGCCAAAACTTGGTTCAGAGGGCCTTGGGAATAGTGGGCCTGCAATTCATAATAATCTTATTACTGGGCTCGACAACCTCTTGGAGATCACGGTCCAGGAGAATTCTTCTAATTCATCAGCTATGTATCAGAGCCCAATGGTTTTCAAGGCTGGAAGAGAGGCTAATATTTCAACTAAGAAGAGGGCTCCCATAAGAGGTAAAAACTCTAAGTACGGGCTTAATTCTGGCTTGAAAGCAGGAGAGGGTTCGAAGGAGGATGGCTGCCTGGGGAAGAAACGACTTCATTTGGAGCCTACAGCTGGAGAGGGGAGTGACTCTACGTTACTCAGAGATGGACGAAAGGAGAGGCGAATTGGTGACAAAGAAGAGCGGGTGCAGGGGGCCAACCCTATGGGGCCTCCGCCTGCTCCATGAATGTTATTGCTTGGAACTGCCAGGGGGTGGGGAACCCTCGAACAGTTCGACGCATGTTGGAGGTCTGCAACCTCCATTCCCCCGACTGTGTCTTCCTGGTCGAAACCAAGAATAAAAGGAAGAAATTGGAGTCCATTGCCAAACGTGCCGGATTCTCTAAGATGTGGTGCGTTGAGCCGGACGGAATTGCAGGTGGGCTCTGTTTTTTGTGTAAAGATAATTTTTTAGTTGATGTCTTTGATTTGAATAAGTCTGTTATAGACGTAGCAATAACAAATCCCAGTGGTGTGGTTTGCCGTTTCACCGGGATCTACGCTAGTACTGATGCCTCAGAGCGTAGGATCTTATGGAGAGTTTTGTCTGCGATAGCTAGGGTTACTACAGACCCGTGGGTGATTATGGGGGATTTCAATTGTGTCCTTTCTAACGAGGAAAAATGGGGCGGAGGGGAAAAGGCTGAATGGGAGATGGCTGATTTTAGGGATTTCATTGAGGACAATGGCTTGATTGACATCGGTTATGTAGGCTACCCGTTTACATGGAACAACAGGAGAGGGGGAAGAGCGAATGTCAAAGAAAGGCTTGATAGGGCACTAGTAAATGGGAGATGGCGAGTAGAGTTTGAATCTGGTTTCCTCAAGCATCTTGGCCCTGGTGGTTCTGACCACTGCCCAATCTTTTTGCAACACACGGAAGCTACTAGGACCACAAAGAAGCGGTTCATATTTGATTCACGATGGATAGACAACCCGCAGTGTGAATTTATTATCAGAAATTCTTGGCGTACAAGTGTGTCTGGGTCTAGATGGTACACTCTGCAGGGGAAAATCAAGCACTGTAGGAGGAAGCTTCGCTCTTGGAGAACATCGAGCAATCTCAACTCTAGAGCCCGAATGCAAGAGCTCCAACATCAGTTAGAGGGCGTGTATGAAGCAGATGAGTTTGATGGGGAAGAGTACAAAAATCTGGAAAATAGTCTTAAGGAAGCAAGCAAGGAGGAGGAGAGATATTGGCGTGACAAATGTAGAGCGGATTGGCTTAAATTGGGGGACAAAAATACTTCTTTTTTTCATGCCAAAACAACCCAGCGGAGATCTCAAAACAGAATTCGTGGCTTGGAAAATGAGCATGGGGAGTGGAAGGAGGAGGATTATGAAGTGGAGCAAATTGCCCTAGGATACTTTTCTGGAATTTACACTTCCTGCTGTCCCTTCGGCTTTGAGGAGGTGCTGAATTGTGTGCAACATCGGGTTACTCCGGCAATGAATGCAAGGTTAACACGCCCAGTTACTGCATCAGAAGTTAGAGCTGCTTTGTTTCAAATGCCACCATCCAAATCGCCGGGGCCTGACGGGATGACAGCGTTATTTTATCAGAAATATTGGCACGTGGTCGGCAACGACATCATCGACGCTGTCAGGAGTTTTTTCCAGTCGGGTAAGCTCCTTCGAGGTATTAATCACACCCACATAGTTATGGTGCCGAAAGTGAAATGCCCCATGAACATGACGCAACTTAGACCAATCAGCTTGTGTAATGTCTCGTACAAAATTCTCTCGAAGGTTTTGGCGAATAGATTACGGGTGATTCTACCTTCCATCATTTCAGAAAACCAAGGGGCTTTTGTTTCCGGTAGAAACATCTCAGATAATATCTTGATAGGGCAGGAGGTGTTGCACCACATGAAGAATAAAAGGGGCGGAAGACAGTATGAGATGGCTACCAAGCTAGATATGAGCAAAGCATACGATAGGGTGGAATGGATTTTTGTGGAGAAAATTATGCTAAAGATGGGATTCAATCAGATTTGGGTCAAGTTGATTATGGAATGCTTGTCGACTGCTTCTTACTCGGTCTTAATTAATGGGGAGGCGAAAGGGTACATTCAGCCTTCTCGGGGTCTTCGACAAGGCGACCCCCTTTCCTCATATCTCTTCTTGCTTTGTGGAGAGGGGTTGTCGGGTCTACTCCAAGAAGCTGAGGCGACGAGGAAAATTCATGGTGTGAAGGTATGTCGTGGCTGCCCTTCAGTTAGCCATTTATTCTTTGCGGATGATACTTTGATTTTCAATAAAGGCACGGATCAAGAAGTAAGGGCTGTTTTAGAAGTCTTGCAGTCCTATTGTAATGCGTCGGGGCAATTGCTTAACTTCAGTAAGTCAGCTTGTTTTTTCAGCAAGAACACTCCAGGAGATGTTAGGGATCGATTGGGTCAGATTTTGGGAATACGACGCGATGCTAATTTGGGAAATTATTTGGGCCTCCCTACGGAGATTGGGAATTCCAGATACAAAGTGTTTACTTTTATCAAGGATAGGTTGCGATCCAAGTTGGAAGGGTGGAACGAACAATTTCTCAACCAAGCGGGCAAGGAGGTGCTTCTAAAATCGGTGGCTTTAACACTACCCAACTATGTTATGTCATGTGTTAAGCTTCCAGACAAGTTATGCAACGAGATGAATGCTATGATGGCTAGATTTTGGTGGGGGTCCAAAGACAACGATAAAAAGATTCATTGGATTGCGTGGGACAAACTGTGTGACAAGAAAAGTGGAGGGGGAATTGGCTTTCGGGATTTATCTTGTTTTAATTTGGCTTTGCTAGCGAAACAAGGGTGGCAGTTAATTAGGGGGGGTAATTGTCTTCTTCACAGAATTCTCAAGGCCAAATACTTTCCGGATGGGACTTTTCTTTCGGCAAAAGTGGGGTCGAATCCATCCTGGACTTGGCGAAGTATTTTAGAGGGAAGACAAGTTTTGAAAGCTGGCATGAGATGGAGGATCGGGTCTGGTACTAAAACGATCATTGACGCTGATCCATGGCTTCCCAAAAATGAACCTGTGATTCCGAGACAAGTCACGGAGGTAGCGAAAGGCAAGAATGTGAGTTTCTTGATCAACCCTGCCCTACATACCTGGAACGAGGAGCGTGTTAAGGAGGTTTTTTGTGAAGAGGAGGCTGCTCTAGTTCTATCCTTGCCATTGCCAAAGCACCCGATGGACGATAAAATAATTTGGCATTTTGCAGCTGATGGTAACTATACAGTAAAATCGGGATACGAATCGGCCCTGAGTTTAAAACGGAATGGGGTGGCGGGAAAGCGAGCGACGGGTGAGTGCAGCAATCGGAGTCAAATGAAACAGATTTGGAATAGCATTTGGTCTCTTCCTGTTCAAGGAAAAATTAAGATGTTTATTTGGAAAGCTTTTCGAGATATTGTGCCGGTCAAGGAAGTTCTATACAAGCGCAAGCTTTCAATCGATATGCTATGCCCGTTATGCAAATTGGAAGAGGAAACTATTTTTCACTTACTTGCAAGGTGTAATTTTGCACAAATGGTTTGGCATATTTCACCATTTCGCTTGGATATGAGAACAATCCCGGGTGAGTCATTGGTCGAATGGTGGAGCAGCCTGCTAGAACGAGTGGTCTTCAATGATTATTTGGAAAGGCCTGACATTGTTTGCCAAGCCGCTGTTCGTGACGCGGCAGATTTCATCACGGCAAATGAGAAGATTGGGGAGCATGAGGAGCTGGGTCATGGGGATATGGGATCTGGCGTATGGGAGAGGCCTCCTATCGATTGCTTTAAAATCAATTTTGATGGCGGCATTGACAAGAACCGTGGGGTGTGTGGCTTGGGCATGGTAATCCGAGATTGGCGTGGATCATTTGTGGCAGCAAGAGCTATCCAGAAAAAATATGTTGAGGACCCTCTTATGACAGAAGCTTTGGCAGCTAGGGAAGGTCTACAATTGGTTGCAGATTTGGGACTCGGAAACATTACACTTGAAGGTGATTCCCAACAACTCATCCGGCTGATTCAACGACAGATGGAAGACCACCATACGGTTGGGGTAGTAGTTGCAGATATTCTTCATTTGATGGCTGGGATTCCGGGAGTCAATACGGTTTTTGTGAAGAGGAGCGGCAATGGCGTGGCCCATAATGTCGCTCAGCGAGCTGTGAGAGGTCCTGTTTTTTCTACGTGGGAATTTAGGCCTCCGTTGTGGCTTCTATCCTCTCTTCAGAAGGATGGTTGCCCGGTTTGAGGTGTTTGGTTTTCTTGTTAACATAATATAATTGATCTTCTATCGTTTGACAAAAAAAAAAAAAAAGTAAATAAAGGCAAAATTACAAAAAGTTGAAAAAACAAACCGCGATAAGGAACTAGTTCCCAAGGTTTTACAACCATTTTTGTAGTTAAAAGTCTAAATCAGCTCTCCTTTATGCCAATAAGGAATGATGCTTTGAGTATTAAAAAAACAACATATATGCAACATTTGATACCAAGAGAAGTTAATGTATCTGGAAGGACTCAAGTTCAATTTCAACTTCCACACGACACAGACAGGACAAGGAACCCAAACACGGGCTTAGACATTAGCCAAGAAGAGAAGGCAAACTGTTATCAAACTGGTTTTGCCACATAATTCATACTAGACAATATAGCACGTCAAGAAATGGTTCTCTCTAATAAAACATGTGGCAGGGGGGCCACATCACCAATTTGCAAATATTCCATTGCTTGAGGGATTCGCTTTGATCGCAATTGATCATGTATGCATGGTTTTCAGAATCACGTATATCTTCTTGTGTTCTTGTTTCTCAAATCACTCCCCGTAAAATATTTAACTCTCTCAAGCATCAGATGGCTTTGATTGGACACTGAAATTATCAACAAATACAACCACTCACCACCACAGACCACAATGCATCAAATGGGAAAGAAGCAAATAAAATAGGTCCCCAATCTAAATGGAATACGCTATGTTTGTTATTAGTACTTACAAGGTAGATTTTTTTATTGTGGTTAACATGTTTGGTGCAGTTTGTAACTGCTTAGAAAAAACTCAAGCTGCTCAGTAAATAAGTTGTAGAACAGCAACAGCATATAATTATAGTGGTCGAAAACCTATGATACGGGATACCTACGTACGATTTGTATAATCCCTTCGAAAAACAAGATACATCCCACCCTTATTCTTTTGGTATAGAAATCCCACGATACAATTAAATATCCTACTTTATATACATGTACCCCGATTTGGTACGTATCGTATTCGTACGATTAATTATCAATAGGAAATTTAGCTGCAATAACCACAACCGAAATTAATAAAATTCATTTGTATTACCATCATAGCTGCTGCTCTCAACCGTCTGCTGGAGACTCCTCCGCATGTCGTAAGCCCGCGACGACACTCTCTCCACGAACTCATTGGACGTCCCAGGTATTCCCCCCTCCATTCGAAGAGCCCTCTCCACTTCCTCCTCCTCGCTCTCGTACTCCTCATCTGCGCCGTCGTTTTCGTCCCCTGCTTTGGATTTGCAGGAGAAATACACGACTTTCCTTCCAGATGGTTCAGGGGAATGGGAAATGGGGAGGAGAGAGGGAATAATACGGTGGGCGATTGGGGCCGTAGGTGGTGAGACCGAGAACCGTCGCCGGCGGTGGTGGTGGCAAAGGTGGTTAATCGGAGGGAGGACGATCGAAGGCGAAATCGATGACAGAGAATCCATCGTGTTTTACCAATATACTAACGAGCTGTACGTTGTACAATTACAACAAATAAGTTATACACACTTCAGTGTGTGTACCACTGCGTGATTGAAGAACTGAGAGAGAGAGAGAGAGAGAGAGAGAGAGAGAGAGAGAGAGAGGAGAAGGAAATGAAAGTGAATCTTGCTTGTAGAATCTCAAAACGAGTCAAACACGGAGCCTCACAAATTACACTTCTTTTCTAATTTTTGTAATTTAGTAATTTCCCTTTTTTTTCTGGTTGAGGATTTTTTTTTTTTTTTCTTCATCGATAGGAAGAGGAGCACCTTATTCTGATTGGTCTTGTTTGTTTGTTTTTTCTTCCTCTCTGGGCATAGCTAAAAAAAAAATATTGTGTGTTTGGAAGAGGCATATGCACAGAACAATTCTACGCGCACACCAAATGCACACCAGCACATCCCGATCGTCTATTTCAGGAATTGATGGTCCAGATTTGAAATGAATTCTTACCGGTAAGAGTTAATTCTTACCGGTAAGAATTCATTTCAAATCTGAAACGTCGAAAAAAGTTTTGGACGATGAGGATGTGCTGGTGTGCATGTGGTGTATGCGTCCTGGTGTACGCGAATCATTTTTGATATGCACACGAGGGGGAAATGGTCAATATAAAAAGAGGGAGATAAAAAGTGAATATGGTTAGAGTGGCCATTACTTTTTAAGGGGAGATTAAAACTTAAACTAACCGAGTGAGCGGTATGCAAGTTGTTGATGTGTTTTCAATGGTCCTGATTTCATCTCGACACTTTGCAAATTCAAGCCGTTTCTTGCCGAGATCAACGGCTTGGATGCGCATACCAGGACCGCACAGAGGGGGATATGATGGGTTAGATAATGTAAAATTGCTTAAAATATCTTTTTGTGTCCCAAATAAACAAAATACAAAAATAAAAAGTGGGGTGTATCTAAAATATACCAGGAGGATGTGTATATCCGATGATTTATATCCGACTTGCAAAATAATAACTACTGTATTATTTTACAAAAGTTAACCATTGCTATTTGAGTATTTGTTGATGTCAAAAAAATGACGTCTCCCTCTCAAGGTTCTGCAACGATGCAAATACTGATAGTGCGCCCAACTTGCAGGTGAAAATTTACAAATTCGACATGAGAAATCAACGAGCGTTCGTCTTCCATGAGATCGCATGTTCGAATCCCAGAGAAATCAACAAGTGTTCGTCTTCCATGAGATCGCATGTTCGAATCCCAGAGGCCAAACGTTCCAAACCTTGGAGCCACACTGGAAAGTTAACTTCAAGACCCGGGATTTTGCCAAGGTATGCACAAGCTAGGCAGGCATCCCATTATCAAAAATTTGCTGGTGAAAACAAATTTCTCTTGGCAGGTGGTGAATACTCAGAAGAACCGGCTCACATTCTTATCTTGGAATATCTCTACAAGAATTTCTTATACCCCATGTGAGTGAGGTTGTGGCACAAAGTTTGTGTACGTATCATTATGTAATGTCTTAATATACTACTCTATTGAAAAGAAGACCTGCTGCTGTCTCTTGGGCTGTTACTCTCAGTATGGTGCTTAGTTTTCAGTTTTCACCTGTTAGAACGTGAGTGCAACAATACCAAAAATATTTTTAATGAAAACTCAACCTCGGTGAATAAAAGTTGACCACGAAAAAGACAGAAATTTCAGTACCACAGAGAGTGAAATATGGTATACTTTAGCATGAACTTAGTATACATGACCTTGTCCCAAAATCACTGTCTCGGTTTCATTCAGAATCTGAGAATACCAGAAATCTAAGTAAATCAAGATGGAGAAATAGAAGCCCTTCGGACAGGACGATCCCCCGTCCCATTTAGCTAAAGCAATCACCGTCCATCCAGATTCAGAGTTATCTCAGGTAAGTAGGGAATGGCGCAAATTCCCTTTGAACACAGCCACATCCAATATCAAATTGGAGTGAAACAAATCTAATATCCCCCACGTCAAACTCTTTTGAAACCTAGCCCACACCATACCAATAAACGGGAGTCATCCACAATCCACCTTCACTTTTTCCATGGTTTCACAGCAAGTAGAATCTAAAGCCACAGCTTAACCACATAAATTCTAGAGAAATGTCTAGTATAACATGAAACAATGGTTTTAAGTTCATCAAAGATAAATCAGTTCTAAAACATCTTAGTTCGAAAAGTACATCAAAGATAAATCAGTTTGAAAAAGTAAATTGACTCCATCCCCGAAAAACAAAGTACAAATGCTTCCATTAAGCAGATTAAAAACATTGCACCAAACAACCAAATCATAGAAATGGCAGCTGTAAGCTTGAACCTTATGCCATTATTTTTGCAGATCTAACGTAAAGGCTATCCACGACCTTACCAATATTTGAGATAGTGTCCAGAGTCGCAGGGTAGATAGCATCCGTCTTGGGATCATCAAAGATGATGAGGCATCCAGCACCTTGATCTAAGGTCCCAGCAAACTTCTTATCGAGGATCATCTGAGACAGCTTCTTCTCCACATGGTCCACCGGCAGTTCAATCAGCTCAGCAATATGCGCAATCTCCACCCTAGAAAACGGCTCAATCAGCCTGCAAAGGTTCTGCTCCAGCAGAGTATCATAAAGGGACGACAGGTGGCGGTGCACAATTGGGTCCTCCTCCAGCTGCGCCTTGAAATCCCTAAGCGCGGTCTCAAACAGCCTAAGAGACCGTTGAGCATGGGCGTGGGCCACTGCCTTCATTGCGTCAACTTCCGGACCCTGGTACTGCAAACCCACCTTCGCGGAGGATAATATCGCTGCCACGTCATCAGCTTGACTCACCATGATTTTGCACAATAACATATATTTGAGACTGTATATGGCCCTAGGATCTTCAAGAGCGTTAAAAGCTTCGAACGCTTCATAGAAATAGCTGTAAGCAGTTTTATAGTCTTTTTCTTCTGCGTGAAGAATTCCACTCTGTAAATCTATTGTTCCCTGCTGATCTGGTGGCACATAAATAGCATTGGCTGCAGTTCTAGCGGCAGTTAGAGATGCCTTGGCTTTAGGAAGGTTTCTCAGAGAGAAATGGAGCTTACTCTCCAATAATTCTATGTCCACAAGGAGTAACTTGTCATCCAATCTTCTCACTTCCTTGATTAAGCTAGAGAGAAGGGCTAGTGCCTCTGAATACTCCTTGCTCTCCATCAAAAGAGAGGCGAGCCTCGCTTCCACTCTCTGACGGAGGAACGTCCTCTTTTCTGTGCGGGTCCATTGCACCATCTCTTTGCAAAGAGAGATCTGGAGATCGGACGTGTTGGGTATCTTTGCTACCGCATCAATTATGCTTCGGACGATTTTGGCGGTTTTTGCCTTGGGGATCAAGGAAAAGAAAGGCCTTAGTTGGGTCAGGAGGCTTCTGAGTTCCTCCGCCCTGTTCTCTTCTCTGAGAAGATCTGAGAGATTCGAGATGGCCTTTTCTTTATTCCGCAGTGCTTCAGGAGAATCAGAAGGATTCTCAAGTATGCGATATAGGATGGAGATCGCCTCTGATGGCTTTTTCGCTTCTTGAGCCTGATCGAGTGATTCTGTGGTTGCCGGGAGGTATGAAGAAGACATGGTCAATGCCTCAAGATTCCTGAAAATCTGAAATAAGTAACAATTAGGTATGGTATAAGATAAATAACTTGCGTCACAAACTAACTCAAATAACAGATAGTTATCTGGTAAAAGATGCAAAACTCAGATGATAGTTACAGTTCCCACTTTCAACCAAAATGGAAGACATTCACTGGTATTCTTCTTCAGAGACGAATTCCCATAAGAATTAATACAAGGTGAGATACAATATCCCATCAGAAACAAGTGGATGCAATATCTTCTCTAAACCATTTTAATGATACAAAATTCAGAAGCAACTCTTACTAGCACAATATCCCAATGGATCCCAGTTTTGCATTCAATGTTGAGCAAATTCAGGCCAATCTTGAAAGAATCATACCGTTCTCGCACGGAATACAATGAAACACTTTCATAAGTCTCAAAGAAAAGAATCATATTGGAGAACATAAAGAATACACCAGGTTCACACAAGATTCCACCACAAAACTTTTTCCAGCTTTCCTCGAACATTCCAAAAAGCATCTTATGTCTTGGTATCAATATTATTACTGATGCTTGGATACTAGTTATGAAAACTGATGCATCTATATAAAGATATAATAACATTGATCTTCGAATGCTACATTTGTTAATATGTAGATGCATCTACACACAATCACATGTACATATATAAACCAAACCAAGCCTTATGCCCAATCAATTGGGGTCGGCTACATGAATCCTTTTTTCCCATTGATTTCCATTGAGCTAATCGCCTGTGATACACGGATCCGCGTTTTGGGGCGAAGTACCCGTGTCGATACGACACGACACGACACGGGTGCGGGTGTGGGATCTGTGTCGGATCCGGCAACTTTAAATCGGACACGCCTCTGGAGGAAGAAGAACCAGCAGAAAAAAGAAAGAAAGAGGAAGATCGATCTTCTCGATCTGGTAAGAGGAAGAAGAAGAAGAAGAAGAGAGAGAGAGAGAGAGAGAGAGAGAGGTACCACAAGGAAGATGATCTTCTCGATCTGCTGCTGCTGTCCACGCCAGGAAGAACGAAGAAGACGATGTGTGTGGCTAATAATCTAGGGCAGCTCATCTTTTAATTCTTTTGGGTTCCAAAGTTGGGCTGAGTTTTAATGGGCTTATTTGTTCTTTTTAGGCCTACTAATGGGTTTGTGAATTTATTTGAATGTTCTAATGGGCTTATTTATTATTCTTTGGGCTTCTAATGGGTTTGTGTATTTGGGTTAAAGTTGATTCAAGTATTATTTTTGGGCTTTTATTATCCAAAATAAAAGAATGAATGTACTTTAAATTTTAATACATAAAATATTTATTATTTCATCTATTAAATTCAAAAAATTATAAAAAAATCTTTAAAAAATCTTAGAATATTTTTAAAAAAATTAAAAAAAAAATAAAAAGATATTACGTGGCGTATCCCCGCACCCGTGTCCAAATTTGGATCCATATCCACGAATCCTCAATTTTCAGGTTTCAAGTGTCCGACCCTTGGATCCACACCCGTATCCGATTCACGATTCACGCACCCGTATCCGTGTAACATAGCTAATCGCATGTACATATATAAAGATAGATAAATAGATAACTATTGAGAGAGCGAAAAAGACAGAAAAGAAAGCTTCAACTTAGAAGAGAGGCCAGAGTTGAGAGGAAGAAACCCAAGCTTCAATAAGAGGGAAAGAGGCCATATCAACAGAGCAGAGGTCAACCAAGAGAGACCGAAGCTAAACGATCAATGATTTAAAGCTACATATCTCGCTAGTGTCCCATGCGTGTCCTTCATGTGCCCCCGCGTGTCTCAATCGTGTCCCTCCCATGTCCCATCTCAGAGAATAATTAAATTAATCGACATGCCATGTGGCGTGCCTCGTACAATTTTGGTGTGTTCCTGGTGTGCCCAACGCGGGTGCAGCAACTTCCTAGGAGTAATGTTTTGAAAACCGGAAACCAGACCAGCCAGTTTGACTAGTTGGACAGCCAGTCGGTCCTTGCTCCAATCTGGATTAACCAAAAAACCATTTATATCTCAAAACTACCTATTTCGTAAAAACTACTTGATCCAAATAGTTGAACCAGTAAAACATCCACCCAGTCCCCTTCTGGTTCGCTCCTCACCTGTCTGATTTTCAAAACATTGCCTAGGAGTGTCGGTGCTTCATAGGCAAGCAATGTTTGTCCACTATCAAACAGTGGTACAGGGATTAACACATCCCATTTGCTTTCCCTTGTCATTTTAGTGGAAACACTGAACCTAACCAAATCCATGAAACACTGCGATAGGCTAACAATGTTTCTCTACGATCAAATAAGTGTGCTTTTTCAAATACAGTCAAAAGTGAAAGATTCAAATGCCTAGTCTAGTACTTTGGGTACAAGTATTCAAGTATTCAACTCAGTCTGTTGGCTTACCTTGTCATTTTTGTGAACATAAATGCACTTGGGAAGGGATATTATAAGCACATTAACATTGAATCTACCCAAGTCCTTGTCTGGGCATAATCCTCCTTCCAAAACCCATGCGCAATACAACAAAATAGCAAAACAGAAATTGGCAGTGGAGAAGATTCAGAAGAAGATCTGACAAAAACCCTTTGCTGCACTTAAAGAAATGCACAGCAATACAGCACAAAACCACATTTCAATACACTCATGCAGCACTTGAATGCAACTAGAAAAGTTTGGACTTCATTTGGCTACTGTACGCAATCCGAAAGGCTTATTCAGGGTGTGTAAATGATCGATCGAAAAGTCAAAATTGGAAAACCACTTGTAATGATTCTTTAACCGGCAATACTTATCACTAAAACAAGGGTTAGCTTAAAGTGCCATGAGGACAGCATTCTCTCACTGCTTAAAGAACCGTAACCAATGTTCTAAGAGTCACTAGACGAGATTCGGGCAGAAGACAGTCACCAAGCGCCGAGGCCAAATAGTCGAGGACCAATCGGGACTAGGAGTTAGTCGGTTTTTCTATGTATTTCTTTAAAATCTCCCCCTCCTCCAAAGTTTGAGTAAGAAATTGACATAAAACTAGGAAGAAAATAATTGAAGCTAAAGTTCCAATTACTCGCTCTCAATTAATGTGCCCAAAAAACATAGGGGTCCAAACTTTCCGTCAGCCCACCAACCAAGAAATCAATCAGGGAATGTATCAGGGATAAAGACTGTGAATCAGTACGCATATCAGCAGAAAGCGAATTTTACAACTATATAGAACCCTATACACACACACCCATTTAATTCACACTCCCCTAGTAAATACTAATTCCACAATCCATCAAACAACAAGCAAAGCTATAACTCGAGTGCAGACTCGTCAAAGCCTTGAAAATCACATAAACGAAGTTGAAGATCACAAACACACACACACACACACACACAGACGAACGCAGACCTCGTGAGAGAGATAGAGAGAGAGAGAGAGAGAGAGGGGTACCTAAAGTAATCGTCGCCAGAGCCAGCGATTGGTGCCGGAGCTGTTGAGGTTTCTTCGATCTAAAGTCTTGGGGGAGGGGTTCTGATTCTGATCGATTTGCAATTTAGGCTCATAAATACTCTTATACTCCACAGCTTCTCCGGTTTTACAGAGTAGACCTCAAAAATTTGTAATACTACACATTCACCCCCAGAAAGCTTGACAACTAGAGTTTAGGCCCCATTCTCCGTAATTACACTCTGGTGCAAAAAAAAAAACATGCTACAGAAGCTTCATTTTTTAACGGCTACAAAAAAAATACACGTTTTTCCAAAAATATCATTTTAAAAGGGACGGAGAGAGTACTATAGAAGAAGGAATAGTTGAAAAAAGTTTTTAAAAGTTTTTTATTAGACATCCTAAATCAAGTAGGAGATTTTAACGTCGTTCCACTAAGTGGATTTTTGGTCTTTTTAAGACTTTCAAGTTTTTCAAAACAGGTCAGTCCTCACATACATCAACTAAAATTCAAAAATCCAAAGCTTAGTGGAATGGTCCCAATGGCAATAGTACCCAAATTTCATAAACAATATTGTGAAAATAAAAACTCTAAAAGAAATTCTTGAATTGGTGAGTTGGGAGCCTGCTTAGTTAATCAAGTTATTCCGATAGGAAAATTACGTTCTAAAAGTTACACTAACGAGACATATCGGTTGTGTTTGGATGACCGAAATCTTGAGTAGGAATAAGAATATGAATATCGGAATTCAAATTTCCGGGAATTTTCTTGGGTAGGAATAGGAATATGATTACTGGGAATCGAATTCCAAGGAATTGGATACCTGGAGGAATGGCATTTCAGTGTTTGGATTAATTCAGTAATCTTACACAGGAAACAATTATTTTGGAAATTTATTAAAGTCAACATTTCTTTTTATTAATGAATGAGTCAGGAATCTGAGATTCTCATGGGGTAAAGGAGGGATCAGATTCCCACTCAGTCTAGTAATGTGATTCCCGGTTGAATATATCATCTGAAATCACATTCCTATTCCTGTCTCTGCCAAACGTTGGAATCAGAAAAGCCTGACATCACATTTCTATTCCTGTATGTTCCAAACGTTGGAATCATGAGTAGAAGGCATCACATTCTCATTCCTCCTTGAAATCACTAACATCCAAACACAGCCAACATTAATCATATGACGTCTGTGTGGGTCACTAGTGCACTTAAATTAGCTTACGCATGAAAATATGGTAATTAATTTAAAAATAAAAGACTAAAACAATTTTGGTCCACCACCTATTTTGGACATTGTCCACATTGAATATGCGAACCCTTTTTATTTGGCAATCAAGGGGGTGTTTGGGAGCCTACTTTTCAGCTTTTCATTTTTGGCTTTTTGGATTATGGCCAGAATGAGTTTTGAATCTGGGAGGAGTGTTTGGGAGAAATGTACAAAATGCATTTTGCAAAGTAGTAGTGTTTGGGAGAAGATTGATGAAAATGAGTTATGGATTGATTTTTTACCATTTTGCCCTTATTATTAATTATGTTATAAAAATGTACACAAATATTGTTTTTAGCATTTTTTTAAAATTCTAATTGGGAAATATTTTTGTAAATGGGACCCATCCAATTTTGAAAATACATTTTTTTTATCCAATATTGTTACAGTAAAATATCAAATATTACTTTAAGAAAAAGTTATTGCCTCTATTTCATTATGAAAATAGAGAAACAAAACCAAGGAGTTCACATTCAAAAAATACGATCTGGAAACATAAAAACACAGTGGGCAATTTGCGAATTAGCACTTAAAAATGCATACATAAAAACATACTTTAGGAAATATTTTAGCTCTTAAAAATGTATTATGATTTTTTAAATATTTTTGCTCTTCTTTTTTGGTAATTGCATCAATGCATGTCTCCCAAAACTGAAATTTTGGACGTGGGGGAGAAAATACCTCTCGCTATTTGTGTTGTGGGGTGGGAAAAAAATGGATCCAGGGGGTGTAAGGGGTAGAATGGGAAACGAAAAAGGAGAAACTGAAAATAGGAAAAGGAGAAATGGAAAAGGAGCCTTGGACCTATTTTTCGTTTCTGGCCCAGATTGTTCAAAATGAAAAAACAGTTTTTGGAGGAATGTGTTTTGAGAGGTGTAGCCAAACATCCAAAAAGAGAAAAAGAGAAGTTGAAAAGGTGAAAAACAAAGGGTCAAACACCCTCCAATATGGCGGCACGATTTTAGAGTTTGGAAGACTAAGTTAAGAGGAGAGGCATTATATGTAGTCCGGTGTCTGTAGTGCGGCACACGAGCTGTTGTTTTCGGTAATCAACCGCTCAAATTTCATCTCGTCAATCAACGACTCAGATGCTGCACTACAACCTTAGGATCCCCACTTCTTTCAGCACAAGTCATAGTAAGGCCCCGTTCCGCTAAAAAAAAACAGGTTTGTTTTAACTCAAAAACTATCTCATTCCACTAACAAAAAACCACTTAGTTTTTTTGCAAAACTAAAAACCAAAAAGCCAAAAAAAAACTAGTTAGTGGAACAAGTTAGTTTTTTTGCAAAACTAAACAAACAAAAAACTAGTTTAATGGAACAATTTAGTTTTTTTGCAAAACTAAAAACCAAAAAACTAGTTAGTGGAACAAGTTAGTTTTTTTGCAAAACTAAAACATCCAAAAAAAACAGAAAACCAAAAAAACCAAGTTAGTGGAACACCCCCTAAAAGAGGTGGACAACATAGTGATATTAACAAAGAGCACTTTTCAGACCACGCAACATACATCATACAAAATAAAGTAGACAAGGAGCATGCATGTAGTGGCCAGATCGTCAGCGTTATCCAGATGAAAATTAGTAAGATGGGTAAACTTTTCTACTAGTAACAACGAGATTAACAGTGGAATTTATGAGAGTGCTAGCCCATTGAGCACCCCAAAGTTCCGTCTCAGACCAAAGATCAATCACACACTCTTATCCTGGAGAAGAACAGAACCTTATACCCAAGGTAAAGTTTACGAGCACTCACAATCTCACATCTTTTGCAGAGAACTCGCATCTTTTGCAGAGAACTGAGAACTCGAATAATGATTCAGATTTCAGAATCTCTGATGAACAATAACAGTCTCGCATTTGAGATGTGCCCTGCCCATTTATCTCCACTTTTGGTTGTTAAACTCTATGAAATTTAGCAAGTTGATGTGCGCATTGCTTCACCCTATTTGCACATATGTATATGGACGGATCCCAACTTACAAAAAAAAAATTGAGGGAATTAGACCTCAATTTTCTTTCTCTACATCAGTTCATTTTGTCCCTTTCCAAAAAATTTGTTCTATATTGTATCTAAAAACAATGGTGTACAAGGCATGCGTGTTAGTATTACCCTATGTTTGTGGATGCTTTAGAGGAAAAAAAAAACTCACCAGCCTATCTTTTTTTAGCAACGTGTTGGGTAGTGGCCTACAAAGACGTTTTATGGATCATCTACAAATTGAAGGGGCTTGAGTGGTGTCACTTGTTATCCGCTCAAGACGTGATTGACCATAGTAACCAATGCTCGAGGAGGACAAAGATTACAAAAAGGGATTTAGTGTGGTTGGACTACATTACACAAAGAACGTAGGGTAACACCATGAGGTTGACTACCCATATGTCGGCACTAAAAATCCTGACTAAGAATAGGGTGCGTAATTTCTATTTATGTATCAGTTTTTTTGCTTGGAGACACTTACAATTGACGGAATTGTTGTATTTTCAAAGCGGTCAAAAGTATAGGATTGTGGGACATGCCATGATAGCGAAAAATGATGAAGCGGAACTGTTAAGGGTCTTGGAAGCACATCCGGTCGTGATTGGTTTTAAGTGTTATAGAGATATTCTAAAATTGAAAAAGGTTTTTTTTTTTTGTTCTTCTGCTCTTCTTCTTCTCCTCCTCTGTTCTTTGCTCTTCTTCTTCACTGCTCTTTGAGTTTCTTCTTCTTGCTACTCGCTTAAACTTTAGCCTAACTTATACTGTATGTATAATGAAGAACCAGATTTATGAGTTTATTGGTAGAGGTGACGAGGAGAAGTTGGAACATCATGTTTTTATCTTCATAGACCACGGGGTTGAAGATCCCCATACGGAATGAAAAGGTTATTCGGGCTGGTAAAAAGCTCTTGGGGGGAGGAATGGGCATACGCAGGCTACAGAAAGTTGAAAAGTTTTTCGGGTCAAGTCCCATTTATCTCATGGTACCCTATCCTTCATAAAAAGGTGCGTGAATTTATAATGTACAAGTTCCTGATATGTATTTTTATACAAAATGGTGTGGATATATTTATGCTGGTTAATACTAAAAACTTGTACATTATAATTTTTTTTTTGAACGGCAAAAATTTTATTAACCTTTGAAAACGAATTACAAAGATTAAAAGGATCCAAGCAACAGGCATCAAGACGGAGAAGAGGCAGACCCACATAGAATACGCCCCTTGCACCAAAAGACGACCACCTCTTTATGAACAAAATAGGGTACCATGACATAAATGGGGCTTGACCCGGAAACCTTTTCAACATTCCGTATCCCACGTCTACCGATTCCTCCCCCCACAAACTTTTTACAAGCCAGAATAACTTATTCACTTCCGCATGGGGATCTTCGACCCCATGGCCCACAAGGATAAAGACATGATGTTCCAACTTCACCTCGTCACCTCTATCAATAAAGTCATAATTTTGCTTATGCATTACACATACAATATAAAGCTAGACTAAAATTTAAGATAGAAGCAAGAAGAAGAAGAAACTCAAAGAGCAACGAAGAAGATGAAGAGCAAAGAGTAGAGGGAAAAAGACTAAGAGCAGAAGAATAAAAAAAACTTTTTTCAATTTGAGAATATCTCTATAACACTTAAAACCAATGATCACCGGATGTGCTTCCATGACCCTTAACAGTTATGCTTCATTGTTTTTTGTTATCATGTCATGTCCCACAATCTTATACTTTTGTCCGCTCTGAAAATACAACAATTCCGTCAATTGTAAGTGTTTCCAAGCAAAAATAAAATAAAATAAATCTGATACATAAATAGAAATTACACCCCATTCCTGTCAGGATTTTTAGTGCCAACATATAGGTAGTTAACCTCACGGTGTAAAGCCACTTTCTTTGTGTAATCTAGATCTCCAACCATACTAACCTTTTTGTCATCTTCATCCGCCTCGAGCATTGGGTTACAATGGTCAATCAGGTCTTGAGCGGACAGGAAGTGATACCACTTGAGCCCCTTAAATTTGTAGACGATCCATAAAACGTCTATTTAGGCTACTGCCAAGCACGTTGTGGGAAAAAAAGATAGGCTGGTAAGTTATTTTTATCTCAAAAGCATCCACGCACAAACATAGGGTATATAATACTAGCACACATGCCTTGCACACCATTGTTTTTACATATGGTACACAATAAATTTTTTGGAAAGGGACAAAAAACAAATTGATGTAGAGAAAGAAAATTGGGATCCGTCCATATTCATATGTGCAAATAGGGTGAAGCAATGCACATCAACTTGCTAAATTTCATTGAGTTTAACAACATGAAAATTAACGTAAATCTTTTATTACACTTACCCTGGGTGTAATCTTCTGCCTCCTGGAGCTTTGGGTCACAATGGTCAACTAGATCTTGTGTGGATAATAAGTGTAGCTACTCAACCTCCTTCATTTTGCTGATAATCCACAATAGATAGGGCGCCATTAGATGGAGATAGTATACATTCAAATTGAAAATCAATAAATAAATAAATGAACCAAAAGAAACCTAGTTATTGATTTCGATACTACATAAAGAAAACAACCAGAAATTAGATGGAAAGTATAACTTTCAAAGTTAACTTAGTATCACTGTAGAAGTATACAAAATTAGCAGAAAACGAACAGTACTGCAAGTCTTTTTGTTTTTCACATGCTAGAACAATCTACATTTCCCTAACCCCAAATAATAGTATAAATCTCAAATGTTCCGGCACTTAAACCTATGATTAATTAAATTTTGGTTTAGTTAATAAGTTGGTCAACACATTATAAATATGACACATACATAATTAGTGGTTTAGGGCAATTTCTTATTTTACTTTTATTTAATTAATTAGTCGTGAAGTACTCTTAATTAGAGTTTCCTACTTTGTTGAAAAACACAAATTATAGTTCTCTAAGGAAATTGGCCCTCTGTAGCATTTATAAAAGAGCATCTAGCCTGTGATATCTTAACACATTAGCATCTAAAAAAATGGCCACAATGCTTTTTGTAAATTTATCGCTACTTCAACTAGTTATGAAGTCACTCAAGTTATGCACGAATAGATTTAGGCTATCTTTATGTATTGTGATACCTCTGATAATCCGACATCTTAGCTTAAACATTGGTTGTTCCTTATCTAACAAGTCACACATTTGTGACAATTTACATGGTCTTGCAATTGTAGTGTAGTATATGTGAAACTTCAAAGACAGGTTCTATTGTTGGGCTTAAAGTACTATTTCGAAATTTCAAAGTCACAGGGGTGTTGTTGAAGTGCGAAGCCTTACGAAATTTTTTTTTGATGCTTCACTGGAGTCATAGCTGCCTCCATTTCCTTCCTCCAATCAACAATATTCTGATGTGTTGCCATAGGATGAGGAACAAAATTCCATCTATCTGCAAAGAAGTGAAAGAATGTTCAATGCTATTACGTACAGGTAATTAAAATATAACTAAAGACAATTCTGTAAGTAAAAATCACATCACTTGTGCCCTTTTAACTTTGAAATCTGTTGTCCAATATCATACAAAAACAGAACCCAGATGCAATTCCAAGATTGTTAAAATGGAACATCTTAAAGCTCCGGAAATGCCTAAAAAATGAGGCATGCTACAATGTACACCCCCCATATGAGATTTTGTGGCTTTAAATATGAGTTTTGTGGCACCAAATATGAGATTTTGTAGCACCAAATATGAGATTTTGTGGCTCCAAATATGATATAGCATACGGTATGCACCCCATACGGATGGACGGCCGAGATTGCGCCACGTATGACGTGTGGGGATTTGTGCCACCTTTGACCATTGACTATATGAGATTTTGTGGCTCCAAATATGAGATTTTGTGGCACCAAATATGAGATTTTGTGACTTAAAATATGAGATTTTGCGGCACCAAATATGAGATTTGTGGCTCCAAAATATGAGATTTTGTGGCACCAAATATGAGATTTTGTGACTCAAAATATCAGATTTTGTGGCACCATATATGAGATTTTGTGGCTCCAAATATGAGGTCCGCACAAGTCCGCACGCACTGTAGCAAGTCCGCACGCACTGTATCAAAGTCCGCATGGATCCAATATGAGATTGTGTGGCTCCAAATATGAGATTTTCTGGAAATATATGAGATTTTGTGACTATTCATATGAGTGTGCATACCATATGCACTTCGTATCTCCAGCCACAAAATCTCATATTCAGAGTCACAAAATCTCATATTGAGTAATTTTTAGAGGGTGCGCATTGTATCATTACCCCTCAAAAATATCAAACAATTGCAGCATCTTCTGGGTGAACAACTAATAAACTATTAGATGTCTATTCAACTGGTTAAATTGTCTATTGTAAGCTCTATGTACACAGCTACCTGTCTATTAATAAGAAGTATTTACTTGCTATTAACCAACTTCTTTTAATTGTCTTTACCAAGGACGTCACTCCTTTGCAAGCTCTCGTTGGCACGACGAGTTTAGGACGCCGTTAAGCAAACACCGGAAAACCATGAATAGGTAAATGATGCTGCGCTCCAAGAAGCAACGGTAGGAAGAAAGATCTACACCATATATTGCCAGAATTTGTAGGAGAAAAAGATAAAGTTGAGCAAGAGGTGGACAAAGATGAAGTTCTTGAAGAAGAGAAAGAGGTGGAAAAAGATCAATGGCGACCTCCTTCACTTGTATGATATGACAGTGTGATATCATATGACAACAATGTTTTCAAATTGGGATACGTATCCATTTGTTGGGAGAGTAGGAGTTTCTAAAGTTTAGTTGGACCAGATTTTAGGAGAGGTAGAAATAATTAAGGCAAGAGTGGGGAGGGAGACTCAAAAATCTTTTCTTGGTTTGGTACAAAATGGCTAGAACCCATCTCAATTTATATACTACTCCATGGGAGGGTCTAGTCCAAAGATACTTTCATATAAAATAAACTTTGAGGTAGATTCTAGAATTACAGATTTGACTATTTCTCACAAAAAAATCTAGATACTTCACAAGGATATTGTAAAATTTCAGGAAGAAGGATATGTTGTAGAATTTCTAAAAACTAGATATTTATATCTACTTCAATAATATCTTTCATCTTTGAACTTTGTCAATTGGGCTTATTTGGACCTTATTTTCTTGTGCCAAAATATTTATGCTTCAACAACAATAATCATAATTAATATGTAATTTAAAAAATAGTTATACCTAATGACATCAACAAACTATACTTACATTTACAAAAAAACAACAAAAGTCTCTAAGATGTAAAATATCAAGCCTTCCAATTGGGTTATATCGCATTAAGGCTTTCTACTATCTTAGTTATGGAAAGAAAAGAAAGCTCTTATATGATTTAGGCAAAACACCATCAAATTATGGTTCTTTCCTCTATTTAAACCCTACGTTGAGGTTGAATTTCTATCAAATGTTTGAAAATCACTATAATTAGATCAAATGACTTAGATTAATTTGGTTGGGGTTCCACTTCTTAAAATAAGGTTCGATTTTTTCCCAATAAGTAGTCTTTGGATACGTACCAAATCAGGATACAATAAGGATACTAGATGCGATACGTTCGTGTATCATTGGTTTTTAACAACTATGCAAAACAGAGAGAAATACTAGACGTTATGGGCACACAAAGTCACAAATAATAAACACACAAAAATATACTTGTATACAACCTAATTGCATAAATCAATCACTGAGAGGCAATTGGTTTAGTCAAATGTAGCAAAAAAAAATTACCATTAGATGTATAAACAAAAAAAGGTACCCGAAGATCATATGTATAAAGAATCTGATTGATTTTGCAAGTAAATAAGTAATAAAAAAACACAGTTGAGATTAAGAATCACACTTACCTGAGATGAATCTGAAAATGTAGACTAAAGTAAGCCTGAATCGGAAAAAATAAAAAGCAAATCAACAGTTTAGGTTAAGTAAGAGAGGAGAAACAGAGATTGGAGATAATGAGCATGATTGATTTAACAAGTAACTAAGGCTCTGTTTGTTTCGATGAAAAATATTTTACGCCATACTTTACGACGTAAAATATTATTTTATAGAAAATCTTTTACATGTAAAAGATTTATGGAACTTTTGTTTTTTGGTGTTTGGGCATGTGACTAGCAAGTTTAACTTTTGTTTTCTTTGCCTTTAGGAAATAGCTATAATACACACCCCTTATTTAGGTGTACCATATGCACCTATTGTATGGTTCAGATTGTGTCACCTCATCGACAATCGTAACATTTTTTAGTTTTTCGTAACTTTTCAGCAATATGATTCTGTTGCCACCAATTCCTCCAAGGGACAGGAGAAACGGGAGGTGGTCAACACCTGGTGGTGTAGAAGATATGCGGGCGTGCCAGGAGATACAGATCTCCAATGAGAAATAAAGATGAGCGCCTGAAATTAACTGACTTCCTTCAAGCAATTGCACAACTTGAATAAAGGAGAAACTAAAGTTACAACGGTTCGTGGGCCTTGAACAAGGACTTCAACAACTGAAGAAAACTAAGGTTTACATAGATAGAGAAGAAGAAGAAGAAGAAAAGGGGTAAAGGTAGAAGATAGACATAGAAAAAGGGATCGATCGACTAGCTGAAAGCTAGGAGATAAAAGCTAAATTTACTTTGCTGCTGTGAGCGTTGTTGGTGCGTGGACCTCTGCAAAATTGCACCAAGGTCTATATTTATAGGCTTCGAATCCACTTGTAACTTCCAAAATGTAACCGCTCCTGAATTCTAGCCATTGTGCCCATGTCTTGCACCCACTCCTGTATCTTCTCGGAAATGCATGAAGAGATGACATGTGTCCATAGCTTTGGCCGAAAATAACTACCCATGTTTTTAATGTAATTAACACATGTTAATTTCGGCCCTTATCCCTTTGTTTTAGGAAAAACTACTTCCCTATAATTTAGGTAACAAATTATCTCCTAAATTATAGATAATTCGGCTATTTAACAAAAATCCGAATTGCATCAAATAAATTTCTAGCCAACTTATTTGCCACGTGTTAAATTTTTAAAATTATGGTACAAACACTGCCCCCCAGAAACTTCATTTTAAAAATAAAATGGAGTTTATCAAAGAGGGAATTCTTTTAGACGATAAACATAACAAGAGTCCTTTGATGATAGGGGATAACGGCTAGAAGAAGATGAACCGAAAAGGACTCTTGTTACCGTTTAACCCCAACACGTGGCAGAACTTGGTTGGTTTGGAAATTAAGAATCTGGACAATTCGGGATACCTCTCCATACGTATCCATAAAAAGGTTTTGAGAGAGAGAGACGAAACATACGATCCATAGTAAAAACAATCTCTCTCTCTACCTTTACCTTTTCACCGCCATAGCCAAAAGCTCGCCACTGTAGCAGAAGTTTTACCATGGCTACTCTTCGAGCACAGGCGTCTGTTGAAGATGAAAGTAACATAGGCACCGTGATGAAGAAGCTGATCATTGAGCACAAACCCAACATTATCGAGGAGATTCTCTTTCAGGTACCCGATCAAATTGAGCATTCTTCTGGATTAAGCAAGTATGGGCTAGGTCCTTGCTTCACAGATGAACTTCCAGACTTTTTAGATAAATATTACCCACATGACGTTCTTCTTCCCCTGGCCCGATCTACAACAGATTGGGCCCCAAATTGGGAAAATTATTCGAAAACGAGACCTTTTAAAGTGTGGGTCACTTCTACTTCGGAATACAACGAATGGTTGGTTAGGGTTGAAAAGGCGAAAAGCCCTGTCTGGAAAAAGGCTGGAATTTATAATGCTATACTTATGAGTCACGATATGCCTTCTCCTGACACTGCCCTTATTAGTGCTCTCGCTTTCTTCTGGTCTTCTAGCACGAATGCCTTTCACTTCCCTTGTGGGCCTATGACGCCAACGCTCCAAGATGTGGCATTCATCACAGGCCTTCGTCCTCATGGCCTAGAGGCTAATGATGCCTTAGAACCTCCTAAGATAAGTTTTGAATATCCTAAGAAAAAGGATATTACTTTTACTTATTTCCTGGAGCAGAATGCAGTGACCGATGATAAGGTTGAAGTCTCCGAGATGGAGCACATAGCCTTCCTGATTTACTGGTTGAACAAGTTCGTCTTCTGCAGTAGTAATCTGAAGATTACCAAGTACTATACCGACTTGGCCAAAGCTCTCACTGTTGGTCAGGAGATTGCTCTGGCCCCAATTTTCCTTGCACACTTCTATAGGTGTATGAAAGACTTAGTGGATCATCAGATATCTGGCTGTACCGGTCCCCTGTGGTTGCTGCAATTTTGGGCATGGTCCTACTTCTCTGATTTAGCCCCTGAAGAGCCGTTGGAACAGAAACAGAAAAGAAAATCAGGGGATAAGACCTTCTGTGGATTGTACCTGAAGTCACTTGCTCCTAGGGAGCATTCCTTTGATGAGTGCTTCAAGTACTTCTTCTGTCTTGCAGAAAATCCACGCCCAGACTTCTGGATGCCGTTTGAGAGGAACTCCACTTGTCCGGATTGGCTTCAGACTTCTACAGAAACAATATCTCCAGAAGATCCGGTTCAGAGGGCAGTGTGGGCCAGCTTCTTGGTGGCGAGAGATCTTCCTTATGGCATGGGCTCTACTGGTCCAAATAACAAATGTGGGGTGGAGTATTATAATCCAACCCAATGCGCCAGACAGTTTGGATTAGCCCAGCTTGTACCTGTTCCTCCTTATCAAACCATAAATTCTGCTCTGAGTGAGAGGATGCTGCTCACTCTAGATGATACGACAAAGCTCATGGAAAAGAATGCCGCTTTGATTTCCACCAAGTTCAAACTTGCCCCATTTCCTGAATTTCCTCTGACAACTCCGGCCTTTGATTTATGGTGGAAGAAAGCCATTTTTACCCAAACTTCAGAATCTCTGGAGTTACTGTTGGGAAGAATTTCTCCATCGGCCGTTCCAGAAGCATTACCAATGACCAAAGATGTCAAACTGGAAGTGTTGGTTAAGAAGACCAAGGCAACAGCGAAGGTCAAGGCCAAGTCCTCATCAAAGAAGAAAGGTACGCCTTCTCGTGCCGAAATTTATCAATCCATTCGTAGGTTTGAGACCTTCTTTAAATGCAAATGGAACCCTCGTAACCCTGAGGCAATGGAAGAAGCTAGGAGAAATAGAATGACTGAAATTGAGAATAGGCGGACAGATTTAGCTGCTGCAGCGTGGTGGAAATTATTCCAATCTACTCCTCCAGGGCAACCTATGCCCACCTTAGAAGATTTAAAGAAACCGTTTGGGAAACCTATTCCCCCAATGCCCAATACTTCATTCGTTATTGCCAACACACTAGCGTATGAAGGCATGTACGAACTTTATCCAGAAAATAGAAGAGTCACAGTTGTTAAGACCGATGCCCCCCAATGGGAAATAGAAGATTTCTATAAGCGTGGGATAGTTAGGGTAATAAATTCCGCTGAAAGAGGTGAGAAATTGATATAAAACCTTCTAGTACTTCTGCTTTTAATAACTGCTTGCTGACCATTGCCTCTTCTTTCAGATGCTGCTCCTTTAGTGGAATTGTCCGATCATGATGAGGAGGATGAAGAAGATGATGAATCTGAAGAGGAGGCACAGAAGACAGAGAAAGCCCCACCCCAGAAGACCAAACGGAGGTTGATAAAGGTAAGATTTTTACTTCTTCTTGCCATTCATTGCTCCTGGCTGGGTTTATATTGATGACAGCTCTTCTTTCCAGGAGACTCTTGTTGTTAAACCCAAAAGAACTCGATCCAGTACTAGGACAGAAGCTGCACCTATCTTTGCTTCATTAGAGGAGGTATTGGAATTTCCCAATCTCCTCCTTTTCCTTTCTGAGTATAACTGATCATGTTATTTCTTCAGGCTGCAGATAGCAAGAGATTGAGAAAGAAGAAGAAACAACATCAAGAACATTCTGATGAGACAGGTGATAAAACCATTTCCGGCCCAGTCCCAAAAGCCCCAAAGACCTTGGCAGGCCTGAAAAGTACAGAGGCTGCATCTTCTGAAATTGATGTTTCTTCAAAGGAAAGTGTCCCTACTTCTGTACCAGCCGAAGACGCGACCGTTGCTCCGGCGGGCAACTTATCACAAAGTTCTGCTTTCCCTGTAAGTAATTGTGGCGTTGTAACACCAAGATGTATGTGAACTTCTTCTAAACTGTATACCACTCTGTCTACAGGCCTTCTCCAAGGATTCTAGCCTGGCTTCTCCAACTCGCTCTACTGCGGTATCTGGCAAGGCAAAAATAGAGCCTCTGGAGCTTCTCAATCGTCTGAAGGATAAATTGAAGAAAGGGACCAGCAGCAGCCAGATGTCCTCCTCGGCAACTTCTACTGAAAGTATCCAAAAGGGCCCTTCACCTGAAGAAGTATCCAAAGCAAGAGATGATTTGAAGGCAGCCTTGAGCTTCAACTTTGAAACCATGATTCAGCCCGAGATTCTTACCAAGCTGAAAGGTGTTGTGGACATCCTCACCTCTTCTGAAGGCATACCAAATGTGCCTCAAGATCAATTGAGGCAATTCAAAGTTGCTCTGCCATTGCTCATCCAGGACTACCATAAGAACATGACTGAGATTCAGGAGATGAAGAACAAGCAAACTCGCTTTGCAGATCTTGGGCAGGCGCTTATTATTGCTATGGAAAAAATGGAGGGCTTCCAACATCAGAAGGCGCAGCTGACCCTTCAGAAGGACAATGGTCTTAAGAAGATCAAGGAAATTCAGGACCACATTATCCTTATGCAGCAACAAGTAGTCCAGCTTCAAACAGAGGATGCTAGCCATGATGAGAAGATGCGGAAGGTTATACATGAGGAAGAAGAAATTGCCGTTGCTACCCAAACCTTTGGTAGAAGAGCATGATGTTCGCATACGAAATTCCTCATGTAGAAACCCGGATTGAAGCCTTTGTGACCAACTTGTCCACATCGACCGCACCTTGGGATAAGTTTAAGGCCGATGTTCTAGAGAAGATGTAATTCTCCTTTCCCGCTTGACTCGCTTTTTTTTCCTTCTCGTTTGAACTTTAAGTACTTTGTTTCTTGAACAACTTCGTGGGTTTATGGAAATAACTCGTTTGAATCCATCATTTCCCACATAGTTGGGTACCATTTCTTCAAGTACTTTACATTGATTGGATGCTTGTGAGGCTCTCCATCTAAATCATGTAGAAGATAAGTACTTCCTCCGAGGATTTGTGAAACTTGGAAAGGACCTTCCCAAGTAGGAGACCATTTGCCGAATTTATGATCCTTTTTCTTGAATGGTAAAACCGCTTGCCATACGGATCTCCTTCAGCAAAAGATTTCTCTTTAACTCTCTTATTGTAGGCCCGAGCCACTTTCTGCTTCTGGGCCACCAAATGGTCTAAGGCAGAAAGCCTCAGTTCATCCAAATCTTCTAGTTCCATAAACATAGCCTGATTATATTCTCCATAATCTAGGCCATTTTGAAATGCAATTCTAGCAGATCTAATATTTACTTCCATTGGTAAGATAGCATCATGACCATAGGTGAGAGTATAAGGAGTAATACCAAAGGGCGGTTAGAAGTCCCGTAAAGCCCACAAAGGCGCGGCGACAATGCCTCATGCCAAGTCCTTGGCTGATCCTCTATCATTCTGCTTATAATCCCCTTAAGGATTTTGTTGGTAGACTCGGCTTGTCCATTGCCTTGAGCATAATAGGGAGTTGAATGTGACAATTCTATCCCAAACTGAGACATAACTGCATGAATTCTATCTCCAAAGAAAATGCAGATCCTCTATCGGCCACTATATGTTGAGGAATGCCGAAACGATGAATGATCTTCTCCTTGATCATAGTGATAATGTCTTCTTGATTAACAAAGCGAGTCATTGGAATAGCCTCGGCCCATTTGGTGAAGAAGTCAAGGCCACGACTATATAAGTATGTCCTTTAGAAGAAGGAGGGAAAATTTTGCCAATCATATCCATGGCCCATCCTCTAAATGGCCAAGGCTTTATAACTGACTTCATTAAAGAAGCTGGAATCCTCTGTACAGGACCGTGAGCTTGACAGGCTTGACATCCTTTAGCAAATTGAATGCAATCGCTAAGAATAGATGGCCAATAATAACCATATCTCCTTAAAAACCATCTCATCTTCCTTCCGGATTGATGTGCTCCACAAATGCCTTCATGAATTTCTCCCATGACCTTTAGAGCGTCTTTAGGTCCAATACATTTGAGCAGAAGATCGTCTTCCAAACTTTTCTTGTAAAGCTCATCTTCTATGAGAACATAGTGGACAGCTCTTTCTCTAACCTTCTTAGATGAAGAGAGGTTTGGATACTTCAAAAAGGTAACAATTTCAGTCCTCCAATCCTCTCTTTCCCCCCAATGTCAGTGGTGAAAACTTCCATAGAAGCACTTCTTCTTCTGACAGATGGTAAGCTTTTTCTCTGAATAGTGATTGTTCTCTTGTACCAACCTTGGGGAATTTTGACTCCGGTGGCGATTTGTGCCAATTCATTTGCCTCTTGATTGAATCTTCTGGGAATATAGAGGATGCTGGCATCATCAAATTCGTCTAGCAATTGTCTCGCCGCCATGTAATAAGGAGCTATCTCTTCACTGTTACATCTGTAGATGCCCCCCAATTGGTTGATCACCAACTGAGAATCCCCAATAACTTTTATGGTGGCTGCTCCCATTTCTCGTAGGATCTCCAATCCAATGATTATCCCCTCATATTCAGCTTGATTATTTGTACATTGGAAATCAAACTGAAATGATAATTGGGTCTTTACTCCGGCAGGAGATATTATAAGGATTCCACAACCAGAAGATGAGATTGTTCTGGAACCATCAAATAATAATTGCCAAGGAGCATGAGAAACAGTAAACACATCTAGGCCGATTGCTTCCTCATCAACATCCAAACATGGATGATCTGCAAGAAAATCGGCCAATGCTTGTCCCTTCACTGCTTTTTGAGGAATATATTGGAAGTAGAATTCCATTAATGCCAAAGACCATTTACCAATTCGGCCTCTAATGATGGGCCGAGAAAGTAAATACTTAATCAAATCGGTCTTGCACACCACGTAAACCAACACAGGCATCATATAGTGCCTAAGTTTTATTGCTGAAAAGTACAAGGCTAAACATAATTTCTCCACAGGAGAATATCTGCTCTCTACAGCAGTCAACAATCTACTAAGATAATATACTGCTTGCTCTTTGCCTTGTTCATTATTTTGGGCTAATAAACTCCCAATAGAAGTTTCTGATGCTGAAATATAGAGTCGAAGAGGCTTCTTCTTGATTGGAGGCATAAGAACAGGAGGTTGGGTTAGATACCTCTTGATAGCTCCAAATGCCTCTTGATGACGAGCTTCCCATTTGAAATCTTCTTCTTTCTTCAACTTCAGGAGCTCTGAAAAAACTTGAACTTTCCCGGCCATGTTTGAAATAAATCTTCTGATGAAGTTAATGAGGCCGAGAAAACTCTGTAACTCTTGCTTGCAAGAAGGAGGCTTAGCTTCTAGGATAGCCTTGGTCCTGTTCTGGGGTACTTCAATGCCCCTTTGGTGAACTAAAAATCCAAGGAAATTGCCTGCGGATACTCCGAAGGCACATTTCAGTGGATTCATCTTTAGACCATATCTTCTTAGACGCTTGAAACTGGATCGCAGGTGCTCCAAGTGCTCCTTGAACGAATTAGACTTGATTACCACATCGTCTATGTAGATCTCCATAAAACGGCCCAACATATCATGGAACATAGAATTCATTGCCCGTTGGTAAGTTGCTCCTGCATTCTTAAGGCCGAATGGCATAACAATCCATTCAAAGGCCCCTAAAGCTCCTGGGCATCGAAAAGCCGTCTTGTGAACATCCTCTTCTGCAATAAAGATTTGATTGTATCCTGAATGGCCATCCATAAAGGACAGCACCTTATGTCTGGCTGCTCCATCGACTAAAACATCAGCAATAGGCATAGGGTATTCGTCTTTTGGAGATGCCATGTTGAGGTTGCGGAAATCAATACACACCCGCACCTTTCCATTCTTCTTAATGACTGGAACAGTATTGGATAGCCATTCCACATATCTGGTTGGCCTTATGAATCCAACCCTTAGAAGATGCTCCAATTCTTCTTTAACCCGTAGGTTCAACTCTTCTGACATTCGCCTAGGTGCTTGTTTATAAGGTTTGAATCCCTCTTTTATAGGAATCCTGTGCTCCACAAAACCTCTTTGTAACCCAGGCATGTCTTCATATTCCCAAGCAAAGCAATCTTTATATTCATGGAGGAGATCAACGTAAGCGTTTTTAACTGCCTCAGGAAGGCGTTGGCTTACATAAATAGGCTTTGGACGATCTTCTGAGCCTAAATTTATCTCCTCCAGGGGATCCTGAACATCAGCTTTCAAATCATCCAACTTCGCTGGTGGTGCTTCCAAATCTTCTAATTGGATGACGTCGTCAGGAGGTGTATTGCCCCCTTCAAAAAACAATTCGGTCGCAAAGACCGAATTATCTTCTGAATCCAAAGAACGCAGGCTTTCCTCTGAAATGTAGGCGATCAATCGAGCCAAGGCAGCCTGCAAAGCCGCCATCTTCTCACTGATTGTTGGAGCTTGATCCATGGGAAATGGCTTGAAGAAGTGAAGTGCTCGGCCTATTAATCTCCGTAAGAAGAGGGCCGACCAACTGCTTGTAGATAGCTTTGAATTCGTCTACAGAAGTTTGAGTAGACAAAGTAATGGCTGTAGGCTTGCCATACTTATCAGTCCCGGTGAACTTGACAGGACTAATCTCATTGTCATATAACTTGGCATTTGCATGGTTAGAAGAGGCCAAGAAAGGCCTCTTGTCTGCCCATACCACTTCTACGTCATCACCACGCCAGAAGATCAGACATTGATGAAGAGTAGAAGGGACAACCATGCAAACATGAATCCAATCACGGCCCAACAGTAGATTGTAGCTTGAACGTGAATTAACCACAAAGAATGGAGTAGTCAAAGTCTTTATTCCAACTTGTAAATTCATTATAATAATACCTTGGGCCGTAGTGATGCCTCCAGCAAAATCAGAGATGCTGGCGCTAGAAGGCAGTAAATCTTGATCTCCTTTGCCCAACTTAACAAGCATGAAACGTGGCATGAGGTTAGCCGCAGACCCATTATCAACCAGTATACGGCTGACAGGAATACCATCCAGATGACCTTGAATGTAAAGAGGACGAAGATGTTGAGTCATCATCGGGTCTGGCTTCTCAAATAAAACACTGGCCACAGGAGATGGGCAGTAAGCAGTAGGCTCATCCTTCAAAACCACAATAGAAGGGATCTTGGAGTCAGCAGCTTCTGGAGTGGATGCTTTTAGCACTGGGATAGTGGCATCAGGCGTTATGGAATTGATTTCTGGTGTTTCGCCTGAAGCTTCTACATCACCATCCATAGAAGAAGGTTGTCCTTCTTTGGCCATAAAGGCCGTGGGAAGAACAAACACCATGTTGCAAGAAAGATTAGCCAAAGAGGATGATACTTCTGTGACAGGGGCTTCTTCTTGCACGACCAACATATCTTCTGAAGAACGAATGTTGATAGCACGTGGCTTTGCTAGGATATCCTTCCAAGCAGGCTTACGAGCCTTGGGGACATCAGCAGAAGATGGTTCTACATGTTGAGAAGTAGGTTTCTGCACTGGACGATATTCCATGCGAGGTCTCTTCTGCACATATTGATGAGTAGGATAACTCTTTGGTGGAATAGGTGGAGGAGTAGGAATCCCCTGTGCCAACCTATCAGCCTGACGAATCCTCTGTCGACGCCGCTTCTGAGATTTTGATAAAGGATCTTCAGGCTGAGGGAACTTAGGATGCTTCACTTTGAACCAATGATTGGGAGAAACAGACCCAGGCGGTTTAACCATCCTAGGCTTGCCCTCTTGAGGAGCTGTAATGACCAAAGATGACATTTGTTGCTGGATTTCATTAGTAGTGGGTTTCAGGCGATTAAACACCGAAACACGCTTCTGAGGAAACCGTCGAGGAGAAAGTGATGGAGTCTCTTCCCTTGGGCGCTTGACAACCACACTTTGTAGACGCTGTCGCTTCTCGGGTTTTCCACATTCACAACAATGATGGGCAGATGGCTTCCTTGGTATGGAAGAGGATCCTCTACGACTTCTAATAACCTCCTGATCCCACCATATAGGAGAAAGGTGATCATCAGGAGAATTATCAGAGTCATGAAGAATCTGCTTTCCTTTGGCAGCTTGTGAAGGCGCACCTAGGGAGATCTTCTGTCTAGGAACAGTCCTGGGCGCTCCTCTCATGTCCACATAAACCATGTTAGCCCCAAAGTCAGCAGGGAATGGATCTTGATCCACCGCCATTCCCTTCTTTGCGCCTTCAGAAATTTGAAATCCCTTTGTCAATCTCTCCCCGGATTGCATTCCCGAAGATAATGCAATTGACATGTAGTATGGTTCCGGAGTTATGATACTTGCAATACTCCTTGCCTTTGAGCTCAAGCAGAGATGGAATCTTGTGACCAACGTAAAAGCGTAGAAGCTTGTCCGCCATGAGTTGGTCAAAAATTTCTTCACCTTCATAATGTCAAAAGTATAAGACCTCGTTGTCTTGGGTGAAGCCATGGAACCTTGGGCTTTAGTGGGCTCAACTTTGACGAAAGCTTTGCGGCGTATGGCTTTCGATTAACAATTTCGCAACGCAACTTCGGATTGTCTTCTGTTTCCGCAATAGCCACTTGGTAGTTAGGGTCCCCGTAATAGGTCCCCTTAGAAGCATTGCGGCGATCTTGATCTTCCGTCAAAGAATCGCTTTCATAACGAGTGGCTCTTGCAGCCAACTCAAACAAGTCCCCGAAAGCCACATCAACGAATTTCTTCTCAAAGTTCTAAACATAAGCCATTCTCGGGGCCGAAACATACTCGGTCTCGAGGCAAGACCACTTTACACTTAAAGCGAGCGCTTTTAACCGAGTAATGTACGTCTCGGCGGTTCTCCGAGCAATTGATAGAGCCTAGAGAGATCGGCCCAGTGACTTCTTGTTCAGTTCTGTAGAATTGTTTGTGGAACAACTCTTCTAATTGAGTCCATGACTGGACCGAATTAGCTGGAAGATTTATATACCATGTAAAAGCAGTGGCAGTGAGAGAATTTGGGAATAACCTCATTCTAAGGAACTCATTGCTCGCTGCCTCCCCACATTGAACGGAGAAGCGTGCCACATGCTCCACTGTTGACTTGGTATCTTCACCAGAAAATTGGGAAAAGTCTGGAACCTTGTATCCTTTGGGAAATTCCATTCGATCGACTGCTTCATTATAAGGCTTCTTGTAAACAGGCCTCCCAAACTTCTGCAAAGCAGGCCCGAACTGATCTTGAACATACTCAATAACCTGCTCCTTGCTTAGAAGCACTGGATTTTGAGTTGTAGGATATGGAAACACTCCCTCAGCAGATGCGACATTGGAAACACCAGTGAAGAGAGGATTGGGGTCCTTCCATCTTCCATGAACTGCTCCGGGATGAGATGTTGCTCCCATCTTCAATTTTCCACCGACTAGAGCATCCTTCTGTTCTCCTGGACGGTTAAATTGAGAAGAAGAAGAGGATGCCTGGTAATGAGGTAAGACGAACCCCTGAGGACCAGGCATTTTCAGTTGATCACTGTTGGCGCCATTTCCAGTTGCCACAGAAGCAACTGGAGTTAGTTTCTCGTTAAGAAGAACTATCATGTCTTTGATGGACTTAGTGAGATCCATTTGTGACTCCTTGATCTCCTTCAAAGGACCGACAATAGAGTCAGTAAGATCTTGAGACAATTCAGCATTTGTCTCCAGAATAATGTCTCTCATACCAACCGCCATTTCCTGCAAATCTTCTTGTGATGCCGCGAAGGACTGGCCTTCTGCGGCTTCAACTGGATCGTCACCAGTTCCCGTGCCTTTAGCTCTTCCTTTCTTGTCTTTTCCAGCCATTTAGAGTGATCTTCTGTTGTCTTATGTGTCCCACCGGGCGTGCCAAAAAATGTTGCCACCAATTCCTCCAAGGGACAGGAGAAACGGGAGGTGGTCAACACCTGGTGGTGTAGAAGATATGCGGGCGTGCCAGGAGATACAGATCTCCAATGAGAAATAAAGATGAGCGCCTGAAATTAACTGACTTCCTTCAAGCAATTGCACAACTTGAATAAAGGAGAAACTAAAGTTACAACGGTTCGTGGGCCTTGAACAAGGACTTCAACAACTGAAGAAAACTAAGGTTTACATAGATAGAGAAGAAGAAGAAGAAGAAAAGGGGTAAAGGTAGAAGATAGACATAGAAAAAGGGATCGATCGACTAGCTGAAAGCTAGGAGATAAAAGCTAAATTTACTTTGCTGCTGTGAGCGTTGTTGGTGCGTGGACCTCTGCAAAATTGCACCAAGGTCTATATTTATAGGCTTCGAATCCACTTGTAACTTCCAAAATGTAACCGCTCCTGAATTCTAGCCATTATGCCCATGTCTTGCACCCACTCCTGTATCTTCTCGGAAATGCATGAAGAGATGACATGTGTCCATAGCTTTGGCCGAAAATAACTACCCATGTTTTTAATGTAATTAACACATGTTAATTTCGGCCCTTATCCCTTTGTTTTAGGAAAAACTACTTCCCTATAATTTAGGTAACAAATTATCTCCTAAATTATAGATAATTCGGCTATTTAACAAAAATCCGAATTGCATCAAATAAATTTCTAGCCAACTTATTTGCCACGTGTTAAATTTTTAAAATTATGGTACAAACAGATTCGTAACATTTTATATGATTCGTAACATTTTAGTGTGTCTCGTAACTTTTGCAAAAAAAATTCGTAACTTTTACAAAAAATTCATAACTTTTCCAAAAAATTCGTAACTTTTACTGGGTGTGTATCATACACGCCCAAATAAGGGATGTGTATTGTAGCCTTTTCCTTGCCTTTATGGCAGTGGAATGAATATCTTGACTAGTTTCAAAAAAAAAACCAGAAAATATTTTTCCCGAAAAATATTTGCAGACCAAACAAATGGAGCTTAAGTAATTGTTGGATATTTACCTTCAATGAATGAATCTAGAAGAGTTAGGCATTGTAATTATTAATTAGTTATAATGGAAATTGTTTTTCGGAATTCTGTGTATTTACCGCAATTTTTCCAACAACAATACCACAGATAGATAGAGAGAGAGAGAGAGAGAAGCTGAGAGAGAATCTAAAGGGAGCTGAGAGCGTGCGCTGAGAAGTATGATCTGATAGTTCAAGCCCTAGAAAGAAATATCCTTATTTTTCTGGAAAAAAAACCCATACCTTTAGTCATATTTTGTTATAAATATCAACATTTTTATACACGTTAATTGAATTACTTGTCCTAGATGTTAACAATCATGATATGGTAATTTGACGTTCGCAAATGAATACTTATGTCAAAAATCAATAATAACAAGAACAACAACAACAGCCACCACCGAGAGTATGGTTGGAGTGTTAACATGATTTAAATTTGTTGTCTATTTAGGCCCAGTTTTCCAAAAGATTTTAGCACCCAGTTGCTAAAATTACCATATTTCAAATAAAAAAATGAAGTGGTTTCATGTATCGTTTTTCGATTTTTTTCGCACCAAATTAAAGTACTTGAGGAGTTCTTTAATTTGGTGCGAAAAAAAATTGAAAAACGATACACGGAACCACTTTATTTTTTGATTTGAAATATGGTGATTTTAGCAACTGGGTGCTAAAATCTTTTGAAAAACTGGGCCTTATTGGCTAACAAAAATGGTTGGAGGAGTATGTGAAGGAAAACTAAAATGGAAAATTTGTACTCCAGTCGTTCATATGTGTATTCACAAACATATATTACAAAAATCCAAGGATTATAGTAAGGGCATATAACATTAGTATTAATTGATACTTATTGATAGGGGTGTACACGGTCCGGATCGGATCGGATTGGCATGAATCCAATCCTAATCCGCGAGTCACGATTTTTAGAAAATACAATCCATGTCCGGACCAAAAGTCTCACGGTTCGGTTCCAATCCGATCCGCGAGTCACGGATCGGTTCCGGTTTTATCCACGGATTACATGTTATATATAAACAAGTAACAAAGTTACAAATGGTTTAATAAGACATTCTTGTTTACGGTAGTCGTAATCTGGCATAAAAATAAAATCAAGAAGCATCCCAAAGTACATTATTCAAATTCTATAAATACTAAGGACACCACAAGTCCACAAACACAAAAGTTCGTACCACACAAGCATGGAGATATACTATAACAATTTGGTCTCTGATTATAGTAGAACTTAGTGTAACAGTTTAACCCCTAAGTTTTGAAAGAGATCACAGTTTACCCCCTAGTTTGTGTAGTAGAACTTTGTGTAAAATTATGTGTGTGTGTGTGTGTGTGTGTGTGTATATATATATAGGAAGAGCTTCCAATAAGGGACCCTTATATAAAAATACCATGCGGACCTAGCCTTTTTTTTGTGTTTCCGGACCAAATTTCGACGATCCGAACCGTTCAATGTTTTTAAAATGCATTTTTAAGGGCCTCCGCGAGGATTCGTCCAAAAAAAATACCCGGAAGGGCTTCATCCGATCATTTTAACTTATATAAGGGTCCCTTATTGGAAGCTCTTCCTATATATATATATATATACGAGAGGATCCGGTCAGGACCTCACGGTCCGGATCGGTTAATCCACGGTTTCGAAATCAAAATCCGTGTCCGGACCACGAGTCATGGTTTACTATTTTTTCAATCCGTGTCCGGACCATTAATCCACGGTTAAAATCCAAAACGCACGGATCAATTCGGTCCGGACCGGATTCACGGTTCACCGGGTTTTTTGTGCAGTCCTACTTATTAACTACTAAGTAATAAGGTTAGTGTATAAAAGTTTTTGCAAATACAAATAATAATTCCCATATTATTTATGTATGAGAAAACAATAATTGCAATAAATTTATAAGAATGAAATCACTCATCAGCCCTGCAACAATCATGTCTTAAATCAAGTGTAATCGTATTACAAAAACTTTTGAATTGCCACAAAGTTAACTTGTGAAACCAATTAAAGTTTTTAGTTTAGCTAACAAAATAAAAATACTAGCAAAAATTTCAAGGGCAATTTGGACTTTCACTTCAAAAAAGTCATTCTTAGCTTATTTAACCAAACAGGTTAAACTGTTCTTTACAACTTATAAAAAGCTATGCCAAAGATTTCAACAACTTATTTAAAAAATTTCCAACTAATATTTCAAAAAGCTATAATCTAAAAAGTTAACTCATAAGTGGAAACAAACAGGGCCATAACACCATCTTACCTGCACTGCAATAAGAACAAAATATTTTATTCACTTCCTTTTTTTTTTAATTAAGACATTTATTAGATAGTCGGTAAATAACGTTATTTCCTAATATTGGGTACAATCCATACTACAAAGCTTTTTTTTTTTTTTGTGTGTGTGTGTAAGAAAAGCACACGAGGTATAGAGAGAGCCGTATAGATAGTTGCTTAATTCTTTCAAGGAAACCTGGCAAAATTAGACTACTAAGCAAAAGATGCATGGAAACAGGGGCGGAGCCACATGGAGACAAGAGGGGTCAATTGACCCCCCTGACCTCCAAATTTCTATAGGGATTTTACTAGTATACCTCACAAAATTGCTAATTGACCCCTCTTTGATTTTGTTTTTTGCCCCCCAAAATCCTTGCACCCCCCTGAACGCGTCTAATTCTTGCCCCCCCTGAACCAAAATCCTTGCACCCCCTGAACGCGTCTAATTCTTGCCCCCCCTGAACCAAAATCCTGGCTCCGCCCCTGCAAGGAAACCACTTTACTTGTATGATATGACAATGTGATGTCATATGACACAGAGAAATACTAGACCTTGTGGGCACACAGATAAATACACAAAGAAACTTGTGCATAACACACAAGTTTTCTATGCCGTGACCTGAAACTTGTGCAGGAAAGAAAAATGAAAAGATGGTAAACAGAGTTCATAAATGAAAAGAAGTTTTCTATACCATGTCCTTGTCAAATGAAGACCCTTTAGAGAAATCACAGCAGGTACATGCTCTACACCTAAGTTGCACCATCATTTAGCAAATGGAAAACATGTGTACCTCTTCTTGGTCAGTTTAAATAAGCTGATATCACATTACAATGCTATCAAAAGCAAGGACCACATAGGGCAAATAAATGTTCCTCTTCTTCCTCAGTTTTAATAGCTTCAATGCTATAAAAACAAAAACCGGCGACCTCACAGAGAGAGAGAGAGAGAGAGATGGCAATCGTGTGTGATCAATCTTGAGCAGTCATGATACGACCAATGGACCAAATCTGATCACTGGAACTGTGCGCTGAGCTGATAGTATCTCATTCATTTGGGCAATTTGAAGCAGGAGGTGGTTGATTTGCTGCAAAGGTTAAGTGAGAAACCACTCATTAGGAATGTAATCAGTGTAAAAAAAAAGATGTAGGTTGTCAAATATATTGATAGAAAGCTAAATATAAAGATTGGAATCAAATTTTAAATTACCACAAAAACTCAATTATAAACATATTTGTACATGCATGTGTATCAGTGTATGCTCGCAATCTTTTGACATATAGATGCGCTTAATATAATTGGCCGATAGTGTTAGTCTATTACCCATGTTTCTTTAACTAAAATGGACTGCCTCAGTCAAGAAACCTCATTATTCATGATATCCAAGGACAACCACCTCAAATTTATAGGAAACCAACAATAAGTAAATACAGTATTAATTTTAATCCAGACACAAAACATGTATCTTTAAAGTTACATGCGTCTCTATGGTTTTAAAGAAGGAGAAGAACTGACAATTATGTCTCTCTGAGAACCAGCAATTATGTTCCACTCTTCAATACAAAAAAAAAAAAAAAAAAAAAGTCATGTTCATTACCCAGTTGACACAAATGAGTATTGTCCAAAAGAACATTAAAAGAAAAATGACTGAGACAGTGTTGTATGCCTTTATCAGAGGTAAATGAAACAAGACAAGGGGTCCCAATGCTTCTCTTTTCCTCTCTCATTTAGTCCTCTTTTTAGTTTTTCTCTCGCCGCAACAGGAATGCAGAAAAAGGCGAAAGGATGACTAAAAACGACAGCGGTTATCACAGCCCAATCTCAGGAAAATACAATCGTGGGGGTTAATCAGGTATCAGTAAAGTATAATTTAATTTGACCTGTAACCTTCATGGTTTACTTACATCAGTGGGCAGCCATAAAAAATGTTGGTCATCTGAGCTACTATGTAGTGGGAAGTTTTTCAAAAAGAAGAAAAGTGAGCCAAACTCAAGATTTTGTCCACCCGACGGCGTGTTCACTCTTTCTATCGGAGTATCAGAACAGATGCTTGAGTTAAAAACAAAGTCAAAATCATGATTCAATTTGGTGAACTACTAAGATTTCCCCTACACAGACCCTGTTATGACCCTGCTAATCTTCCATAATCCATAACCAAACTAAGTCCCACACAAGTGACAGCATCATTTGTGTAAAATCAAATTGCTAATTGAGAACAGGCATCATTCATGTAAACTATTTTAAATTCCCGAGTATTGCAAGTCATGATTCCATTATGAGTGTTTGACCCACCTTGTTCAATGATAGGGATAAAGTATCTTGGCATTCAGTAGTATGGTTCAAGAATCACACCCTAGAATCCAGGTGGGCTTTGTAACTGGGTTCATTTCCATGCCTTCTGGCTACTTTATCGCCTACTTTGTTTCCCTTGATGTTTTGCTAGCTGCAGTGCTCTATGCTCAGAGTGTTCTGCATTTTGCTGGTCTCCCACCTTGGTTGTTCTTGGAGATTCTTGTGTCATTTGCTTTATTTAGGCCAGAGGTATGCTCCTGTGGTTCAGGTTGTACTAAGTGGTTTTATCTTCATGTAAAATTTAGGAGAAAGCTAGGTGTACCATAGATTAAATGTTAGCTATTCTTTTGGTGTGTTCTGCAGTTTTTTGGTGTATCTTACATACTTTTTTGGTTACTTATGCAAAAGTGTACCTTGAAAGTGTACGGAGGATGATAAACATAGTTTTGGAGGATGATACACACATGCATTTGGTGTACGGTAAGCATATTTTTTTCTCATTAGTTATGCATTTCATGGTACTAATGTATTTTCATGGTTACTTTATGCATTTTTTGGGGGTGAAATTACGAATAAAGGTGTACAACAATCCCTCCCTTGGATAATTACACACTTGTTTAGCTAATCATGCATTTTTTTGGGCACTTGTTACACATATTTTTAGTGTTATTTACTCATTTTTTTGTTAACTACTCCAATTTTTTCCGCCAAATAATATTCGCGTGTTTACTATAGGCTTCTCCTAATCATGTGCTATTTAAGGGGGAAAAAAAGTTCAGCCAAACTCAGTGAAGCAAAGTGGTAATCTAGAACAGGCATTTTGACAAACAGATGTAAGACCACTCCATATACACACAAATATACATAACAAAACCAAACCTTGTCTTTCTCTCTCAGAAGTAGCATCAAACGCTCTTCACTCTCTCGCCGGAAAACCCTCCGCCGCCACCGCATCACCTTCACATACACCACCGCCAACGCCAAAACTCCGGTCGCGCACACTAATGACCAGAAACCCCCTCCACACCCTCCACAACTACGAACCCCATACCCAACCAGAACTACCCACGAACGGAGCACCCCCAAACGCGACCCAATTGGACCCACCTCATCCCCTTCGTTCGAATTTGAGTCGGACGACACCGATGGCGTTTCTTGAGTATGTGGGTTGTCTTGTGGAGGAGAAACAATCGGCAAGCCCTCGTGATTGCTCGGGTGGAAAACGGAGTAGCTAGTGGGTATGTAGTCGTCTATGATAGCTACTGTTGGGCCGTCGTCGTGCTCTATTGAATGGGTGGTGGTGGTGGTGGAGGAAGATGGGTGGTGCGACGGTGACTGGATTTGCTCCCACTCGTTCAGTCCTTCGGTAACGCCGTCGGGGTTTTCTTCCATCTTGGGATTGGAAAATGTGTGGATTGGAGTGAGATTACTCTCGGATTGGAAGGAATTATCGGAAGTTTGACATTTTCTTGTTGTTTGGTGTGGTCGGCACTCGGCAGATACTGACAACTCGAATCTCTCTTTTCTACTTGACTTTTGCCGATATTTTTTTATTTTTTGCGTTACTATGTTGCATGGTGCATGTTACATAGAGCTGTTCACGTTATCTTGGCCGTCTAAAATGTTTTTTGGAAAAGAAGGTGAGAGTCTTTAAAATCTGAAAAGTTAAATGCAAAGATTAAGGATTGTGATGTAACGGTAGAGGCTTTTCGGCAGTTGAGAAGCTGGGTCGTTTTTTCCAAGAAAAGGCTTCTCTCCGTTTTGGCATTGGACTGCAACCCGGATGGTCTGGCCATTATGTTCACGTTGTAAAGCTCCTCGAATAGAATAACGTAGCGAAAATCAAGTAACCAACTAGTGTCCTTTTTGAACTCAAAACGAATTGGAGAGATTTTTTGTTGGGAAAAAAATGACCCTTCAAGTTATAATTCATTGCACCCAGCTCATTTTTTGAAAAATACAGTATATGTGCTCATATTAGTTTGTTTCGGATTATCTTGACCTTTTTATAAGGTTGATCTACTCGACAAACTCTACAATTTAGATGTAGACGATCACAGGAACAGAGTCAGAAATTTCACTATGTAAGAGCGAATTCTTTTTCCAAAATACTTTTACAGGGGCGAGCCTATATAACTCATAAAAAAAATTATATATATAATTCTGGAGGTTTTCTTGGTCGTTAATTTTAGCCCTCTAGAAGTAATCAAGATGTGCATAAATTGACCATACAATCGAGTGTAAAAACGAAGTCAAACTCTTTGCTTAGAGTTACAGACAATCTCAAACCATATAAATCCACTCTTGAAGGAATTTTATGACAGTGGTTGTCCACTTGTCCTCCCTACTGTTCAAGTCTCTAATCCCATGTCATCCATACAAAATTGAATTTCCATAAAATTGATTAGCAAATTCCTATAACATACATGCATGACATATCCCAACAAAATGAAAGGATTTAATCATTTTTACCATCTACACCATTTTTGTACGCTTTTTGTTTTATTCATGTTAATTTAAGCTATACATTATCATTTCATTGTTACATTTTTCACCCTTAAAGGCAGTGGCAGACTCAGGATTGTTGTTGCGGAGGAACTACTCCATAGCAAATATACAGAAAAATTGAAAATGTACTACTACTAGTAAGAACCTTGGGGGGTTTGCAGGGGCCAACTAGATGAGCTAAGAGCCACATCTAGCATTCTCATCGATTATGTTCCGATAAATATAACAAACTTCACAATGTTCCGATAAATATAACAAACTTCACAGTTCTTCTAAGATGTTGCCAATATTATTTTTATCTTTATTAAAAACAATTGGGTTGGTTCATATTTTTTATGTTTGTGATTCCTTTTATCAAAAGAAATCAATAATTCGTAGAATATTAAAGTTTAATAAGGGAATTTATTTTTTGAATGAAGGAAAAAGATAATTCTTTTTGGATTATTGAGGGGTGTTTTGGCCAAAAAAAAATTCTAGATTATTTTTTCTTTATTAAAAATAATTCACCTTAGTTAGTTTGTGTTCAATTTTGTGAATTTGGTTTACTTCGACATGAGAAATCAGAAAAGTAAAAATTATGAATCAAATTAAATAAAATTTGAATACAGATGGTTTTAGTGACTTTTTTTTTTTTGAAGTTTAGAACATAATTGTGGGACGGAGGTGTACCTTTTAGACTCCTTGCAAGTTGCAACCAATAACTCATAATTAAAAACTGACACAAAATTAACGGAGGAGAAAAATTGAAGAAAGTAAAAAACATAATTCAGAAAAATTATTGGGTCGAAACACCCCATAAAAGTTTGGTGGTGACCAGACGAGTTGTCCAAATAAAAAAAAAGGGTTTGAGATTAGATGTTCCGAAAATTGGTGTTCATCTATGCCCAATTATTTTGGATCATTGGATTGCATATATTTTGTTTTTTGTTTTAAAATTTTCATGTGACGCAGTGGCCGAAAATGCACCGAAATAGATCCACTAAGTTAGTTTTTTAAATAAACTGGTTTTAGTGACTTTTTTTTTTTGGAAGTTTAGAACATAATTGTGGGACGGAGGTGTACCTTTTAGACTCCTTGCAAGTTGCAACCAATAACTCATAATTAAAAACTGACACAAAATTAACGGAGGAGAAAAATTGAAGAAAGTAAAAAACATAATTCAGAAAAATTATTAGGTCGAAACACCCCATAAAAGTTCGGTGGTGACCAGAGTTGTCCAAATAAAAAAAAAAAGGGTTTGAGATTAGATGTTCCGAAAATTGGTGTTCATCTATGCCCAATTGTTTTGGATCATTGGATTGCATATATTTTGTTTTTTGTTTTAAAATTTTCATGTGATGCAGTGGCCGGAAATGCACCGAAATAGATCCACTAAGTTAGGTTTTTAAATAAACTGGTTTTAGTGACTTTTTTTTTTTGGAAGTTTAGAACATAATTGTGGGACGGAGGTGTACCTTTTAGACTCCTTGCAAGTTGCAACCAATAACTCATAATTAAAAACTGACACAAAATTAACGGAGGAGAAAAATTGAAGAAAGTAAAAAACATAATTCAGAAAAATTATTAGGTCGAAACACCCCATAAAAGTTCGGTGGTGACCAGACGAGTTGTCCAAATAAAAAAAAAAGGGTTTGAGATTAGATGTTCCGAAAATTGGTGTTCATCTATGCCCAATTGTTTTGGATCATTGGATTGCATATATTTTGTTTTTTGTTTTAAAATTTTCATGTGATGCAGTGGCCGAAAATGCACCGAAATAGATCCACTAAGTTAGTTTATTAAATAAACTGGTTTTAGTGACTTTTTTTTGTGTGGAAGTTTAGAACATAATTGTGGGACGGAGGTGTACCTTTTAGACTCCTTGCAAGTTGCAACCAATAACTCATAATTAAAAACTGACACAAAATTAACGGAGGAGAAAAATTGAAGAAAGTAAAAAACATAATTCAGAAAAATTATTAGGTCGAAACACCCCATAAAAGTTCGGTGGTGACCAGACGAGTTGTCCAAATAAATAAAAAAGGGTTTGAGATTAGATGTTCCGAAAATTGGTGTTCATCTATGCCCAATTGTTTTGGATCATTGGATTGCATATATTTTGTTTTTTGTTTTAAAATTTTCATGTGATGCAGTGGCCGAAAATGCACCGAAATAGATCCACTAAGTTAGTTTATTAAATAAACTGGTTTTAGTGACTTTTTTTTGTGTGGAAGTTTAGAACATAATTGTGGGACGGAGGTGTACCTTTTAGACTCCTTGCAAGTTGCAACCAATAACTCATAATTAAAAACTGACACAAAATTAACGGAGGAGAAAAATTGAAGAAAGTAAAAAACATAATTCAGAAAAATTATTAGGTCGAAACACCCCATAAAAGTTCGGTGGTGACCAGACGAGTTGTCCAAATAAAAAAAAAAGGGTTTGAGATTAGATGTTCCGAAAATTGGTGTTCATCTATGCCCAATTGTTTTGGATCATTGGATTGCATATATTTTGTTTTTTGTTTTAAAATTTTCATGTGATGCAAAGCAAAAATGCAAAAATAGATCCACTAAGTTAGTTTATTAAATAAACTGGTTTTAGTGACTTTTTTTTGTGTGGAAGTTTAGAACATAATTGTGGGACGGAGGTGTACCTTTTAGACTCCTTGCAAGTTGCAACCAATAACTCATAATTAAAAACTGACACAAAATTAACGGAGGAGAAAAATTGAAGAAAGTAAAAAACATAATTCAGAAAAATTATTAGGTCGAAACACCCCATAAAAGTTCGGTGGTGACCAGACGAGTTGTCCAAATAAAAAAAAAAGGGTTTGAGATTAGATGTTCCGAAAATTGGTGTTCATCTATGCCCAATTGTTTTGGATCATTGGATTGCATATATTTTGTTTTTTGTTTTAAAATTTTCATGTGATGCAGTGGCCGAAAATGCACCGAAATAGATCCACTAAGTTAGGTTTTTAAATAAACTGGTTTTAGTGACTTTTTTTTTTTGGAAGTTTAGAACATAATTGTGGGACGGAGGTGTACCTTTTAGACTCCTTGCAAGTTGCAACCAATAACTCATAATTAAAAGCTGACACAAAATTAACGGAGGAGAAAAATTGAAGAAAGTAAAAAACATAATTCAAAAAAATTATTAGGTCGAAACACCCCATAAAAGTTCGGTGGTGACCAGACGAGTTGTCCAAATAAAAAAAAAAGGGTTTGAGATTAGATGTTTCGAAAATTGGTGTTCATCTATGCCCAATTGTTTTGGATCATTGGATTGCATATATTTTGTTTTTTGTTTTAAAATTTTCATGTGATGCAGTGGCCGAAAATGCACCGAAATAGATCCACTAAGTTAGTTTTTTAAATAAACTGGTTTTAGTGACTTTTTTTTTTTTGGAAGTTTAGAACATAATTGTGGGACGGAGGTGTACCTTTTAGACTCCTTGCAAGTTGCAACCAATAACTCATAATTAAAAACTGACACAAAATTAACGGAGGAGAAAAATTGAAGAAAGTAAAAAACATAATTCAGAAAAATTATTAGGTCGAAACACCCCATAAAAGTTCGGTGGTGACCAGACGAGTTGTCCAAATAAAAAAAAAAGGGTTTGAGATTAGATGTTTAGAAAATTCGTGTTCATCTATGCCCAATTGTTTTGGATCATTGCAGTGCCCAAAAATGCACCGAAATAGAGGAATAAATGATTTTTGGAACAGATGATTTGATTCCAAAAAAAATGAGGTGAGTTGTCGGGTACGAGGAGGAACTGGCGAATATCCAGCCAGCCGTCAAATCAGTCGATTCTTTCCGATATTTTTCAAATCCCATGGGGCCAGGACAGGACGTGTCTTCCATGGGTTGGATAGGAAAATCTAGTTTGTTCTGGTAGAGTCCATAATAGAGAGAAACTTGGGTGTCAGACGAGTACACATGACAGTAATTGTCGCGCATACCGAAAGTACTATTTTGAAGCCTGAAAGGGCCAAGAGGAAGGATTGGGAGATATCTAAGCCGTCAAAAACACTTTTTGAAGGTCAAGATACGTGCTCAGCACCACGTGTCCATATACCTGGTCAGCACTACGTGTACAAATTTAAGCCGTCATTTTACTACAAAAATTCATGAAAAAGCACAACAAAAATAAATGAACAATGCCACAAAAATTTATAAAGAGTAACAAAAAATCATTAAATAAGCAACAACAAAAATTCAAAAAAAAAATGAACTGACATGAAATTCATATATCGCGCCATAAAGATTTACAAAATGAGTCACAAAATTTATAAAATGTGTACCATATATAAAAAAAAAAAATAATGAGCCACAAAATTCATAAAATGAGCCACAGTATTTTGTAAAATGGGTTTGTCTATTTGTCCAGAAACTAACGTATTCTCAAAGTGACTTAAAAACTGACTTATTGTGTTTTATTGGACAGATCATTCTCTCACACTCCAACTAAAAAATCCAATTTAAGTTGGTTCTCGACTTAAATCAATTTCTGGAATAATGCCTAAATACTTTTCCTTTTATGTCAGTACATGTTGGTGGACACAAGGTTACTCCATTGCGATTCCTCATTATAGAGTGTAGTGCAACATCCGAGTCGTTGATCTTGGTAATCAATGATTCAGAATTCATCTCGGCCATGGACGACTTAGATTTGCGAATGCCGAGATGAAATCAGGACTAGTAATTGCTCGACGAACGACTATAACTCTGTAGTGCGGCACCAGCACTACAAGGTTCCCAAATCCCATGTTGGGGTCATTTGTGTTTGTGAGATCTTACCTATTACTCTTTCGTTCCAAATTTCTTGTCAATTTACGTGCATGTGTGTCTTTTTTAATTGTCTACATATTTCAATCTATAACATTTTTTTACAATTTTGAAAGCTTTATTTAATAGAACTCATTGAGAATTATCAAATGAGATCCATATTGTATATTTATAACATTTTAGATTTGAAATATATACTCCCTCCGTCCCAATTTAAATGCTCCCTACGGATTTGCGTGTTTTTTTAAAACTCTTATTGTTTTCATTCTATAATGTATTTTATATGCAATATGGATCTTATTTGATAGATCTCAATTAGTTCTATTAGACAATTTTTTTAAAAACTTTGAAAACCTTACCAATAAAAAGATATAGACGTTTGAAAATGGCACGGATATACGTAGAGAGCATTTAAAATGGGACGGAGGGAGTAATTTCTTTTGAGGTATCGTAAATAGTAAAAGTGGATAAGAAATTCCGGACGGAGGGAGTACTTTATGGTTGGACCTGGGAGGTGTTGTGCACCCCTCGGCTGTCTGATCGTGTTTTGGACGGCCCAGATACGTTTGACAATTTTAATTAATTTAGTATTTATTTTTACCAATAAAAAATCAAAACATCCGGACCGTTCACAACATAATCGGACGGCCGAGAGGTGCACAACACCCCAATTCCATGGTTGTTTCATCTAGTCTGTTGAGTCGGAATTTTCAACTTTTGTTTTCCACACGGCTTATCATAATTTAAAAGGTGAAATTATTCAATAGTCTAGGAGCACCACTACGTAGTGCTCCGAATTACTCTATAACCACACATTCTCGTAAGATTCACGATTAAGTATATAAATCCTTCCATACAGGAGTATATGATTTTTTGAGTAGTCTAGAGCACCACGTGAAATACTCCCGGATTATCAAATAACTACTAGACTCCTCTGAAGTAAAGACAATAGCAAGTGGTGGCTAGGTCATGCGGTAGAGTTTTTGGATGTCCCAGACTGCATTTCGGGATCGAGTCTCATTCCCCATATATTATGAATGATGAAAGTAAAGACAAGACATTATGGTGTGTTTGAAAACAAGCTTCACGAAACAACTTAGGAATTTCTTGAATTGGCTTGATACATACCAAACCTAACAGTCCTTCCAACAAATCTCACCTCCTTGCTAGCCGGTACACAAGTACACAACTAACCACTGGTACGGGCATATTTTGACTAGCCGTTTTGTATGAAACAACATCAACGTCTGATTAACATCTTAATCTTCAATATAAACCCCAAAAAACCCCAGGCAAGAACATTGTTTCCTTTCCAAAACTATACTACCTAGAAATACGAATTCTTTGTTCGCGCACGAAGCGGTTTCTCAGTTGTCAAACAAGTTCAAATAACAATACACTTCCAAGAATGTTAATAGGATTTTATAAATATCAATATACATTTTGCGAATATCAATACGTCTTATACATATAATCCACCGCTTTAAGGGTTGTGGGTAGCATTTTTCATAAATGTTTTCTACACCAATCATCAACCGCCACTAGGGATGCACACGGTCCGGATTGGACCGGTTCTCTAGAAATTCAGTAACCGAACCGTTTCGAACGGTTTTAGAAAAATACGAACCAAAACCTAACTAATATACGTGTCCATAACCAAACCATAAGACCGGACCGATTTTGGTTCTACCCCGCTTAGAGTTGGAATAACTTTTACAACATGTGAACTAAAAAAAAAAATTATATAGAATTTACGACACCAAACAACTCATAACATAATTATACGAATTTTACTAAAATTCAAAACCAAATATTGTGCACGAAGTATGTAAAAATCTACCTTCAATCCTAAAATCGGAAAAAAAAAAAAAAAGTAGCTTAATGACTTCTTAACAAATACAATAGTTAGGGAAAAAAATTAAAGAGTTCAAATAACATAGATTTCTACTATAGAAATAAAAGAATACCTTAATATACATATTATTATACGGTCCGGTTTTGTTCTAACCATAATTCTTAAATTGAGAATCAGTAACCGAATCATAATTACCGGTTTCTATGTTTTCAAAACCATAACCTGAAGTATAAAACGTATAACCTGACCAAATAGAACAATTCGGTCCGGACCAGACCGGTTTAACGACTATATCGGTTTTCTTGTGTACGGTTGCCATGACTTGACCGACAGCAAAAATATCCCCAATAGAAGACATCCAAATTCGATTGCCGCTCCAAAAGAAAAACGAATATAACAAATCCAATTTCCAACTGCTCCCAAGAGCAAACGCTGGTGATCCCTTCGTCAACCCACAAGGTCCCCTACAGTTTTCTTCAACACATACCCCAGCCGAACCAGGTTTGTTTCCATTCACTTTACTACTTCTTCTCCTTTTGTCCAACTTCTCATGAACTTCCCTTTGACTGAACCACTGATTTGTCTAGGATATCTTTCCTTTTGTCTTCTTTCTTCTTGTTTGAATGCTTCAGATTGGTTTTGAATCTCAAATGTGAAGAGATTTTGAATGGGTTTTTGGGGCTCTTTCTTTAATCTGAATTAGTGATTGGGATAGCTTGTACAGTCCAGGGATACTGATTTTTCGCTCTGTTGGTAGGTTATAGGGGTCCCTCGCCTCTGTTGTGTGCTGCAATTGCTCATAGGCCATTGCAACACTAGCTCATAGTGGTGTGCTGAGAAATCTGATCGAGAGAGACGAGGAGCGTGAGGAGAGGGAGAACAAAATGGGTAAGGTTTCATGTTTTATTGCTACCATTTTAAGCAAATCAAATCGCTTCCAAGGGTCAATTAACCACTGTGACAACCCTTGAGGTTTTTTATTGCTACCCTTATAAGCAAATCAAATGAGAAGAGGGAGGAAATTGCAGCGCGAGACAAAAGTAGAAGTCATTGAATCACGACATCCTACGGCCCGGATAGTTCAATTTGACTTCTCAGAATTGAGATTTTTACCACTTTCTGCAAAATAAAAACTTGTCACCCGCACCAACACACAAACACCTATCCAGTGCAGTTCAATTTTCTTCACTTCTGCCAGTCAATATAGTGACTGGATACTGTTGTTTGATTTATTTCACTTTCTCACTGCAGGATTTTTCTGGAAGTCTTAACTGAATCAAACATATTCCGTGTGCTGGGTTCAATTGAGCTGTTGTTCATGAGATTTTATAAGTTTTCTTCAAGAAGGCATTGACGTACCTTTGTAGAAATGATTGTATCTGCTCTCTTGACATCAGTTGGAATAAATTTTGGCCTTTGTGTTTTATTCTTCACATTGTATTCTATCCTGAGAAAACAACCAATTCATTATGATGTCTATGTGCCACGCTTGTTGGCTAACGGGGAGTCTGAACATAGAAGTCGCTTTAACTTTGAAAGGCTCATACCTACTCCTGGGTGGGTCAGAAGAGCATGGCGGCATTCTGAAGAGGAATTACTTGCATCTTCCGGTTTGGATGCTGTTGTATTCATGCGCATTATCATCTTCAGGTAATTTATCCTACGCATGTTTTCATATCAGCTTCAAATGTTAAATTGTACTTTCTCCATGGACCTTGCAGGATCCTCTTCTCAAGGGGACAACTTTGCCTTTGAACCACTCTCTCCCACTTGAATGTCAGAATCTCCTAACCACCTTATCACATCGATAAAAAATTGCGTTCCCAACTAAGATAGAACATGTCAAGCATATGATTTCTAAAGAAAGTAAAAAGCGAGCTACTGAGCAAGACAAATATGCAGCAATCATGCCATATTAGGAAAACATCAACTCAAATTCACTCAAGTACTGAGTATAAACCAAATATCACTCACTATTTTTACTAATATTTATTCATTTCCTCAAATATGCCCCTAAAATGAACTGTTTGAAAATATCTGTAGTTTTTATTTACACAAACATATGTACACTAGCCATAGAGGATCTCTACCTTGGAAGATTCTAGTATGTCATCTTGCTCATCCGCCCTTCTCCCGCCACTGCACTTACTCCTGCTTCATGCAATAAGCCATGAACTATAACATGAAAAAAGGCCTAAATTGACCGAGATGTGGTCGTTAAAAAGGATATCAAGAAGTAGATTTAATCGCTTATAGGGCCCTTGACGGGGCATAATGACGTAAAAAGATTCATGTTGCCCAACAGCAATCGATTGGTACACTGAGCTTAGTTTGGTTAGGTTTTCTTGATGATGTTTTTTTAAAAAAAACATAAAATAAAAGAGAACTTATATACTCGTTTGGGAGTAGAATAAAAAACAAGCCATTTGGGATATGAGTTCCTATTTGTTTGAAGTGAACCAATGGAAAAGTATCTTTAACTTGTTTGTTCATTTTATGAGAAAAAATTAATCAGCATACATTCTTCATAAACCTCATTAGAGAAGTAAAAGCATCGAGTACACAAGCTTGTCCATGTGAAGGGTATACTTAATGAAAACTGGTGTCTAGTAATGTGAAGAAGATAAAAGAAAAAACAGAAAGTGGTTCATGGGTATAGAAAGAATGGTACCATTGATTTTCCTTTCCTCTTGGGTGGAAATGTTTTGGAAATTAGCCAATGTTGTGGATAGAAAGAAATGAGATCTAACAATCATATAACATTTTGCATATTGGGGCAGGTGCATTGGCTACAGTCCTTGTTGGTCTGAGTAATTTGATCCTGAGCCATAACATGAGATCAAGCCCTTCCCAGTCATTTTTTTTGCTGATTCCTCGTGGAAACCTTTAAAAACACATTTTAAACACATTGAACGGTTTGGATCAGCAAAAATATGACCGGGAGAGGGGAGGTCCACACCATAGCAAAGTAAGGGATCCCTTACTCGATCTTCTGTGTATATATATTGTGAAATTCAAGCTTTATAGCATCAAAATCATGGACGGGTTGAAACTAATCCTGAAACGATATAGCAAAAGAACTCCATACAACCCGTTAATGTCATTCACATCAAGAAGGTTGTATACTCATCAAAGTAGAGTATATATATTGGGCTATTGCAGTGGTCAGCTTTGGTGGATACACTATATCTTAAATTAACATGGATATACAAGTATTTGCTACAAAAGCTTATGCATGACACGCACACTCACACACATTTAGCTTGATATAGGTCTCTAGTATAAGTGGAAAGTTATTCAGCTTGCTCTCCTGTGCTGTTGTTCCACTTTTTTCGTAACATGGAAGTACAAGACAATACTGTGACACCTATCAGTCACTGAAAAGTTATCCGGCTGGCTCTCCTATACTTCTTGTTTTGACTTTTACCTTCTTTTCCATCATTACATGGTATGTTTCAATGATACTGCTTGTGTTAGTAAATCATTTCTTTCTTATTTATCGAGTTGACGTGACTTCAACCTCTTGTTTTCATCTAACTAATGCAGTTTGAAAGTATTTTGTGTTGCTGGGATTATTGGGGTCTTTGTTATTCTTCCAGTGAACTTCACAGGGGATCAGCTTCAGAGTATTGATTTTGCTAATCTGACAAATGATTCTCTGGATGTATTTAGCATATCAAACATAGAGAATGGCTCCAAAAGGTGACTATGACATATTTGATTGAAATGAAGCAAATTTTTTTTTTTTTTTTTAATGTTCTTTTTTTATTGTTAAAACACCCCTTTCTTCTTTAGAGTGATTTGCATGTGTATCTTTAGTGTTAGACAGTTTTATGTTTTTATAATCGCGTTGAAGTACAAGACTTAGGAAATATTGCTAAGGAAAATGTTAATCTCACCACAAACTTGGTCTTTGTGGCAGGTTATGGATTCACTTCTGCGCTGTATATATTGTCAGTATCTTTGTATGTTATCTTCTTTATATTGTAAGTCATACCTTCGTCCAGTCGTACTTCCTGTCCGATTAATAGTTCTTTACTTTCTGACGTCATTGGACTGCTTCCAGCAGTTCCACTTTTATTGGATTTGACTACCTCTCAAGCTTTTATTTCACCAATATGAGAGGTTGAGAACAATATTTGTCATGGATTGGATTGTAAATCCATTGCCATCTTATCTTTTATTTTCAGCTTTTTGCAGGACATCTTTTGTCTAGCTTATGATTTAGGAATTTACGAACAGACCCACAGTTTGAATCGGTGCTGAATAGTTGTTGTTTGTAGGAATATAGATATGTATCGTCAAAGAGGGTTGATTATTTCTATTCGTCACAACCTCAGCCACATCAGTTTACCATTTTGGTTCGTAGTATCCCTGTCTCCGTTGGGACCAGTATCAGCGACAGTGTTGAAAGCTTTTTCACAGAATATCATCCTTCTACGTATATATCACATACGGTTATTCGCCGCACAAACAAACTTCGAAATCTCATTGTAAGAGCCTCGTCTGAATTCTAATTCTTCTTTTCATGAAATTTCTTTCTTTAGCAATACGATAATGTTGTGCATGTTTCTCCTTTCAGAAATAGTTCACTATGAAACATCAAGTTCCATTTTTTAATACAATTGCATATCTTCAGTGCTTGGCTTGCTGGTTAGTGACTATTCTATTGACTTTGCATGTCTAACAAAGGTACCTGTAGATGAATACATAATTGAGATTCTTAGTGCCTTGAGTACTTTGATATGACTTCTAAGCCCTTCTTATGAGTCTATTCATAATAAAAAATATTAGGTTCTGATATCTGGCAATGGATGGGAACATTATTTCCGTTGTTATTCACATTTAGTTGTGTGATTGTGAATTCTTGCGGTTGTAGTTATCTTCTAAAACAGAGGGATATGGCCAAAACAAAAATTAGCAGTTCTTGGAGTTTTGGGGGCTCACATCTTTGTTTGCTGTTTTTTTTTTTTTTTCTCAATTCCATAATGGCTGTGATGATTTGGATCAACAAGCAGCTTCTCAGTACCCTCTTACTTTGTCCTGAGATCTTTCCCCAGCATTCTAGTGTGACAATTCAGAGAAAAAGGCTGAATCGTATTATTGAATAATAATAAGGTTACAATTTTAACACAAGCTTAAATAGAGAAAACTTATAAATCTATGCCTAAAATAGAAGATTACAAACGGATATGATTATGATATTATCAGGAAATCATTCTATGCCTAAAATAGAAAATACGACAAGATCACAATAATTATACATCCACACCCCCTCTCAAACTCAAGATGCGATAGTAGAGAACATCGAGAGTTTGCTAAGGAGAAAGCGGAAACGAGCATCAGTATGGGTTTTCATAAAGAAGTCAGCAAACTCCAAACCAAATAGTGCAAGTAGGAGCTGAAACGTTTCTAAACGGTGCTGCAACGAACTAAGTAGTGAAAATGCAGCCAAGTAGGGACCAAACCTTAACCAAACAGTGCAGCAAGAGACCAAACAAAGTCTGGAACTAAATGCATGGTTATGCGAGAGATCAAACTAGGCTAAACAGATGTAAATAGAGGCTGCCAAAGATACCAGGAAGTCGTTGGAGGTTCTCGGTGCAGAGGAGTTAGGAGAAGGCTCGTAGAGGTCCGTGGAGATGCTAGGGTTCTGGGCGAATTGCGTCTGGGATGAGATGATGAAGACATTGGAGATGTTGAGGCGGGAAGATGAGAAGCCATAACATATGCAAATAGGTGCCGAACAGAGGAAGAACAAATGCAGATTTAAAAGATACAGATTCAGATGCAAATTCGAATGATATTCGAGAAGAAGGAGAGAGTGTCGTACATATTTCAGATGCACAACCAGAGAGACAGGGCCTTAAATTAGAGAGACAGAATTATAGAGATGTGAAATTAGAGAAACAAAGCCCGAAATACCGTGGAAAATTTTCAGATCCGATTCAGAAGTTGCCTGATATCATGATACGTTTCAAAGAAAAGATGAAGAAACTTAATTACATTTGAGTGCCCGGCGGACGGCGGCGAGCGAATATAAACCACAGGCCTAGACCTTATGTCTCTGATACCATGTGATGATTCAGAGAGAAAGGCTGAATGGTATTACTTGATAATAATAAGGTTACAATGTTATCACAAGCTTAAATAGAGAAAAGCTAGAAATACATGCCTAAAATAGAAAATTACCTAGGGATATGATTACGATATTATCACAAAACGATTCTATGCCTAAAATAGAAGGTACGATGAGAACACGATACATATACATTCACATTCTAGTCCCAAAATTTTGTGTTTTTGCATTGCTCCACAAATTTCGAGCAAGCTTTTCCTTTATTATTTTAAACTGACATTAGCCTCAATCCCAACGAATTTGACTGCCATTTCCTTCACTACACCCTAGTCTCCTTCTTGATGATGGGCTTTGAAAGTTACATTCTTAATGTGTCATGCTTTGTTGTAAAAGGAGATTTTCTGGTGTTGTTCTGCATTAATTGAGGGGGCCAACATGGGGAAGACTGTTCAGTGATTGTATCAAGCTTTCATTCAATTTCTTTTTTTAAGGCTGTATTTGATCAAGGATATGGGTAAGAAAAGGAAAATGAATGATATTACTGTTGAGAGCCATTAGAACATTTCTCTATTTCTTTTTCTCTAAACCATATCCAAATCCAAATCCAGATCCAGCCCAAGGGTTTGTCCTACAAAGAGGAACGCCCTTATTTGGTAACCTCTAACACAACGATTTCGATGCTTGTCGCTCACTTGTACCTGACATCGATACACAGATGACTTAGTTGCAGAAACTCTTTTCGGATGAAGAAAGGAGTTACTGCTATGCCAACTTCAAGATCCCACCTTCTTGTTGGATTTATCTAGTTTAGGCTATGAAATTTCTGAGTTCTGTCATGTTGTTTTGTTCTGTTTTTTGAATTCGAGTTCTTTGGTTCTATTTTTTGATTTCATGTATTTCGTTCACTCTTCTTCAAGGTACATGAAAAAGTGGTGACACAACCTTTATGGTCAAGATAGATCTGGATTACGAAATAAAAATCTAAATGGTGAAATGCAATACATGGGGAAGCTCGGTACCTCATTCCAAAACGATGTTTTTAGCACTAAAGATCAACTTGGTTTTGTTGTCCTCTAACTTGTCTTACAAAAGGACTGCTTTTTTATTTGCCTGGGAGAGGAGGAGGTCTGCATAAGCATTCATTTGTCCCCTGACTCCTAAGGGTGAATTTGGTTGGAAAGGGAATTGCTCATCGTGCATTATTTAACTAAATTATTACTTATACACAAAGAAGCTTGTATGCAATTCGAGTTTTTGAATTTAGCTTTACCATTAGTGGAGTATGTGTAATATCGGGGGGAAACGGGTGAAGGTCATAGATTCTTGCTCGCTTTACTTCAACTTTTGAGTGTTTTCTCCTTCATATATTCGGGACATATTTTCTACAAAAGCTTCATGCACAAGTTAATTGAGCTTTAAATGTGGGCACAGCTATAATGTCTTCTCAGTTCTTTCTTTGCTCTTAGGAATTGATGGTGCTAGTTTCTCAGTTATGTCTATGTAATCCAACTATCCAAGCACTTCATTATCTTTCATTTACCGTAATCTTCTAACTAGTATATAATGTCATTGTCCAGGGCGACATGGAGAAACTGTATAAAAGGCTTATCCTCCTACGTACTGAACCAACTAGACCAAAATATGAGCATTATGGCTTTTGTGGACTGTTCAGGCGCAGGGTTGACCTTGTAGACCAATATGAAAAGAAGTTAGAAGATTTAGAGGATACTTTGAGATTGGAGCAATCAGAGGTTTCACTGGCGGGGGAAGTATGTGCTTGACTGTTTTCTTGGCTTTTTCCCACAATACAAAGTATGCGTATGAGCATTCCTGCATTTATTTCCTTGAATGGTTTATCTGTACTTCAATTGGGCCACCTTGATATGAATGGCAAAAAGGAATCATGATATCTCTTATGTGTCATTCGAATTTCTTTTCTTGGATTTGAAGATGTCATTGGTAAATGTAAAGTATCATGATCATGATCCTAATTTAATTTTCTCAAGCTATAGTTTTCTACCATTACCTGGTGTGCTATCATTGGCATTACTTTGTGACATTACTTTGCTAACTTTTCCACATAACATACATGAAATCCTAAGGGGGCCGTTGCGTAAAACTTTCTGAGAGCAACCACTTTGCTTGTATGTTGCCAAAGCTTAGGAATGTCTCTAGTCCTCCCTTGCCTAGGCCCCCACCGATTGGGGATTACGTGGGCACAATTGTTCGTATTGGTGTATACATGCAATCAAGAAGGGATTCTTTGACATTTATCCAATCAATGCGTAATTCTTATGGGCTATTGATTTGTATTGTTAGAGTTTGTCCCACATAGGTTAATTGTAACCTCCCTCTCCACTCATTGCCAATTGTTTTTTAGTTGGATGCTTTAACATGTATCAGAGCTAGGCTTTCGGAGGATTTTGGACAAGACTCTCTTGGTTCCCGTAGTGTGTGCCATAAGTGCACTATGTTCGTTATGATCCCAATGTTGTGGATCCCTTGTTTACCTCTCCACGTACGGGTCAGGGGTTGCACGTGCAGGGGAGTGTTAGAGTTTGTCCCATATTGGTTAATTGTAACCTCCAAAGCTACTATTATGAACTTGGGCGGCCTCGCCACTCATTGCCAATTGGTTGAGTTGGATGCCTTAACATGTATGTTATAATGATACATTGGTGTTGAGTTGTTAGAGTACTGTTAGTCCTAGAAGCTTGAGCCATGAGGTAATGGGCCAAACAAAGCATATCATGCTCTCTAATCATAATTTGCGAGAAGCTTGGCCAAGACGAGGGTCTAATCTTCTTATTCTGGTTGTAATTTCCTGACTGCTAGATCATGACATTCCAGGCAGTTATCTTTACCAATCATTAGTTTTTAACGTGAGAGTTGTTTAAAGAAGCGACCCTAACGAGCGCCCAAAGAGCAAAGAGTTTTTTGGCATCACAACTTCGAATAGAAAACCTAATAAAGTACATGTAAGAGTTAGGGATTCGGGTATTGCACTAGGCATGCTTCTGTCTTATCATTTTTTGTGCACTCTGTCACGGATATAGGGGTCCCATTGGAGATTTCTAAAAAGGGCCAATGCTGCTGTAGCATGTACGCTTTTGTGGTATTGCAAGTGGTGCCAAGGTTGGTGCTTTGGTCTTGGTGATGCTGGAAATGAAATTCAACCTTAATAGTTAAAATCTTTGGATGAGACGAAATATGAACTCTGGTATGCTAGGGACTCTTTCCCTATACGACTGTTCTTTTTTGCTCTTTCTATATCCTTTTGTGAACATGTTTGGAAAGGTTTATGTAACACTAAACATTTCATCATAACATTTTTTTTTTTTTTTGGGAGGGGGCAAAGATGATGAAGAAATCTCGATGTTATTATTATTCTGTACCGCCCTTATCATGTTTGCAATGCTGGAATATTTTTAATTGTCTTTCTTCCCCATAGAGGAAATTGGCCAAGTGAGGGTGAACGTTAAGTATTGAAAATGATATTTAGAAGGCCACACAAAAATTCAGCTCAATCTGATATCGATAAGTATTGATCTAAACATGCATTTTGTTGAATATTCGAGGTGGAAGCTGGAAGTGTGAGGGTAACATTCACCCTCACTTAGGCGAGGGTGAACAAAATAGCTCTCCTCCCCTATCCCAACTAATGAAATCATGCACACATCTCAAGCTCATGTTATTGTTGAGCTTATTGTGATTGATACTTGTGCTTTTGTAAGTTTAGTGCCTAGATGTCAATGTGACAGCTAACTTATTTCGTATGTTCTTGGAATACAAGGAAGTTGGAGCTGCCTTTGTGTCCTTCAAGTCTCGGTATAGTGCTGCAACTGCTTTCCACATGCAACAGTCGAACGACCCCACGCATTGGGTTACAGAGCAAGCCCCTGAGCCTCGTGATGTTTATTGGCCTTTCTTTTCTACAACATTCATGGGAAGATGGATTTCTAAACTGTTGGTTATTCTCGCTTGCATTGTTCTCACAGTTATATTCCTCATTCCTGTTCTGTTCGTGCAAGGGCTTACGAACTTGGATCAGTTGGAAATTTGGTTTCCCTTCCTTACAAGCATTGCATCAGTGTAAGCTGTCATTTCTTGAAACTAAATTGTTGTGGTTGTTTCTAGTAAGGCCTTGCGACTGCTATTTATTTATAATTGAGAACTGGCCTGTACCACAAAACGTTCAGGAAAGTTGTATTATCCTAAGGCCGATTTTTGGAAAATAAGTTTTGTGTTGGATAGTGCAAATAGCTCTGTTGTTTTCAGTTAGCCAAAGTAAACAACATGATTTTTTTTACCGCTGGTATATTTGTCCACGCACAGTTTGCAATTTTCAAGTTATTTTGAGGCTTAAACAGTTAAAACATGCAGAAAAATAATGATCTATTAATCACACACATACAAGAATATACTTGGAAATCTTAAACTCGGGGTAAAATCACAGATGCTAAAAACAAACTAGTCTCCGGATCCTTCCTACTCTTAAGATTGATAGTAGTTCCATAGTGCAGATCTTCACTCAATGAATGTTTAGAACTTAAGTATACGTTGCCAATATCCGGATTCTTCACTAGTGTGTAAATTTTGCAAAATGATGATCTTCAACAGGAAACAGATCATCGCATAGACCTCTTTACCCTTTTGTGAATTTGAGCTTACTCTAGGGACCAATCCTAATGCTTGCACAAGCTTTTGAAAATCTAAATAGAACACCAAGAAGTTGTGATGCAAAGTCCCACATTGCCTCGGTACCAAAGTAATAGGAAGTATATAATCGTGAGGGCACCCTCACTTCAAGAGCTAGCTTTTGGGGTTGAGTTCTACCGAAAACAATGTCAGACGATATTAGAGCTAGGTACCAGAGATGGGTAGGGTGCGTGCCTCTTGTCTGCACGAGGCAGGTGCTGGGTTCCTGGACGCTACACGTGAGGAAGGGTGTGAAGTGAAGTCCTACATCGCCTGAGTACCAAAGTAATGTGAAGTATATTAGTGTGAGGTGAGAGCACTCTTGCTTCAAGAGCTAGCTTTTGGGGTTGAGTTCTACCCAAAACAATGTCACCGAAGTAAGTTTCTCAACAGGAAGATGATATTGAGATAGGGCTAAAAGGAGTTCTCTCGAGTCTCCCAAAGCTTAATTGATGAAGGCACCCTAAAAATACAGTCAAGGAACCTTTACATAGAGAAGAGAGAACCTATGTGGACCAGAAAACTAATAACCATAGGATACCGGCATTCAAATGTAAATAACCTATAACTGCATCGTATTCTGTTATTAATATACCGGCATTCAAATGTAAATCGCCTATAAGTGCATCGTATTGGTGAATACTATGATCCAAACATTTGTGCAATCAGTGTGCCAAAACAGTTTATTGTGCATTCCACATTTAAGAGCATTTGCACTCATGGGGTGGGTGCATCCGGAAAACTTGCAAAGCAAAAACACCGTGTGTGTTCGATTGGTAAATACGTTTCTGGGAAATGCATGAAGCCCAAATGTCAAGTCTATATATGGTTCTGAAGTCAAGCCCTTTGAAAACTCACTAATTCAGCCTATAGTCCAAAGTATGCTTTGTATGTCATGATCCCATAAACTTAACCCAATCAGAATAAGTTAGATAAAGTTAATCTAAATGGTATGCCAATACACGTATTTTATCTATTCCCTCAAGGTTTGTGTCTTGTTCTTCAGCTTTAGATTGTATCACCAATCCCATCAGAGTCTGTCCATTTAGGTTTAACTCTGTGAAGCACCAATGGTTGAACTCTGTGTTTCTCAACAAAAAGGAAAAAAATGTTGAGCTCTGTGAAGCTGTGGGCATTGCGTTTCAATCAATTGGGTAGTCGTTCAGTATGAAAGAAAAGTTTAACACTGGTTCTCTGACCTTTTTTCTGTCTTGTCGACAAGAATATTTTTCTTTGTGTTTTTCAGTATTGTCAAGCACGAAAGCCGAGTCTCAGTAGTCTGTATTTCCAGTGGTTTAGCTTTCTTTTTTCCCTTGGAATTTGTTAGGGATTATTCATTTTGCTTAAAATGGTTGTTGATTAATAGACGATTCTTTTTAGAAGTATCATCAAACAGCAGATGTAGTCGCATATCCAATGCCTCTATCATTTGTAGTTATATTCTTGTAATATTTGTTAGAAAAATCAAATGGTAATTAGTTGTAAGTTTAAATCTTCTTGTGTTCAGTTCTTATCTTCACGCTTTCAAAAATTATCATTCAATGAGACAAACTGAATCTCCTGACTTCTCTTGCAGAAAAATTATAAGTCAAGTAATTACAGGGTACCTTCCCAGTCTCATTCTTCTGTTGTTTCTGAAACTGGTGCCGCCTGTCATGTATTTCTTGTCCTCCATTCAAGGACACATCTCTAATAGCCAGATTGAAAGGAGTGCATGTGACAAAGTACTTTGGTTTACTATATGGAATATATTTTTTGGAAACGTGCTTTCAGGGTCAGTTCTCAATCAAATATCCATATTGCTCGAGCCCAAAAGTATTCCTGGAAAGCTAGCTCTTACTGTTCCAGCACAGGTGAGAACTTTCCATCCATACAAGCAAAACAGATGCATTTTTGTAGGAAGTTTCCATCCATACAGTTCGTTATATTTTTTTTTCCAGAATCACCTATTACATTTCTAATATGAGTGAATGGGATAGGGAATTAATATAGTCTGGACTTTGGATAATAAATCTCCAAGCTTCATATTGAAGGTTTAAACCATTTAGAATAGAGTTCAAGATCTTCAGACGTGCACATTTTGCAAGCATCTCAGTATAACTTGAATTACTAACTTCTGGTATAATGTTTGAAAACGTGTTCTTCATACCTTTGTTCATGGAACTAGAGAAGATGTAAATGGACATCTTGTGGTGAGTGGAGTGATTTCAAGTGGCATTAGGCAGATTAGAAGACACTTTGTCAATGCAAGGAGGGGCTTAGATTTCCTAGTTGGTCTCAAATGTGAAGGTAGAGGACTAGAGGAGTCATCAATGAATCAGTGGTGAGCTTCCTCTAATCACGGAGAATGCTGTTTACCCGTTTTGGAGTGAAATGGGTTATTCTGGGCGTAATAATCTACAGCAGTTGGGTGGGTGGCTGTCATTATAGAGGGTGATAAAGACTCGAATGGTGGCTCCTACATCATTTCTTTGGAGGATAGAGAGAGCAGTACGCAATTGAGCTTCAGTTCGTCATTTCTAATTTCGATAAATGGGAATTTTATGGCATCTGTTTTTCCCAAGGGAAAACCTGCACGATTATAGTTCTTTCCTTTGGACATCTAGAAAGCATATTTGGAATTCAAATTTACCATGGAACACATAAAACCCCCATATTGTGCTGGAAATAATCTATGGCATCTCTTAACCTGTATTTGACTGTAAACAAGTAAGAAAACGAGTATTTTTATCTCCATCTATCCTTCAAATGACGATTGTATCAATCTGACCCTTATTACCAAAACAAGAATGTGTCCGACTGTTGGGTACATAACCTTACCCGATGCCAGTGCTCAAATCCATGATACATAGAAACCAACACAGGTTTTTCTTTTACGGATTTTGTATAGGAGCTCAATTTGTTGAGGTGCTATATTTTTGCATGCTTTGCAAAAATCAGGAAACCACTTGTCAGAAAACCATTTGCCTTCCCTAACAAATGCTGAGATGTAAGGTAAAAGGAGATTCAGTTTTGCCATCTTGGACATGTTTATAGTGCTGGTAGTGCTGGTTCTTAGCATCACTACCAGTGTCACTTAACGCATAATCAACTACTTAAATCTGCTCTTCAGACAGACCCATTATGTATCCACAATTTTGCCTGGCTGACTAACAGAACAAAGCTATAATGTGCCATGAGAATATATCACATGATAGTTAAATGGACTTATTTCTGTATGTACAAAAACATCGAAGAATCTAGTTAATACTTTCATGTAGTACAAATGGTTTTCCTTGTCTCTTTTCCCGGTTCTCATTGTTGAAACATAGGGCATTGGCATTGCAGGCGTCCTTTTTTATTGCTTATGTTGTCACATCAGGATGGACAAGCGTTTCAACAGAACTTTTCCGAATAATCCCTCTTCTTGGGAGTCTGATAACAAAACCATGCAAAAGTCCGGAGGATGAATTTGAAGTTCCGTCTTTTCCTTACCACAGGGACATCCCAAGGCTTCTTTTCTTTGGACTTCTTGGCATAACGTATTTCTTCCTGGCTCCTCTAATTCTACCCTTTCTCTTGATCTACTTCTGTCTTTCATACGTCATTTATCGTAACCAGGTTAGTTTGATATCTTTCTTTTTGTTGTATGGATTTTTTCCCTTTTCCCGTTAAATGTTTATCAGTTCAAGTTAGGCTCTCCTATTATGTTCAATTTTCATTGTGTATGGTAGCGAGTAACTTGTGCAAAATCAGTGATGACTGCAGTTCACAGACTGTAATGTTGTATGTGCTATATTCGAGTTTTCTTGCTTAACTGGACTTGAAAGGGTATTGCAAGTATATACCTTTTGATTGTAGCCAACACAAGTTTTTTTTTTTTTTTTTTTTTGGGGGGGGGGTAATCATAGCTGAGGTGTTAGGAAAGTACGCTTTTGATGTACTACTTAACGGCTTTTCGCTACAAAATATCAGAATCTGTTAAACTGCAAAATAGAAGAATTAATAGAAGTGGGGAGAATATCTTCATGATTACATCCATAATTTCGGGACGTCTGCAATGAAATATTTGGCTAAATAGCAAGCCACATTGTTTCTTTCCTTTCTTCTGGTCTGTTAAGTACAATGGAAAAAGCAATTGGATGTAGTTAAATAAGTGAAGATTGAATAGACTTGGAAGATGTGGCTAGAATCTTTTGCTGATTTAAAATTATGCAAGCTTCTTCAGTTTTATTTCAAATGTTTCCCCGGGAAGTTCCTTAATCTTACTCCTCTGAAGTATAGCTTCTCTATTGGACTATGAAATCGATGGAGGAGAGATCTATGATTGACGATGATGAAAGCTGAATGGTGGATTGTTGAGATTCTGAAGTTCCAGCAGAGGCCTCTATAGGCAGTGTTTGGATCTGAGACTTATGGAGGGATTAGTGAGGGAAAAGAGAAGGTATAGGTTCTACTTCTTTCTTTTTCGTTTATGTGGTGAAGTAGAATCCATTGCCTTCTCTTTTACCTCCAGAAGTCCAAGACCCAAATAGAGCCGTAGTCTGCACAATCTTGAGGGTTGTTAGAGCAATATGTCTATAATAACAATTCAGATTGTGTTACCAAGATGAATCAGAAATCTTTTGTTTCCATATTCTAGTATTTCTCGAGTATATATAGTGTCCTGGAATGCTGGTTTTCTAGTGAATTATAGCCCAGTAACCTAATTCTTCAAAACTGTGAAATTAGGATGCGCTGTGAATATTGTTTAAACTACTTGTGCAGTTCATTAACGTATATGAACCCAAGTATGAAACAGCTGGGAAGCTTTGGCCTCTTGTGCACAATTCAATGATCTTTTCCCTGGTACTGATGCATGCTATTGCAATTGGAATCTTTACACTGAAGAAGCTTTCTTCGGCATCGACCTTTATTATTCCTCTTCCGATCCTCACGCTTCTCTTTAATGAATACTGCCGAAAACGCTTTCTACCCAATTTCACTGCCTATTCTGCTGAGGTATGTTTGCTCAATGGAATTTTCTTCCAGCACTCCGGATTAAATTTATCAAACTGGTTACGGTTTTGGTAAGGCAGAGTCCTCGGATGAAATGTTGATTTTCTGTGTTCTATAAATTACTTCTATGCTTGTATGTTGTAGCAGGACTAATGGTTCTGACTAATGTTAAACTAGACATCATTGCACGTTTCTCTCCTGTGATGGACTTATTATATCATGGTGTAGTTCATTGTGTCATTCTGTGCATCCAATGTTGTATCCTCAATCATTTACCAGTATAGCTAGCTGTGATTTCCTTGCTTTTTTAACGAATGGATTGGTGGTTTGAAATGCATAAGGATTGATGACACATAACCCGAGCCTCTCAAGCGTGTATCCTCCTATAAAGAAGTGCCAATAGTAGAATTATCATATCTGAAGTTATTGACTCATTTCACCAAGCACGAAAAAATTCCAGCTTTATTTTAGTTAGAGAGAGAGAGGACTGTTGCTGCTGCGTTGATTGCATGGCTGGTGAGATCTTGGGCCTATTTTTTTTATTTCTTGGGCCACTTATATGGGCTTGGTTCAATGTGCACTACCTCTAGTATTTAGTTCTTGGGCCAAAACTATTACAACATTTTAATTATTCCTGGGCCATCAAAACCTGAAATAATATATTATAAATAATAAAATAATGAATAATAAAATATTATAAATAATAAAATAATAAAAAATAATATTTTATTAACGTATCCCCCAACGTATCGTATCCTAATTTTTTGAGAAATGACGTATCCACGTGTCCGTATCGGGTCGTATCCGTATCGCGTATCCGTATCGGTGCTTCTTAGATAATTGGAGTACTAGTGGTTCGCAGAAGTTTTTTGAGTTCTTTGTACTTTGGTCAGCCTTTTTTCCTTGGACACTGGACTGATCAATTTATTTCAAGGTAGGAAATAGTTGCTGTATTTTCTGCTGTGGTTACTGTTCACTTTAGGGAACGATAAACAGGTTCAGTTGATTTTTGATAAATGTGCTTTGTTTTCTGTAGTTAATTTTTGTTGTGATACAAACGGACTTCTGGCTCCCCAAAATTGTCAGCATGATGTTATACAGTTGATGAAAAGAAATGTTATCCTGAGCCACACATGCTAATCCTCTATGTAGACGATGGAAGTAGGTCAAATATCACAGCTGAGAAGGGTTCTCGTCACCTTTGGACATAAAGAGATTCCACTGCAAATTAAATTCTTGGATTAGATCCTTAGATAATATTGAAACATCTTCCTTTCCACCTGTATATACAATGGGATAATTGATCATCATGCATATTGACATATGGATGCTCAACTTCTATCATGTTTCAACCAAGTCCTATCATCCCGAGATTTAGGACTTACAACATGTCTCGTTTATTTGTATATCACACATTCGATCCCGCACATATTATGAAACTGTCCCAAACTCCTTGGGGGTTAGTACAGAGCTATGATGAGGCTTTAATTGGGACATTGCTAGTAGACGGTGGGATTGGTCCCTAAGACTATTAGTCGTGGTGCGAATAAGTTAGCCCGGACACCTGACTTATCAAAAAAGACCATACTAAAAATAAGACAACAATTCCCAAATGACACGGTATTTGACTCCACTATCCAGAAATCTCGGGTTCACCACTGGGTCCAAAACCTTGTCAGACACCCCCCAAAAAGTAGTTATCTCCTCCCTTAATTCTAGGTCTTCTAAGAAGATTAAAATACGCATTGGTGGAAAAAGTAACAAGTTCAAATTGGTGTCAAGTGTCAACTAACTCCCAGTAAGCAACATATCCTCAAGTAACTTCCGCTGACACCACCCCCTTGTTCTTGGTTTGCCACTTCCACTAAATTCTCTACCCTGATGTTTTTTTTTGGGGGTTTTGTGCTTTCAGAGCTTGATAAAGAAGGACAGAGAAGACCACGATGAAGATGCAATGGCTGAATTTTTTGAGAAGATGACAACTGCGTATCAGGATCCAGCTCTGTTGCCAGTCCAGTACTCCATAAATTCCATCAGCCATAACGCCCCCCTGCTATCTTCTGGTGATGGTTGAGGCGGAGGGATCTGGACATCAGCATCACATTGAGGTTACTTTTGTAGTTAGTTACTAGTCACTGTGTTTTATACTAGCATTCATATGTGATGCTTGATTTTTTCCATGCATCCATGTAGAACAGAATTTTAGTTTTTGTATGAAAGTAGCTTCTTTGTATTTGTTACGTGTACATGAACATGCACGTCATTCATAAGCTGTATGTGTTCATTTGCAACGTCCCCCTATCAGCTGTGAGTATTCCCACCTGGCACCAGCTGATGTGTAAACGGTAACCGTGAGCTATAAGGTTTTTGGTTATCTGAAAAATGTGAGAAGTCAGATTGTCCAAGTCATTGTAAAGGATTTTCTTTGCTTATTTTCTCAGGAGAAATATAACTCTTATGTTAGTTCTTCACAGTTCACATTGCCATATGTATTAACCATCAACTGTTTCCCAAGGACATTTACTTCATCCATGAAATTGTTTCCATTTGTTTGATGAAGTCCTTTATCGGATACTTAACTTCTGAAGTGGTATTATCACATAGCAAGGTAACCGTAATTTCAATTTTGCCATAAACGCGAGATTTTTAGCATTCTTATTCCATTAGTGCTTCATTAGATAGCTGTCTCATTTGAATGTGTCACTCTGTTGTGTTTTCATGTGGTACAGATTGTTAAATTTTCATAATGGCCTGAAACGCCAGGTTTTTCGCATGCTTAGTCTTTTTTATTCATTAGCTAAGCTATCACACTTGAATGTGCCCTCTGTTCTGTGTTCACGAGGTACGAGTTGTTATATGATGATAGCCTAGGTCGACATTGGTATCCTCACCAGATATGAGCAATTATGTTGTACAATGACGATAATTATTGGGTGCTCCTGGGATACCCGCGTGGTGCCCCAACCCCCCCTCAAACAACCACATTCTTGAAAATTTTATTGGTGATGCTGAAGTAAGTTTTGCGAAACTTAGGTCAAACAAAGCCAAAGTGATCGATATTCACATGGGTAGGGTTCGATTCCTGTAAGCACCCATCTCCCTCCCCAAGTCCCCTAGGATAGAGTAGATTAGGATTAACGAATGACAAAAAAAAAATGCTTATTGCGGTGTGTCATTGCCATCAATCTAATGCAGTAGAATCTTGCATAACTTCTTTTCTTTTTTTCTTTTTTTATCGGCAAAAATTTATTAAGGAAAACTTAACGAAGGGTACATCAAGTTGGGGGAGAGAGGAGGGGATTCCAACCAAGGGTTGAAGAAATTGAAAACACCTAATGGGACAAAGCCTAAGAGACAAAGCCTAAGAAAAACTCAATGGGCCTAGCCCAAACAGGCTACAACCAAACCAAAAAAACCCTAGTCAGTCACAACCATCGCCGCCCCACAGCCCCCAAACTCCCAACCAACCCCCCACCCCAACGCCGCCACCAGAGAAGCATCGACACCGCATCCATCTAGAAGAAGATGCCACCTCCAGAAACCTACAATACAACATCTCTGATCGGAAATAAGCACCCAACAAAGCTCCTATTAGCTGCACTGCCATATGAAACTATAGTAGGTTTATGGCTATTAGGTAATCAAAATTAGAAATATAAAGGCTCTGTCTATTTAAAATTTCACAATTTTCTGTATCCCTTCTTGTTATATTTCAGGATTTCAATTTTGCATGACTCAACTATCATCCCAATGATGTTTGGAAAAAAAGAAGCTGCGATCAAAATGGCAACTTTTTTTTTTTTTTCCATTCTAGATAATGATGAATTAGGTGAATAACAAACAGATACAGTACTTGATGGAAGCAACACACATCAAATCTTTGTTCTGTACGAAGAATACGAAGAATATCGATCACTTCACACGTTCAACCAAAAGCGATTTACCAACTTTAGTGCAGCATTATCTACTAACATGATCGAAATGACAACCCAACAAAGATTGTTCTGTACGAATATCTATCGCTTCGCAAGTTTGTCCAAAATTGATTATGCTACTAAACTGCAGCGTTACCTACTGAAGAATGTGATGGAAATTACCTATTTCCCTTCACTCATTTGTCCTAAATAGATCTATTCTATGTAATTCAAGTGCATCATCATGTGTTAAGCTAGTTTGTGAGCCACTTCCGACGCACATAGTAGGTGATTTCACAATTTGCCCTTTTTTAAATTCGCAAATTGGTTAAATAGTTGCAGATTTATTGGACAAAAGGATCTGGATTTCTTCTTATTTTCAAGGATGATGATCTGAATGATGTTCTGCTTGACTGGGGAAAGAAAATCTTATCTTAATCGGTCAAATTAATGATATGACTAATCCTAGTTTTTGTGCAAATTGTCAAAAGTGGTTTCACTTCTATTTGTCCAAATAATTTTCTTTGTGACTTTAATTACCACATAGTCTGCCAATGTTTTAGGCTTTTGGCATATTTCTTTGAACTGCCGATGCTTTAGGCTTTTGACAAAGTTTTTTTGGTTTCTTAAATTAGAATTTTGAAACTCTACTTTAACTGTGTATTTATTTGAAATGATCGTGAATGTGAATTATGGCTAATTGGTGCAATAGAACATTTACTGTGGTTTTCTTAAATAGCACTGTGGTTTTCTTAAATAGCAAGAAAACTATGAAAATGGACATGGGAAGACATTTTGCAACTCTCAAGTATGAATGAGTATATTTACTTCCATTGAATTCAATGCGACGGACATGGTTTGCCCTATTATGACCGCACAGATTTGTATAAAATGGTACCGGGGACTCGGCTGTCCCTATGGTTTGGGAGGCCCTGCCATCCCACATAGTTTTTGGGGTTGGCAGGCATTGCCATTCCATTGGGACAGCAGAGTCCTCTATTCTCCATTGATAGTTATACTATATACAGGTTTAATTTGAACAGATATATTTAATTCTCGTGTTATATCAAATCGTGTCATTTCATTTTCAGGATAAAATATTGTCAACCCTAACACATGAACTATGAAAATTCAAACCCTAGGTCACTGCATTAGACAGAGAAGAATAAACATGAGAAAATAATGACATCCACAACTTTTGTTTACATGTTCACCCATAAGCATCTTCTCCAGTGAAATTAACCATCTTGGAATTACCAGTTTTATCAAACAACTACATTTCATGAGTGCCAAGGCAATCAATGTACAAGATGAAAATTTGAAAGGAAAATATATGTTAGGGTTTTCATCATCTCAATGTTCTTCACCTTGGTAGAATAAAACAATCCATTGATCATGGTACTCACCACAACAAGGATACCTAAAGACTAAAGCGATTTTTATTTTTATTTTTTTTGTTTTTTGACAAAGCACACAGAAATATATTATACTAACTAAATGAGGTTACAAGGATGTACATGAGATACAAAACGAGAAGTGGGAGTGTCCACCTGATCAAAACCCAAACGAACTACTCCCTCCGTCCCTTTTTAAATGTAGACATTTTCATTTTGGGCTATCCCTAAATAAGTGTGTAGTTTGAAAAGTTAATGGGTAAAAGTTTGTATAATTATCATTTTGCCCTTTGAAAAGTTAGTGGGTAAAGAGTTAATAGGTAAAAGTGGAGGATAATTTTGGAAAGTAGGGGTAAAAGTTGATGTGAAAAGTGTAAAGTGGAGGAAAAAGTTGATGTGAAAGGTGTAATGATGGTGTTTCTTTAATAAGTTGGATTTACGAGGTAACACATTTAAAAAGGGACGGAGGGAGTACCAAAAAGCTGGGGACACTACGATACAAACCCCCCCTGCAACAAGGATGTACCCAAACTTGCGATTTTCTTGGTTTTAGTTAAAAGTCTAATTGATTTTCTTGCAATTTGGGGTACCTGTAGTGACCCAACTCACTACATCTCCGTAATGACCTAAATTGTGAGCCCTCTATAATCTATATTTGGGATCAAAATTATACCATTTGTTGGGAATGTTGAGTAGATCATTCATAAAGATTTCAGAGGTCCCGCAACTGAGGGCACTACAGGAATGAAGTGACTTTGCTCACCAGAAACCCCAAGTCCATTTTCTTGATTCACTAGCATTGACCCACATACCAACCACTGTTAATATGGATCTCACTGCTTGTATTAGTTAAAACTCTGCAGATCATCTGCAGTTCCTTAAGGTCTGTTTGGTTGACTACTTGTTTCCCCATTTGCTTACGACCTGTATAAATAATAAATAAAGAAAATAAGAAATCTACAGAACTGTTTTGGCTACTAATTGATGACAAATAAGCAAATGAACCAAACGGGCCTATGTGGAATGGTAATTTGTAAGGACCAAATTCCGGAGTCACACATAATTCATTCCTTTTTCTCTATCATACCAATAGTTTTCCTTGTGCATATTAGGGATCCATTCCAAAACCTGTTTCATTTACCCATAAGAATTCGAAGTTATTTATTGCTTCAAACATAAGCAAGAAAGAAAAGCAAAACAGAGATAAAACCATTACAATATATTTTGAAAGACTTTTGCCTGAACATCCCATGATATCCGAAGATTTATTGTTTCGATTTGAAATGAAAGACTGTTAAAAGTAATATCACTATAAACGAAACCTCCATCGATATATTTTTAGGATTCATTCTCTCCGAATAACGATTGAACGATTATTTTTTAATTGCAATAAGTAACTTATTCACATTATATACTCCTATCTTCTTGTTAACAGTTTGACCAATTAAACATATAACAGCTACTTAGCTTCTTCTTATTTCGATAACTCAGGTGTCCGGGCCAGTTTACGCGCATCTCTACTAATATTGGTGTTTAATTTCATTGCCCATTTGCGGAGAGCCCAATTAAAATAAGAGCAAAGCTCCGTGTGAACCAATAACAGCTACCTAGCTAATTGCAATAAGTTTGATAACTTTCTTTGTCCCATTTGTTTGGTAAGTGTTAAACTCAAGGGAGAGAGGCATAGATCGCTACCCAATTGAGCCATGTGAGTGTGATCTTTAAAAACCTGTTATGCTTTTTTTTTTTTTGTCCACATGCTTAGAAATACTTAAACAATGAGAGGACCAAATTAAAAGAGTGGTCCAACTCCAAAATGAGTTGAAAACCCAAGGCCTAAAAAACTCATCATATTGTCCCATCACCACATTCCAACAATGTTTGTCCTTAAAATAATATAGAAGAGGAGACCCACCTTCACCTTCCCAAGTGCACCCCTTGCCCTTCCCATCCCACTGGCCACTACCATGTGACAACATGTCAAGAAAAGATGAGGCAAAAGGGAGGCTAAAAGTTGGAGTGGGTTCTATAGTAAATGATGTTTTAGGAGAAAAGGATAACTTAGGAACATGAAAGAAGAGCTTTTTCATAGCTTTGTGTCTTGTTTGAGAGGATTATTCATGACTTGAAAAAATAGTTTTTGTTTGACTTTAAATATTTTGGTGAATCAGCACATGCTTATGTTATCGGAGGTTGGGCCAAAACTATTTAAAGGATTCTCTTAGGAAATTAAGTCTCAAAATAACTTTCAAGTTACAATACATATCTGACGTGTAGTCTCACTACATTAACTTTAAACATATAAAACGAACATTATAAGTGCGTAGAAATTAGTGAAGACAAAACTGTTGGCAAAATCAAGCTCACACATATAAACTTAAGAGTTGGAATTCATTAATTTGGCTATGTGGGAGCCACAAAACTGCTCCATGGTTCCATGCTGATATATCATAATAGAATTAAGTTGTGCATTGGGAAAAGAAAGGTTATTTAATTTGGCTTTGGGTTAATATAAGGGGATAGAAGATTCTCTTTTTTATCTTTCCTCATGTCAAAGAGGGAGTGAAAGAGGGGCTTTCACTTTCATATACCCCTTTTCAGGTGGGGTTTACAAAGGAACCTAAAAACAAATACTAAATTCTTAGCATTAAGCAATAATATACCATTTTTGAAAGAAAAAAGAAAAAAACTAATTTGGGTTGAGCCCTTGGCTGTAGGCTAGTAGCTTAGTTGAAAAGGTGGACCAACCTAATGAAGGTCTCCTCAAGACCTAATTATCCTTAATCATCACTAACTTCTTGCCTTTGTTTCCAAGTTCTAGTTGACCCACCTACCCAACTAAAAGTTTTTTCATTCACATATTCTTTTTTTTTCCCCCCCTATTTGTACTAAAGTTCATAAATATAAATACTTTAAAAGTCCGAAAATGACAACGATGACGATGATACTCTGCTTGTCTAGCTAGTTAAAAAATGGTCAAAAGATTTGTCCTTCTGGGCAATAAAAGTGCAATCACAATCAGCATAATTATTAGTTTAATTGTTCTTATTTAAAGCAAATTAAGCCTTTTTCCCTTCTCATTTGACTTCCAATATATTTTAGTCCTGATTCAAGAAGAAAAAGGCTAAGATAGCCTTCTGGTAGTGTTTGACAATAGAGTCAAAGGAACATAATCTGTGTTCAATATTCCAGTAGTCTCTTATACAAACAGAGTACATAAATCCAAAAGCATCATGCCCTTCATAAGGTAACCCTGGCCCCCTCTTTTTTCCCTTTGAATGTCAGCAGGCACCATAGCACCAAAAGGTCCAAAACCTTCTTCAAAGCATAGAAGAAACCAAAGGTTACTTGTTTATCAAACTTTTTGGACAATAAAATGTGATGGAATTATTTGATTATTCATTATCTACTACTGTTTTTTGCACTGTTGCAGTATAAATGTATTACATCAAAATCGGACTCATGAAGCCAGTGACCTATAAAAACACGGTTATCATAGAGTAAATAGAAGTGTCTCCATCACAAATGAATTTATTATTATTATTATTTTTATAGGCCCGTCACAAATGAACGTTAGATAATACAAAAATATCATATGACAGTATTAGCAACCAACATGAAATCTTAAGTTCAATTAAATTAAATAAGTGAAAATGTTAGGTCGTTGTATGGACCATATAATTCATTTATCCACTTTTTATTTACTGCTCATACCAAGATTTGACTTTTTAATTGTTACAACCATGATCTTCTGGTGTGTGATGTTTTATTTGGTTCTTTATGTGAGACAAAAAAAATACCTATAAAAATCTTATTTGACAATCCAAACTGTTCATTTAGCAGGACTTTTTTTTTTTTTGATCACTCAAAAAATGCCTCACAGGCTTTCATTAATATCATCCTTTAACAGATTTACAAGGGAAAGGGGGGTGTTTATCACCCTATTACACGGGAGACTTTTCTTTAAAGCTAGTGAAGCAACTTCGTGGGCCACCTTGTTGGCTGTTCGCCGTGCCCAATTGAAGAGAAATTTACCTTCCTTGGCAAAGTGTCGTATGTCCTGCACCACTGAGTAAACTTTCCATGGGGGTACCAGCTCGGACACACTCAGAGAAATGGCTTATTTATTGTCAGATTCTATTTCCATCATCTTCAATCCCAGTCCATTTGCCATCTCACAAGCCGCTCTGATCGCCTGCAGTTCTCCATCAAGGCTGGATTCTGCACGAATAGATTGCGCCCATCCAACAATTTTCCATTCTAGTCGCGAATGACCACCGACGCTTTACTGAGTTGACCAGCCTCGTTAGTAGCCATATCGCAGTTAGCTTTGAATTTTCCCTTGTCTGGAGCCCTCCAAGTGGACAAGTCCTCCTGGTTTAGTGGGTTGTCCATTTGGACGTTAAGGATCTCTAGAGACTTTAGAAATTCCCTCTCGGAGTGGTGAATGGAGGCCATGGTTTTCATCGGATTGACTTTAACATTGTAGAAAACGAACTCATTTCTGGTTCTCCATATCTGCCACGCGGTGCTTGCCACTCTTCCCATTAAAAATTCTGCATCTTTAGCTGACAGAGTGTCCACCATATCCGCCATCCACTTCACGACTGATGCATTGCCTCCAAGAGTACCGAAAGGTTTAATGTTACAGCCAAACCCAACAAATTTTGTCCACTGGCACCAAAATAGGAGGTGTTTGATGGATTCAGTCTCATTTTCACATATGGGGCAAAGGTTGTCCATTGCACATCTTCTTTTGAAAAGGGTTTCTTTGGTAGCCAAGATGTTCTTGCAAGTTCTCCACCAAAAGTTTCTAACTTTATTTTGTACTCTCATTTTCCATAACACCTTCCATACTTCTCTCTTGAGCTTGAAAGAAGACCCAGCTTTGTCCTTGTGCTTCTCTGCTTGAGCTTGGATCGCTATGTGATATCCAGACTTGACAGAGTAGCATCCATTTGTGTTGTGGTGCCACATCAGTTGGTCAGTACGTTTCACACGAGGGAGATGGATGGACACAATGGCTTCAACTATATCTTGAGGGAGGTTTGTGGCCAACTTTTGCATATTCCACTTGCCCAAATGGTCATCAATTAGATCTGCAACTCTGTTGATGTCACTGTTTGGAGGTTTCTCCAAAGGAATTTTGAAGCTAGGAAAGGAGGGAATCCATGCATCCTCCCAAAAATCAATGCTTTGTCCATCTTGGACCTGCCACCTAAGCCCTTTGAGAAGCACGTTTCGACCATGTAAAAGACTTAGCCAAGCCCATGAAGCCCGACTACCTTTTGAAGCTTTGAGAAAAGTGGTTTTGGGAAAGTAGATGCCTTTGATAAATCTGGCCCAGTATGCATTTGTGTTCATCAGAAGTCTCCATCCTTGGCGAGCTAGCATTGCTTCGTTAAAGGCTCTATGATTACGAAAACCATTCCTCCTTGGTCTTTTGCTTTACCCAGATTTTCCCAAGATGCCCAATAAATGCCCTTGTCTTCAGAATTGCCCTTCCACCAAAAATTCCTTGTCAAAGTATCCAGCTTGTCACAAAGATTTTTAGGAAGAAGAAAACAGGCCATCGCAAAGGTTGGGATTCCTTGGACCACAGATTTGATCAGAATTTCCTTTCCTCCTAGGGAGATGAGATTATGCTTCCATCCTTGCATTTTTCCCATTGCTTTTTCCACCCAAAAAAATGTATGCCTCAGCCTTTGAACGACCCCAAAAGGAGGGCAGCCCTAAGTACTTAGAGTCTCCTTTCATCAAATTAATATTCAAGTAATCACAGTACAACTGCTTGTCAACATCATTCAAATTACTAGAGAAAAAAATGCCAGATTTCTCATAGTTAATTAACTGTCCTGACGCTTTACCATATTTATCCAAAACATTCAAAATCGCTCTACATTCATTCAATTCAGCTTTCATGAAAAGAATTGCATCATCCGCAAAGAAAATATGCGACAAAATAGGGCAGTTACGATTAATGCGCATACCTGTCATTTGGCCCTCATTAATCTCCTTTTGAATGAGTTTGGACAGCACATCCTTAACCAACAGAAATAGATAGGGTGAGAGAGGATCACCCTGTCTTAGACCGCGTTGAGGAGAAACTTTGGCACGAGCTTCCCCATTAGCACAGACAGTGAAGTCAACTGATGACACGCACTCCATAACCCATTTCACCCATATGTTTGCAAAGCCCATCTTCCTCATAAGCTCCTCAAGGAAATCCCATTCCACCCTATCGAAAGCTTTGTTGAAATCCAATTTAACTGCCATGAAACCTTCACTCTCTTTCTTCTTGCACTTAAGGAAGTGGAAGGCCTCATGGGCAATCAGGATACTATCTTGGATCATCCTGTCTGGAACAAAGGCAGATTGGTTCGGCGTGATGATGGCCTTCAAGATCCTTTTCAGGCGATTAGCAAGCACTTTAGTAATAATCTTGAGGCAGAAATTACATAAACTGATGGGCCTTAGTTGAGCAAGCGACTCGGGGAATTGAACTTTAGGGATGAGGACCAAGTTAGTGAAGTTGAAGTCTTTGAGTAGAAAGCTTTCATTGAAAAACCCTTTTTATTGTCGTGGTCACATCAGCTCCAATAGTGTCCCAAAACTGCTGGTAAAATAGCCCATTGAATCCATCGGGGCCTGGTGCTTTTAGGGCTCCGAGTTGAAAGACTGCTTCCTTGATCTCAGAATTTGATACCATCTGGGTTAACTTTTCATTCATCTCATCTGTTATGCAATGCTCAATCTCCTGGATAACTGGGGTGAAGTTCCTTGGACCACTTGAATTGAACAAATTAGTGAAGTAGTCTTTCAGGTGCTCGTTGATGTCCTTCTCCTCGGATAGCCATTTCCCGTCGTTATCCTTGATCTTGGTCATCTGATTCGTTTGCCTTCTCTGAGTAACGGTGGAATGAAAGAAAGAAGTATTTTTATCCCCATATTTGATCCAATTGAGCCTGGATCTTTGATGTTGGTACATTTCCTGTCTCAAAAGTGTAACCTCTAGCTCTTCTTTGATGCTCTTCTCTTGGCAGAAATTTGTATTCGTGAAGGGTTGCTCCTGAATCGCTCTTAATTGCGATTTGAGGTCTGCCACCTTCTCCAATTTATTCCCAAACTTCTTTTTGCTCCAAACCATTAGTGCCTCCTTACATTTCTTTAGCTTATGTTTCAGTCTCCCTTGGTTTAGAGTTCCACCAACTGAGTTCCACGCCCCTGATACAATGTCTCCACACTCCCCACTAGTGCACCACATGGATTCAAACTTAAATTGGTAGGGAACTCTCTTTGGTGGAATGCAACAGTTGATTATCAAATGAGCGTGATCAGAACCCAAAAGCAGATCATGGAAGATTTGGGCATAGGGAAAGAGACATCTCCAATCCACTGTAGCTACTGCCCGATCGAGCCTTTCTCTGATGTTGTTACTGCCCCCTTGGTTGTTCGACCAAGTATATGATTGTCCCTTGAATTCGAGGTCCATGAATTCGCAATCCGACAACAATTGTTGGAATTGTTCGATTCGAGTCCGACTACATGCATTGCCTCCTTGTTTCTCCCAAATAGATCCCACCTCATTGAAGTCTCCCACACACAGCCAAGGAAACTTGTTTTCATCATGTATCTTCCTAAGATAATTCCAGAAACCAACTCTATGATTCCAGGATGGTGGGGCATAAACAAAGGTAACAAGCCATCTGCTGGAGTTTGATGGCTAGGTTACCATGCACCGCAACATATTTTTGGATTTTGATCGGACATCGATGTCGACGCTATCTTTCCACCACAGGGCCAGACCGCCCGATAAACCTTCAGGGTCCACGTAACAGGACTTAGAGAAGTGGAGCCTTCTCCTTATTCTTTCTAGTGTATCCCTCTTATTTTTTTGTCTCCATGAGGAATACCACTAGGGGGTGATGGGTTGTACACAACCCTTGTAAGATCTGGAATGTTAGGGGTCGCCCCAACCCCTGAACATTCCAGCTGAGCATTACCATTGGGCTTGTGGCTGTTTAGGGCCAGTCACCAGAGCCCAATCATCATTCTCTGCGATCTCCAAGCTTGAATCTCTAGTCTCCAGCCCATCTTGGGCAATGTTGACCTCGAACAACATTGAGTTTGCATTTTCCTCCAAAGAGGAAATGATTTTCGCATTCTTGGATGGACATCCTCTTTTACCTCCTTTCTTGACTGTGTTGTTACCCAAGGTATGAGGGAAAGGGATTTGAGACTCAGCTTGCCTCAGAGATAGAGTGTTAAGGCGTTTGGAGGGGTGGTCAGGTGGGTCTTCATTGTCTCCTTTTCTTTTCAGAGACAACAATCTATCAAAGACATTTGTTAAGGCTATATCGGAATGGTTTGGAAGTATGGTTTTAGGGCTGGGGTTGTCACTGGTGGTTGGAGAAGAGGGTTTACTGTTGGTGTTTAAGGAATGGATTTGGGTCAACAGGGTAAGTGTATGAAATTGGGTGGGTTTGACGGATGGTTTAGTTGGTTGGTTTGAGAGCAGGGCCAATTGGGAGGTTATTGGTTTCAAAAGAGTGTGATGGGCTTAGAGATGGCATGGGCTTATTAAGTCCAAAAAGGCAAGGGGTTAGCATGGGTTGGATTGCTCTTGGGCTATCTGGTTCCTCTACATAATAAGATGGGCTAGAAAGAGTATGGTTTAGTGGGGTTGGGCTAGTGTTGTGTGGTTTCGGGTTGTGGGTTATATTTAGTTTAGCAACACAAGGATTTGGGAGAATATTCAAGGGGGTCACAGGATCCGATGTTGTACCTTGATTGTGCAAGCACATATCCTCCTGCCACGTCCTCTCCTCTGAGCCATTATTGTGCGTATCCTTTCCACTCACACCATTTTGCTGATTCTTGGTCGTTAGTGCCACGTGTTGTGTCGAACAATCTTTCTCTTCATCGCCTGCCGAGCTGTTCGAGGTCACCGGATAGTTGAGAATTTTCGGCAGCTCAGTCCCAAAATTCACAGTTCTCAGGAAGGAGATTTGAGCCCTAATTCCTCCATCATAGCTCCATTTACTCTGGTCTACATCTCGGAATACCTCACACTCTGGTACCGTGTGGCCAAGTTTTCCACAACCATAGCAAAAGTCTGATAATCTCTCATACTGGAACTTAACCCAGAGGTCTTCATCATTGGGCCTCTTCAGATTAAACCCTTTCTTCAGAGGAGTATTCAAGTTGTGCCAAACCCGAATACGAAGACATTTAAAGATCCGGCCCTCCTTAGTTTGGTCTTCGATTCGAATGAGTTCCCCCAGCAAAGGTGCGATTCTTTCACCACTTTTCACATTCAGAAAGCCCAAAGGAATGCCATGGACTTGGACACAAAAAGGGCTAAAGGAAAAATCAATTTCCTCCAGAGCTTTGGATGAGTTCCATTGTCTCAGAACCATAGTATGACCCATGACAGACCATGGACCTTCACAGATAGCCCGACACAGATCTATTTCTGATTGGAAGGTGAAAACAAAAGTGTTTTTTCCCCAATCCGAAATGGTGAAGCTCTCATCAGTCTTACAAGCTCCTTTAATCACGTTCGTCACCCCTTGTCGGTTGAGAGTTTTCGAGCAGAGAATGCGTCCTACTAAAGTGAACTTGCTTTTAGGGGATCCTTCATCAACGCACTGTTCCAGAGAGATGGAATCTGTTTCCATTGAGGAAAACAGGGAAACAGACAGAAAAAGGGTGAAAATCAAAGGTAGGATGAAGAGTGAGAGGAAAGATGGAGAGAGGTAGGTTGGTTAGAGATTGGGGTGGAGGAGAGGTGGTAGGGATGGGTCGGTGTAGGAGGAGGCGGTGGGCGGTGTAAAGTTCTATCAGTAACTTGGAAAAACCTAAAAGAAAACTTTAGAGAGAGGCTCTAACTTAGAGAGAGAGGCTCTCATGTAGAGAGAGAAGACCCAATTTAGCAGGACTTGATATGTCTGTTGGCAATGCAAAACTCAAATTGATTGGGCATTAGTAATGCTTAGTTGTACAGAACATTTGTTAGTATGAATACATTGTCCGATCAATTTGATTTTCGAGTGGACAATAACATTTCGCAACTTACAAGAAGAACGGTAATTTGGAAATTGATTTTCGCAGTCCAAAATTTACCATCCGCATCCCAAGAATGGGGTGTGAAAATCAATTACATACTAAATTGGTCACACACGGATAGTGTACATTTGGTGTACACGTCAATGCATAGAGGATAAGTGCATAAGGGCTGCAAACGAACCAAGCTTTGTAGTGTTCGAGCTCAGCTCGTTTGCTTAACAAGCCCAAAACTTGAGCTCAAGCTCGGTTCGATCGTAAACGAGCCGAGCCCTTAACGAGCCGAGCCAAATTAATTTAATTAACGAGCCTCTTTAAACAAGCCGAGCCTATAAAACGAGCCGAGTCGAGCTTTTTCGAGCTGAGCTCGGCTCGTTTACTAAACGAGTCCAAAACTAGAGTTTGAGCTCAACTCGATTAGTAAACGAATTGAGCCCAACCGTCCCAGGAGCTGGACGCGAGCAACCCGGCTCATTTGCAGCCCTAAAGTGCAAAAATAACTGTACATTTTGTTTTGCGTTTCCCATACTCCCAAACTTCTCTCTCTCTCTCTCTCTCTCTCTCTGCAATAACTGCAGTCCTCTGCTGAGACTTCCCATTTGATATCAGCAACAGAGATCATATTCTCCTTTTCTCTCTCTCTCTGCCTCTCTGTCTCTCATGCCCTTTCTCTCTCAACTTCCAAGCCATGGAGGAAACAGAAGATTCCAATACCACCAAGAAAAGCAACCCAAAAACAAGGAGTTACTCCTATAATGGGAGGCATGGCAATCCTCACAACAATCAACAACACCACCACCAAAACAGGATTAGATGTGGCAACCAAAACCAATACCAGAATTACCCTCCTCTTCTTCCTCTTCCTCTGCCTCCCACCATCCCTCTTCATCATCTATCTGTAACTCCACTGCCACTTCCTCATAATCAAAATCAGAGTTTCAGACCAAAAACCCACTTGCAGAAACTGCCATGGAGTCGCAATAATCCCCCTCTGGCCACCTCTTCAGACTCGGAGGCCCCAAATTTAGCAGTTTCACAAGGTTAGAATAGGTTTAATTCACGAGTATTTTAGTTAGTTTGTGAATAATTTAATTTTTCACTTCAATTTTTCTCACCCTGCTTTTTTTTTTTTTTCATGACTGGTGGAAGTATTCATGCATTCTCAAAAGTTAAAATGAACAGAAGTGTTTATGCTTTTTTTGCTTGTCAACGGCCACTTAGGTCCAGTTTGGCCGAAAGTTATGAAATTTCATTCAGTAAATTAGTGTAGTCTTGTTTGAATTTCGATTACGTTTGTGTATTTTTTGGATTAAACAAGTAAAAAAATTATTATGAAAAGCCAAAAAAGTTTTTTAAAGAAGAAAAAAGTTCCAGAAAGGTGTCATTAGCGTGGTCTTATCCTTTTATTAATAAATAGTAGATGTATATTTTTATTTTTTCATATTTTTCTTGTGAGACGAATGGTTAGTCTGAAAAAAATTGACGAAAAGATAAAAATAATTCACTGAACACCAATAGTATAACTGTTTCTTTGGAATAATTCTGTCAAGCTAACCCTTAGTAAAGAATCTGATGACCCAAATCGAAATTACTGTTAGTTTCACCTCACATATTCCCATTTTTTTGTATGTTCTTGGTTCTTTGCTGTTATGGGTATTGTACCTTTTGTATTGAATATAGTCCTTGGTCCTAAAAGTATGATATTCTTATCCAGTTAATAGAGAATCCAATTGCCAACTATGCTATTCTTGCTGGTTTCACCTCATATGTTGTCAATTTGCTAGTATTTTCCTGGTTCCATGGAATCATTGGCATTAAAACTTTGGGTTCGGATCCTCTCCGGGACGTGACAGTCTAAATCTAGACTATGCATTGGTATAATTAATGGTTTGGATTTGCTCAAAAACTATTAAGAATTTACTTTTACAGGTAAAAGTTTTTGAACAAATCCAAATCATTAATTGCAGCAAATGGATGGTCCAGATTTGGACTGTCCTGTTCAGTTCAAATGAAGGACCGGAGAGGATCCAGTTCCAAACTTTTTTAGTTGATTGAATGTCCTTGCTCCTTTGTAATACGTTAATCATTGAGATTATTGTTATCTTTTCCAATTCTAAACAACTTCAGAGGCTGAGGGGCTTCAACAACAAACTAGCACCATATCCTTCATCGGAAAGGATGGAAGGGAAGTCATGAGTGACAAACCACAATCACTAGTGGTGGCAAGGAGACCGGACTCTGGCGGCGTAGAAGGGCCTGTAATCTCTCTCCTTGCCAATCATTTCCTTGTCAAATTCGATCCGTTTAACCGAATTTTCCATTATGATGTTGAAATATCTCCATACGCTTCAAAGGAAGTCGCTCGAATGATTAAGCAGAAACTAGTAGATGACAACTCCGTTGTACTCTCTGGAGCTCTTCCGGCCTACGATGGCCGGAAGAATCTTTATAGCCCAATTGAATTCCAAAGTGATAGGCTTGAACTCTTCATTAGCCTCCCAATCCCCTCAAGCAAGTCATTTTTACCATCCGAAACAAGCTTTGATGTTCAAGAAAAGAATCAACAATCTAAGCTTTTCCGCGTGAACATCAAACTTGTGTCCAAGTTTGATGGGAAGGAATTGAGTAGCTATTTGAGCAAGGAGGGAGATGATTGTATGCCCCTTCCTCAGGATTATCTCCATGCCTTGGATGTTGTCTTGCGCGAGAGCCCAACAGAAAAATGCATACCTGTGGGGCGATCACTATATTCGAGTTCAATGGGAGGGACTAAAGAAGCTGGTGGAGGAGTTGTTGGCTTGAGGGGTTTTTTCCAAAGTCTTAGACCAACCCAGCAAGGACTCGCTCTCAATGTGGACTTCTCAGTCACCGCTTTCCATGAAAGTATAGGCGTGATCCCCTACCTGCAAAAGCGTCTTGAGTTTTTGCGCGATCTTTCCCAGAGAAAGACAAGAGGCTTGATAGGAGAAGAAAGGAAGGAAGTTGAGAAGGCATTGAAGAACATTAGGGTTTTCGTTTGCCACAGGGAAACGGTTCAGAGATACCGGGTGTGTAGCTTAACTGAGGAAGCTACAGAGAATCTATGGTTTCCGGATAGGGATGGAAAGAAATTGAGACTAGTGACTTATTTTAAGGAGCACTATAACTATGATATACAGTTCAGGAATTTGCCTTGCTTGCAGATTAGTAGGAGAAAACTATGTTATCTTCCTATGGAACTTTGTGTGATTTGCGAAGGGCAGAAGTTTCTTGGGAAGCTCTCAGATGATCAGACTGCGAAAATACTAAAGATGGGCTGCCAAAGACCAAGAGAACGGAAGGCTACAATCGACGCAGTCATGGCAGGACCGGTTGGTCCAACAAGGTAACTTTTTTACATAATTATGCACTAATTTACAAACACTTTTGGATAGTGAAGACTAACAATTGGTGAGAAAAGAAAAGAAATGAGAATTGTATCCCTTGTTTGGATTCAAAGAGGCGAAAATGGTGAGAAATGAAAACATGCGGTTAAAGTCTATTGGTCCATTTTGTTTTTTTGGTTTTGGTTGAGAAACTCAAATCCTTTCTTCTTCGCTTTTTTTTTTTTTTTCTCCCCACATTTATAACCATTAAAATGGGCAGTCATAGAGCCTTGGATTTCTCTAGCTATTGTTACTCATTTGTACCTTTCTTTCTTGGACAGTGGAGTTCAGGGTAGGGAATTCAAACTCAATGTTTCAAGAGAAATGACAAGATTGAATGGGAGAATTCTTCAACCTCCCAAGCTAAAGCTTGGTAATGGTGGCTATGTAAGAGACCTAATTCCTTCGAGGTATGACCGCCAGTGGAACCTTTTAGACAGCCATGTCTTTGAAGGAACTCGAGTCGAGAGATGGGGTCTAATAAGTTTTGGAGGAAGTTCTGACCAAAAATCCAGCATTCCAAAATTCATGAACCAGCTATCTCAAAGGTGTGAGCAATTAGGCATTTTTCTCAACAAAAACACGGTTTTTAGCCCCCAGTTCGAACCGATCCAAGTGCTTAACAATGTCTCCACTTTGGAATCCAAGCTTAAGAAAATATACCGTGCTGCATCCAATAATCTCCAACTTCTCATTTGTGTAATGGAGAGAAAACATAAAGGGTATGCTGATTTTAAACGAATTGCTGAGACGAGCGTTGGGGTCATCACACAGTGCTGTTTGTACCAAAACCTTGAAAAGTTGAGTTCACAGTTTCTTGCAAACTTGGCTCTTAAAATCAATGCAAAAGTTGGTGGTTCGACGGTTGCTTTGTACAATTCATTGCCATCTCAAATCCCAAGACTATTCCAGGTCGATGAGCCGGTAATTTTTATGGGTGCTGATGTGACTCACCCTCACCCATTAGATGATTTCAGCCCATCTGTGGCTGCAGTGGTTGGGAGTCTAAACTGGCCAGCGGCAAACAAGTATGTTTCGCGAATGAGGTCTCAGACGCATCGACAAGAGATAATTCAGGATCTTTCTGCAATGGTGGGGGAAATTCTTGATGATTTCAATCAAGAACTATCCAAACTTCCCAAGAGAATAGTCTTTTTCCGCGATGGGGTAAGCGAAACCCAATTCTACAAAGTGCTCCAAGAGGAATTACAAGCTATTAGAACAGCCTGCTCGAAATATCCAGGGTACAAACCCCCTATAACATTTGCAGTGGTTCAGAAAAGGCACCACACAAGGCTGTTTCCGAACGAAAACAACCCAAATCCAAACAGAAGCCAACTGTTTGATGAAAACATCCCTCCTGGTACAGTTGTGGATACGGTGATCACTCACCCACGAGAATTCGATTTCTTTCTCTGCAGTCATTGGGGGGTGAAGGGAACGAGTCGACCTACTCACTACCATGTGTTGTGGGATGAGAACCATTTCACTTCTGATGAACTTCAGAAGTTGATTTACAACCTTTGCTTCACATTTGTCAGGTGCACAAAGCCTGTTTCTTTGGTTCCACCGGCTTATTATGCGCACCTTGCTGCATACAGAGGGAGGCTCTATCTAGAGCGATCGGATTCCGCTGCCTTAACAAGAAATGCTTCTACAATTTCTCGTGCCGCCCCTCCGAAGGCGGCTCCTCTGCCTAAACTCAGTGAGAATGTTAAGAAGCTCATGTTTTACTGCTGATTTTTCCTTGCATTTGAATATGTTCATAGCGATGGAAATCAATGATTTTGTAGTTTTCTATTCAATGCAGCATCAGTCAATTTTGTATGATCCCTTTTGACAAAAAGTTGGTAGAGACTAAACCAAGATTGAATTGCTGACAATGCTATTGGAAAAACCTGAATTGAGAATATTATTCGACTCTCTTTGGACTTTGGAGGCTGGAGCACAATGGTGTTGTGTAAACATGCATCCTAAGGCTGAGTTTCTACTAAAAGTACTTTTGGTATTTTTGATATTTTCGAAATTCTCACATTCTAACCGATGAAAATACCGAAAATGCCCAAAGTACCTAAAATACCATAGTGGAAATTTACCCTATGGCCACTCTGAGTTTGGCCAAATTTAGCTGCATTAATCCCAGATTCCCATTAACTGCTGTTTACTGCTCATTGTTGGTTCAAAAGGGAGCTGTTCTCACTTGGGCCTCGTCCCGAAGTTGAAAACGTGATTCGAAATGTTCACTTCGTACAGATTGACACGACACGGTGAATAATCAAGTTGGTTGGACATCCGTAACTCAGCGAGCGATTCCCATTTGTCCAGAACAAGTGAACATAAGCATGATTTTGAAAATCCAAGTCTTGATTATTTTGCAGAAGGTTATCTATGCGTCTAGCTCTACTAAATGGACCGTCGGTGTCACGTTTTCGGTCTCGATTCAAATGCTCATTTTGTAGCCAGAGCAGCCTGTTGTGCCTTACCCCATGCCATGCAATGGTGTTATTGTCCTTAGAAAGGGCATACCAAACATTGTAGTCCACTTCCAAACTTCATAGCACCTCACTGATGTTTGCGTTGAATCGCATTAGATACAAGTACAACCATCTTTGTTGGAAATTTATGGGTTTCTCCAGTAATGGTAGTAGTGTAAGGATTAGCACATTGTTCATTTTTTGTGTCCCAACCGTGTAGTTAGTGCATGAATATTTGGTCCAAAAAATAGTGCAGAGCTACTGACATGCACAACTGCAATAGTAGGCTAACTCTTCAAATGAGGAGAGAGAGAGAGAGAGAGAGAGAGAGAGAGAGAGAGAGAATGTGTCAGCTGAAGCACAAGGAGGAGCAAGAGAGAGAGAGAAAAAAAATGGGGGGCAAAAGTTGGGGAGAGCCCCACCTATATCTATATGCATACATATATATTTGTGTATTTTTTACATTTTAACAACACTTTAACAAAACTATTGCAATGTTTTTTACCTTAACAACACACTTTGTCATAACAACACATAAATGAGACTCATTTTTTACATTTTTGTGTCATATAACAACACATTTTTAACTCCACAACTGGAGATGCCCTAAGGCCCACAATGCCTGTTTTTAGCTCTGACAACAGTTAGGGTGTGCTTAATTATTTTTTAGGAGCATAAAAACTCAGTAATTATTGGTAAAATATACTAATATTACAAAGGGTAAAAATGTAGCATCTAAACGGAACATCGTCTCTGGAACTCACTGGATATATACCTGAAAACCACCACCTTAGATGATTCGTCGGATCGTTCATCTCTGGAACCAGCCGAGCAAATCATCTTTGGCAAAGGTAAGGTTGATCTCACAAGTCATAAATCATATGAAATTGTCTATGTTCTCTAAGACATGTGATTTGGTCGTGATCAGGGGCTACTGCTGTTATTTGTTTGTGCTGATAGGTGTTCCAGTAAGGTAGTTTTTTGAATAAACTGGTTTTTCACGATTTTTTATATGATGTATTGTGAGAGAATGATCTGTCTCGATTTTTGGAAAAAACTATTTTTTGTTAATGAAACACTCCCTTTGCATGAACAAATCATGCCATGACAGATGAACCATGCAAATAATTAACAAGGACCTCGTTATGGGCTCATGGAGGCCAACTGCTCTTTCGAACCACGCAAATGCATAAACGAGATGCCAGTTATGTTGCACTTGCACAACACGGATAGGACCACATCAGAAAAAATGACAGGACGTTATAAACCTGAAAAATTATCCCTCAATTCCTGTATACAATTTTTTTGTCACCCTGTTTTGGTGTGTGTGTGTGTTTTTTTTTTTGGAACAGGGATGGTGCTGTCAGCATGGATCTTGGGCCGATCACTGTCGTCCATGGTCGGCTCAGGTCTTCGGCAGCGGACGCCGGACGGTTCTGATTTGTTTGGACAAGATGTGATCTGAGACGTCAATGGTTGACCACGGACGACTGTGATCGGCCAACATTCAGGGACAACACTAACCCCGTGTCCGTTTTTTTGTCGTTAGTTTCAGTAGCCATCCTTTTGTCTATTTGTCTAAAGGATTTTTTTTCCCATTTTTTTCCATTCTTTGTTTAGGTTTTCATCGTAAATTTTTATATTAATCATTCAAAAAAAATATTTAAAAAGTATTAAAATACAGACGGAAGTAGGAAAAAAAATTATGTACGACGGCACTTTAGAGGGAAAAAACAGTTGTTTAATACTCCTTCCGTCCCTTTTTAAGTGTTGACATTTCCATTTTGGGCTGTCCCTAAATAAGTGTGTGTTTTGAAAAGTTAATGGGTAAAAGTTTGTAGAATTATCATTTTGCCATTTTGAAAAGTTAATGGGTAAGGATGAAGGATAATTTTGAAAAGTGGAGGCAAAAGTTGATGTGGAAAGTGAAAAAGTTGTTGTGAAAAGTGAAAAAGTTGATTTGAAATGTGTAATGATGATGTTTTTTTAATAAGTTGGATTTACGAAGCAACACATTTAAAAAGGGACGGAGGGAGTAGTACTTTCTTCGTCTATAGTGATTTTTTTTTTTTGTCATAATTTTTACTTTTAGACTCTTCTTATCGAGACACAAGTAGTGACTAGTTCATGCAGTAGAGCTCTTGGATGCCACACACTGTATATCGAGATCGAATCTCATTCCCCCCTTCTCCCATGTAACAGATTAAGAATGACAAATGCAAAAAAAAAAAAAAACTTTTTATCGAGACGGATGATTATATATAATGCAAATCTAACAAAATTCAGAAAACAAACAGAAGAATGGAGCGTAAAGATACAAAACAAGAAAAAACCGAAATAGTAATATGGAGTAAAACGAAAACGACATAAACATGGCACCTAGCTTTGCCGTCCCACTATTGAGTATTGACAACTCAGAGAGGACTGGCTAATACCGAGGAATAAAAACCGGTTTTTGGTTTTTGGTTTTTTCATTTGTCCTTATTCAATTTTTTTCATTTGTCCTTATTCAAATATTTTTTTGAATAAAGCCAAAATAGGTGGATTATTGGCCAATAATCCACCTATTTTGGCTTTATTCAAAAAAATTTGAGTTTTGACCATAAATTTATACTTGTTAGATTCGTCTCGTCGAGAGGAATTCAGAAACCACACAAAATCTTGATGCAAAACTAACGAATGCAAAAAATAAATTGAATAAGAACAAAATAGAAAAACTAAAAAATCAAAAACCGGTCTTTTACCCAAAGGAGGTCTAAAGATAAGCTAACACATTTATGCGTGTATCTATGTACATAGCTAACGTTGTCAGCGTATATATTATCCTATATTATCCCATACTACTCCCTGCTGTTTTCCATGCATGCATGAAGAATTAATGGCACAGAGAGAGATGAAGAGTTTTCACAGAGAGCGTGAAAGTGTTTTGGCCTAAAAAGTCAGTTGACTTATTTTTTGTCTTTATTCGATTTTTTTTTTTTGTGTTTTTTAGTTTTGCATTAACTTTTTGCGTATTATTGGTTCGTCTCGACAAGAGGAATAAAAAAAGTAAAAAATTATTATCGAATCATAATTTTTTTTAATAAAGACAAAAATAAGTCAAAAAGACAGTTTTTTACACTTTTTTTGATCTTATTCAAAAATTTGAGAGTTCTAGTCGTAATCTTTTACCTTTTTGGATTCCTCTCGCTGAGATGAACCAATAATACTCAAAAAATCGATACAAAACTAATAAACGCAAAAAAAAATCAAATAAAGACAAAAAAAATACAAGTTAAGTTGGCTTATTAGGCCAAACCTCACTACGTCTTTGTGGGAACCCAAAAGGGTATGCTAACAACCTACTTTCCTTCCTTTTCTTCGACCGTATTGATGAGTAATTTATTTTCTGATCTAGTTAAAGGTAGAGCATATCTACACCGAAACTAGGGTTTCATAAGGAAGGAATGGCAGAGAGAGATGAAGAGTTTTCACAGAGCAAAAAGGAAAGGGTACCAGTACTACGTCTTTGTAGGAACCCAAAAGGGTATGCTAACAACCTGCTTTCCTTCCTTTTCTTCGACCGTATTGATGAGTAATTTATTTTTTGATCTAGTTAAAGGTAGAGCATCTACATCGGAACTAGGGTTTCCTAAGAAGTAATCCAAAAATTGGAACGCTAACTTGAGTAACCCTTTTTCTATTGTTAGAGCGGTCAAAAGGGCGGGTTGGCACAGGCACTAAAGTGGGCCGGGCACGGGCACGGAGGCTAGATAACAATTATTGTTTTAATAAACACTATAATGTACCCCCAAAAAAATTGTTTTATTAAATTAGTTCACCATTAATCATATAAACCAAACTTAGTACTACATAAAAAAGGCTAGATAACAATTATTTGTTGCAAAATTATATAAATAGGAATATACTGTATATAGTTATAGTTGTTACACAAATTTTCTTTTTCTGACGAAACTGAAACTCGGTTGGAGATATAGCAGCTCGGCAAGATATGATTAAGTAAACAGACCGGCACGGCATACCAAGATTAAAAAACGACACATCACGATTGAGTAAATGGACCGGTATTACGATTGACACGAAGTGAAATGAGCGAGGCCTACGGTACGACTATGACACCTCTAGCTGTGGTACCCACCTACTGGTGTAGTGTCACAGTTGCTAAAGCCCCCAGTGCCTATGCCACCACATACCATCAATGAACAGTGGGAGGCATCTGAAGAGAGAGAAAGAGAGGGTATACATACAATAAGTAAAAGCCTAGAAAAAAGACAGGGTGTTCAAGTGAAAGCTACTGAGCTCTGACTTTGAATTTTTTTCTCTTTTTGTCTCTCTTTCATCTTTCTCTCTCAACAGTTTCTCTCGTACCTTTCGATTTCTCTGTGCCCAACAGCAGGGATGCCTTGGCTTTAAGTACTGCACAGAAGGGAAAGGAGAAATTATCCAGTAGTCTATTTGTCCCAAGTGTTGTCAGTTGTCACTCCTCCGCTACAGAGTGCACTGCTGTTCTTCCTCTCCCTCCTATTGGAGTAGTTGAAATGGTAGGTAGGTCCCACAGCTGCAATAGTACTTTTTAGAAATGATTATTTTTTTGTGTGACCTATATTATTTCAACCAAAAAGAAGGTTTGTTCACCCTCTTTTAAGTCCCACCGCTGCAATATATTTTTGGGAAATGATAATACATCATTTTTTGGTGAGACCTATACTAAAAGAGGGTGAACAAAATTAAATTCTCCGCTATATTGTCATGGGACGGTGGGACTTTGGTTGGAGCACTTTCAACCGTCCGATTGAGCTAAAATTTGGTGGGGCCCCTCGGAAAAATGTTTTAAGAACAATGAACGGTTCGGATCACTCGTGTGGGACTCAAAAGTGGATCCCCAAACGCGATCGGTACGTTTTCTGTACATACCATTCTGTACGCCCAGCACTGTCCTATATTTATGGGTAGTTTAAATCTTTCCACATGTGGTGAAACCTTGGTTTTTCCATCATAGCCTGTTGTGACTTAATCGTGCATTCTTTTTAATCTAAACCGTTCATCTTGTAAGGTATGAAGAATAGTTTATACACTCTAAAATTCATCTTGCTCCAATATATAGATAGGTATATTAGAAATTAAATTTTAGCTTATAAAATGGACTGTTATGGATAGTTTTTCGTCAAAATCTGACTGCCCATTTTATTATATTTGAAATCTAATTTTTGATATACGTATTAATACTTGATCAAAATTATTATTTCCTGGAAATACAACTATGCAAGATCCACAAGATGAACGGTTCAGATTTTAAAAAAAAAATAAAAAATTGGTAGGGTCCACAGTTGGCAGAGTAAACCGTGGGATTTTCACGTGCCGAATAGAATTTAATCCCATTTATGTGATGCATTTCACATAAATGTATAATGAACTCGTGTTAGGACAACACGTAGCGGTGCTTGAGGATCAGCCTATATACCAATATATTGTCCCTAAATTGTGGACACATGATGGAGTTCAGGTCGAATTTTTTCGTGTAAAAAGTGAATGGAAGTCCACATAGTGGTGACATTAGAACTTATCATGAAGTAGAACTGTATAAGGTTGGTATTGTTCAAATTGAAAGTAGGACTAGAAGTGGAATACGAAGTATAATCAAAGGGATGTATTAAAAATTTATCCCTTCATTTAATTATGTGTACAAGTTGATCTCCAACGAATTTTATACACAAGCTCGAACTTAAATTCCAATAATTGATTTGTGTGTTGGCCTAATTGTAATTTCAGAGAAGTGGATATGCGACTCTATAATACAAATAGGAAAATGGTTTTCTAGAATAGTAATAAGGGTTGTAACTGCGTCGAGCTGGGCCGAGCTTTGAGTATTGAAATTTGGTTCCTTCAAAACTAGTTTAATCAAATTGCTGTAAAAAACCAAAACTTTTGTAATGAGTAGAATTAGAGGTAACTCGAACTCGGGGTGTTCCACTAAGCTAATTTTTTGAATAAATTGGTTTTTTCACGGTTTTTTATGTGATGTATTGTAAGAGAATGTGATGCAGTAGTTTTAAGGGTCTAATTGTCATGATGTAGTAGTGTAAGGGTCTAAGTGTTATTTTGTGTCTTTAATGTAATGGGGGTAGTATAAGTCGTGTATGAGTCTTTCATTTTGGGCAGTTTTTATCAATTTAAGAAATATTATCAATAATTTTCACTCTTTGTATCCCATTTGGGAGTTTCTCTCTCTAGAATATCTAATGGTTTATTTTGGTTTGCATCATTTGGTATCAGAGCACTGAGCTCAAATCATGACCATTCATCTTGTCGGAATCTCGCCGGAAAACAGTGCCGGAGCTTCGCCGGGAAAACCCAAATCAACCTATTCCACTCCAAAACTTTAGATCTACCCATTTTTAGACATTTGCAGCCCTAAATCGAACTCAAAATTCACCAATCGACCATTTTCGCTGCTGTTTTTGTGATTTTCGTCGATCAAAACCACTTTCGCAAGTGACCCATCACTAGTAGACCCTTGTCGAGCTCTTTTCTGCTGTTTTCAAAGGTTGTTGAAGGTTTTCGAGGGTTGTTCGAAGCTTTATCAGTCATTCACGAACTCGACATCATGATTTAAGCACTCGAAATCTCTTGTCGAACTTTGATCTGTTGATTAAAGGGCTTTTCGACCTTCGATCTTGCAGTATACAACCATTTCGAACTCAACTCAGAGGTTGCAAGGCTCGAAACAACAGCCCAGACCTGCGGAGTACTGCTACAGGGTTCGAATCTCGAGAATAAGGCTCGATTAGCCTTCGTTTGGGTTTAAATCAATTGATTAGTTGCTGTTCAGGACTCGAATCTAGGTTTTGGCACTTGAAACTCCAATTTTGCTACTCGAATCAGTGATTTCGAGTTGACCCAGTGAGTTCAACGACTGTACTGTGATTTCAGGTTCGATTTCTTTGAGTTTTACTACGATTTGTTGTTGTTTGCTACGAGTTTGTTGTTATTTGGGATTATTTGTGTTGATTGTTGGTGATTTGTTGAAGTTTGGGGTCCCAATTGATTGAGTTTTGTTTGATTGGGGTTGAATTGATTGTGGAAGTTGATTGTGGGTGTTGTGATGGCTCATAGAGGTGGGAGAGGTACTAGAGGAGGTAGAGGTAGAGGTAGAGAATTTTTTGTGAACAATGGTGAAGACAATGTGTTTAGCAACCAATACCATGAGATTGATGAGTTGAGTAAGCAAGTTACTACTTTGATTGAGGAAATGCGACACTTGCAACCTCCAACCAAAGGTAGTGACTATATTAAGAATACTCGAATGAAATTTGAGGATTCTTTATTAGCTCCGCATTGGCGTAGAGCAAAGCTGGGTGATAATGAACTTCCCACGTTTTGTGGAAGTCCACCGGAATTCGTTGATTGGTTGAACTCCATTGAGAGTATTTTCGAGTATTATCATGTTACCGAATAAAAGAAGGTGAAATTGGTATCTAGTTGCCTTAAAGGGAGAGCTTTGGATTGGTGGATACAACTCAAAGTTAGTCGACAAGGGAGAGGAAAAGAAAGGATTAGAGATTGGGGTAAGATGGAGAAGAAGCTCAAGGAGGAATTCTTCCCTTTCCATCATCATCCCAAATGCCAATTCCTCGACTAGTTTTGGTAAGAGAAAGCCCTTAAGGGTTGGCCATGTTGGAAAAATTACAGCGGCAATCATCAATTCCAAATAACAAATTCCATTGATATAATCATAACAGAATACAACAGAAATTACAATAACAGAAATCGACTGAATATGAAATACAGAGATACAAACTGTAGATTGAAAAGGCCGAGTCGTGTGTAACACACTCTCCTTAACAAAGATGCGCCGCCTACCGTGGGTGTTGTAGGATGAACCGACGTCTTCGTCCCAGGATACAACGGCTAGAACCACGGCCGACAGAACACCTCTATCGACTACCTTGGCGAACTAAAGCTAACGCCTGCCTCTCTCTCTCAATAACACTTTCTGGAATATAATGTGATACACGAATTTCTGATGTGTTGAACCAAAGGGCAGAGCTATCAATTTATAGCAGTAAGAGGAGCTGAAAACTTCAATTCGGGCATTAAGGAGGAGCCTCCCCATTCATTACGAAATCAAATGTGCCAATGAATTGAGCAATTCAATTCCAATTCTGTAACCCCTGCCCTTAATCCGAATTTGAATGAGAGATATTATGCTGCAATTATCTCCACTTTCATGAGGGGAGTTACGTAGACATTATGAATCCGTGGGTGGTCTCGGTTGCCTCGGGAGACCCTCCGAGTGCCCTGGGTTTCATTCACAAAATCCCAAAAGGCCCAACTGAAAAGCGACCTTTAATTGGCATTTTGGAGGCTAGAAGGTGAAAAAACTTGTGAGCATGTTCTTAATTCCCTCTTTGTTGAGGAGGTGAGAGAATCATGTTACAATGAAGAGTATGGGTTTGATAGAGTTTCGATCTTTGATGAGTTTCCAAGAGAAAGAGAATCATGTTACAATGAAGAGTATGAGTATAATAGTGCTCCGATCTTTGATGAGTTTCCAAGAGAAGAGTTAGGAGTTTGAAGATGGATTTGAAGATTTAGAGGAGTTTGAAGATAGATTTGAAGATTTTTCTATCTTTGGAGGTGATTATGAAGACATTCCCGTTTATGATGAGTGTTCAAATGAGGACATTGATGGAAACAATGAAGAAGAAGGACTTGAAGACCTCGGTGGTAGTCATGAAGAACAAGAAATGCCTAGCCTTTCGATGCATGAGCCTTGCAATTTTTGGGAAGATAGTGAGCAAGTCTTAGACGAGAGTTATGACATGAAGATTGATGAGTGTGACTTCGAAATTGAAGATGGCGCACAACCTTATGAGAATGATTTAGACACTCCACAACTTGATGAATTGTTGGTTGAAGAGGGTTCGGAAGTGTTGCCACCCGAATTTGCCCTAGATGTTCCAATTTGTATTGCCTTGGTACCCAATCTAGTTCAAGAGTTGTCAAAGAAGGGTAAAGAGTACTTGAAGCAATTTATTGATCTTTTAGGCATGGTCTTCAATCAAGCAAGCTTTGAATATAATGTGGAGATGTCTTCTTTACATTCTACAAGGAATTGTTTGAGGGATGCTTTGGGAGTATGTGTCGAGTGCTACTTCGAGGATATTGTGGTTCATAAGGGGCAAGCCAAATGGGTGACTTATTCGCACACGAGTATGGATGCGGTGAATGTTTATAAAATGAAGCTAATATTGAAGATGTGTTATTGCATGAGGATGACGCAGATCAAGGAAATGCAGCCACATGCCTACTTCGGAGCTGCATAATAAATACTTCTATAGTTCCATGTTTTCTTTATTTAGTTGTTTGAGTCGTGTTGTCCAACTTGAGAACAAGTTATTTTCTTTAGAGGGGGAGTCCTGATGCAGTAGTTTTAAGGGTCTAAGTGTTATTTTGTGTCTTTAATGTAAGGGGGGTAGTATAAGTAGTGTCTGTCTCTTTCATTTTGGGCAGTTTTTATCAATTTAAGAAATATTATCCAGAGTTTTCACTCTTTGTATCCCATTTGGGAGTTTCTCTCTCTAGAATATCTAATGGTTTATTTTGGTTTGCATTAGAATGACATGTCTCGATTTTTGGAAAAAAATAGTTTTTTGTTAGTGGAACACCCTCAGTGTAAATTCAAGTTCACTTCGGACTCATTTAGTAGCTGCTCAAGCTAGTCAAGTCGAACAGAGTTTGTAACGAGCACAACCTCAAGATGCAACTCAAGGCCAGTTCTGGCTAAATTTTTTGTATTCAGAATAACGTCACTTATTTTCGGTTAAAATACCAAGGTTGATATTTTCGTGTAAACGGCATTTTTTATTATTTTAACAGTCTAAAATGTTTTTTCATAAAATATTATTTGGATAATAATGTGAACAGTCAAAGATAAAATGTTTTTTACAAAACGTATACAATCAAAGATACAGAAAATACGTCAAATAATTTACTACTCCTTTGACAATAATATGAAAAACACCACTATATATACCCAAAAAATACATTCGGAATTTACCGCCCCAGTTTTAATATGCTTTGATTCTCCTCCGTCGGTGAGGGAAAAAAATTTCTTTCTTACATGTGATTTTCCTCCTATATATATGGGCCCACCAACACTAGTTATGGATTCTTTTATGTACAAAGTTTGTTTGTTTGTTGTAGGAGTATTAAAAAAAAATAAAAATGTCCCATCCACATTCCAATCCCCCACCTCATTCTGGTACATACACCCCACACATTGTGCTTCAATCAATCAACCAGAAAATGATGGGCAAATTATCCTAACAGCAATGCTATATGCAAGGAAAGCCTTGCAGAGAATCACGCAGAGAAGGCCCTGCGAGGCCCAGTACGGATCCCGAATGACTGATCTGAGCCTCTCAAGAATTTTAGAGGCTTATTTCGAGGGGGCCCGCTAAAAATCAGCTCCATCCAATATGTTTATATGCTTGATCCAAACTTCATTTTTTCTTTTTTCATCTGAGCCATTCAAAAATTAAAGTTTGGATCAAGCATCCACACATATTGGATGGAGCTGATTTACAGCGGGCCCACTCGAAATGTGTTTTTAAAATTTTTGAGCGGCTCGGATTAGTTGTTCGAGATTCGTACTGGGCCCCGCAGAGCCTTCCCTGCTTGATTCCCTGCAAGTCTTTCCTTGCACATATCATTTTTGTTATCCTAAACCCTTTGGAAAAAGATTTAGAACATGATAAAGAACATGAAAACATATCTAACGGATAAGATTCATCCGGTATACTGTTTGCATAGTATACCGGAAACAGTATCTCGATTGAATCTTATCCGTTAGATGTGTTTTCATGTTGAGTTTCCACTGCAACATTTTTTTCAAACATATGACACTGTTTGTCGCTTACTAGCTAATGCCTCAACCAAATGATCACCACCAATTGTCATCAAACGTTGAGTAACAGTTCGGGGGTAGCTGATTGTGTGGCTTAAAAATTGCTCACAAAATATTTTGGGAAATACATAAAACTAGCCGAAGTTCTACTGGAATCACGCCAAACAACCACCAAAATCCAACGATCAAATTCTAGCTGAGGGCCCCGAGATGGTATTGCTCACAAAAGTGCGTTCAGTCTCTCCATTGGTGTCTTTGTGCTGCCTCTGTTATGAAAAGAAAAGAATGGGGTGTTTGAGAGCATCTCTAACCCACTCATTTTCCTTCAAGATGAAGAACTGAATTGACATAAAAAGGAGAGATTTTGTAATTTATGTCTAATTTTGTTCAAAAAGTTATACTTTTTGGAGGGACCTATCCTTCTTTTTGAAGAATTGGTTCTTCAAATCTATTTTGGTTCTTCAAATTTGAAGAACCAAAATAGATTTGAAGAATGAATGTGACAAAAAGGAGGATGAGTCCCTCCAAAAAGTACAAGTTTTTGAACAAAATTGGGTATAAATTACAAAATCTCTCCTTGATATGTCAATTCAGTTCTTCATTTTGAATGAAAATGAGTGGGTTAGAGATGATCTTAGAGCCTATTTTTTTACTTTTTGCATTTTGCTTTTTACATTTTTGACCTTTTAGATTATGATCAGAATGGATTATGAATTTGTTGAATGTTTAGGAGATATGTGAAGAATATGTTTTGCAATAGGAGTAGTGTTTGAGAGATATATGCAAAATATATTTTGTAGGTTTTTTTGTTAACCAAAATGAGAAAAATGAAAAGTCAAAAAGCGTTTTATTTTTGCTCTCCCTCATCAAATTTGAAAATGCGTTTTTGGAGAATGTGTTTTGTCTGTCTCCCTAGTAGGGGTGCAAACGAGCCGAGCTTTGTAGTGTTCGAGCTTGGCTCGTTAAGTAAACGAGCTGAAAAATCGAGCTCGAGCTCGGCTCAGTCATAAACAAGCCGAGCCCTTATCGAGCCGAGCCAGGGTAATTTACTTAACGAGCTTTCTTAAACGAGCCGAGCCTATGTAATCGAGCCGAGCTTTTTCGAGCCGAGCTCGTTAACTAATCGAGCTCAAGCTCGGCTCGTTTACTTATCGAACCAAGCCGAGCCTCAACGAGCCAAGCCACGAGTTGAGCAGCTCGGTTCGTTTGCAGCCCTACTCCCTAGACTCCCAAACACCCCCGAAAAGCCTTTATATGATTCAGACAAAACACAATCGAATACTTATTCTTTATTCTATACAAGTCCTACATTGAGGTTGAATACCTATCAAATGTTTTGAATATCGTCATAATTAGATTGAACAGCTTAATTTAGTGCATTTAAGGTTCCGCTTCTTAAAATAAGGTCCGACTTTTTTCTATACGTACCAAACCAGTATACGTGTATAAATCGCAGGTTACGCAATCGTATCGTAAGATTTTTATACCAAAAAGATGTACATGATGGGATACGTATCCTATATCGTAGGTTTTTAACAACTATGTACTTTATGTTTCCTGGGTTAAAAAAAAAACAACTATGTAGTGCAAAGAATCAATGCCTCAAAGCATACCGATAACTAGTTCAGGTATATTGCCAATTACAGAAGACGGATATATGTCACCCAAAAAAAAAAAAAAAAACAAACAAACAAGAAGAAGGATGTATTACCGAAGATGGGTTAGGCTCAAACCAAAGAAAATGAAACGCCATATGAAATCCATCACCTACTATCTACTGGCGAGAAATAAGACAAAACACAGCACTAGAAATCCACAGGAAGGCAAACGATTTTCGCCAGTCCAAGAAATTCCATACGCTAGTTTTGAGGCTTCACAACATCGACGACACTTTACCGGGATTTGCATCTTCTACTCCTCATTCTTCATGGTACAGATGCTGGCAAAATGATAGCAACTCGGGCAGCCATTCGGTTATAAGATGAGCAACTCCGGTGTCATGGATGAGCTCTCCTTCTTTAGTAAGACCCCTCTTGTTGGAGTAATTCCCTAATCCCCTCGCAAACCTAGATACAAAAAATGAAGTGGGCTGTCAAACGTAGAGATATCGAGAAGTGGAGGGGGGAGGAAAGACTAAATATAATCCATGGTTTACATACCATCTTAATCTGGGATTTGATTGATGCAATTAAGCGAGTGTAATCTTCTATTTGCCTGTCGAGTAGTATCCAGTAATAATCCATTGTTACACCAATAAGCAAGATAAGGAAACAGCAATAATAGCATAAGGAGATCGCCAAGGAAAAAAGAAAAAACCATATGGAGGCATCTTTTACAAGAAATTCATTGTCAAACTCTGGCAAAATGAAAAAGTGAACAGATAATTCTCATTGTCTGATCGAAGATAGGCAAGTGTCAAATTGGGCGACATATTGGTCAAGAAATATCTAAGACAAATTGCTAGACCATTATCTCACATCATATGAGGAACTTGGAAAAGAAAAGCATAAACCCCATTCATCATAGCAAGTAGGGCTGAGCTTAAACCCAGAGGACCTGTCCCATCCAACCGATCTGGTCCAACCAATTGCCTTGCAGTCAGTTTCGTTCATAATTACAGCCAGCAACGCCGCAACGGGTCCAGCAGTTTTAAAATCTCGGTACTCAGATTGACCAATTATATGAGTAGATATAAAACTTATATGTATGCAGAGGGTCACTGCCAAAAAATGAAAATAGCTACTGTCTGTCTCTCCCTCTGTACCAAGACTTCCACGACACACAAAGGTCGATGAGGCCATTGATACAAAAAAATCATCCCTTCTCTAATGATCATCTATTCATCTCTTCCCTCTCCCAAGCTTCTTCCCCACAAGACCCAAAATCCCTTCTTCATTGCCTCACCAGAAGCCCAGATCCATATTATTGTCATTCAAATTTATGATTTGGAAAAAATTTATGATTTGGAAAAAAGGCCGATCACATTTCCAGACGTGGTGTGGGCCCCAGGCTAAAGAAAGAAAAGGAAGAATAAACAACTTCTAACAAGTAATATTGGCAATCATTAAATACCATAAAACATATGGAAATTACCTGGCTAACTTTTCTTCCCGTGCTGCTATATAATTTAGAGCTTCAGACCAAGTGAACTCCACATGAAATCCTAGTCCAATATCTACAAATATTCTTCTTGTATCTGGCCTGTAAACAGGCAGATCATCCAAACCCCCACAATCCAATATTTAAACGATGGATATTGGATTTAAGTGTTGATAATTTTGCAACTACTAAAAGCATTCAAGAACAAATGTCTAACAGAATAGTGAGAAGAAACAGATCTTTAGAACTGAAATATAAATATATCGCTGCGACATCTAAAAGAAAGGTAACCAAATCATTAAAGGAAATAGGTTTATCAATACGAGGGATATGCATGGCAGATATTATGCACATAAGCACTGTAGCACAACATTATAAACACCTCATGCAACAAAATATTATGTGGAGTATAAGGACATAATGTGTACATGAATACGACACACTACCATTGTCCACAAAAAGTGCAAGTAGTCCCTTGAGGAACCAGAAAAGATATGTAATGAGATACATACACATCAGCTTGCATGTACACTTCAGAACCGAGATTGACCAATGTCCTGAGACTGGTTACACTGTTCTTCTCTAGATTCTCGATGTTCTTTTTCAAATCTGAGCTATACAATCAATGAGTTAAGAAATAAGCAAAGATCACCAATGTGGGTAAAGAACATGAAAGAAGAGTAATGGCTACAACAAAGCAAAACCACGACGAAGGTATTCAATAAAACTTGAATAAAACAAAAGGGAGCTAGCCATACATATCAAAAAAATGCGATGGGGGAGAAGGGAATTATAAGGATACAAAACTTTTTGTTGCTCAAACACCTTGTCCCTGCAATACATACACACAAACAGTTACTTTGTTTAGCTACTTCTCATGTCTCAAATCATCAAAACGACATGGAATTATCCCCTTCCTGGGTAAGGCAGTGTCTAACCAAAAGGATGCCAATTCTCTATATTCCACATATAAGTAGAGGTAAATATAGTGGTGCCTAGAGACAGAAAAACTAGCCAAAGCGGAAGAAAATTACGAAGACAAAGACGCTGGTATGTGCTGGGTCAAGGTCAAGAGAGAGTTTTCAAAATCCGACTAGGAAAGAAGTTACTCCCCTTTCCCATTGAAGGAAGGGTGGGTCATAATTGACATCTAACAGAGTTGGAGAACTGCGAAACGTACCTTTCGGCTATAGCATGAACAAGGTCCGGTTTCAAGCGACGATCTACAAATTCCTCAAATCTCTGTACCTTTTCCTGTTTGATGCTGTCCATTTGAGTCCTGCGACAGGATGATATCAAAAACTCTTACGCATAACCAATACATAAAAAATACTCCGTATTTTCCATCATGGTCAATCCCAAAGCTTCAAACCATACATAAAATGGATATGAAACGTCATAACAATGTATCTCCAAGATGTATCAGAGTTCCATTAGAAATATCATGACAAAGTATAGTAGAAAACGATGGTTATAAAGCATTCTGGTTAAACCAAATGTTAGAAAAGAAGAATCTACATATGCTTAGCTCATGACTTGGTTATTTGAAATCAATAAATCCCATAAGATGTTTTTACTAGTCTGTGGTGTTAACATGCTCTCCATCGTGCACAAGTCATTATTGATAGAAAGGAAAAACAGCATTGGCAAGAATCAGCTAGTAGCAAAAACTACCCAAATAGTCCTACGGTCCGAGTGGCCTCTAAGAATCCAACAATCTTTGAGCTTTCAGCTCCGTTTGTTTTGGTGTTAATATTTTATTTTACCTAAAAGATTATTTTTTAAATGTAAAACATTTTACACTAAAATCTTTACCGGTCCTTTTATTTATAACCATAAAATAATAATAATAAAAATAATAAAATAAAATAAATTGAAGGGAAAAACAAGCCATTCCCCATCACCGAAACCAGTTGGCGCAAACTCTAACATGGGTTCCCTCAAATTTACGTACATATACACCCAATATCTATAAACTGGGAGAAAAAAAAAAACAGAGCACACCCAAACTCTCTCTCTCTCTCTCTCTCTCTCTCCACGATTTTTACACAAACCCCATCCAACCATGGGTTGAATGATATACACCTGTACTAACAAATCTCAGCATATTCAACCCGAAAAACTTGAGCTCAAATACATTAGCCAACCCCACTTGAATTGGTCCGAATCCACACGCCTTAGGTATCCAAAAAACGAAATCCCAAGGATCAACAGAAAGCAACCTAAATCAGCCATTAGCATCCACAAACAGCCCATAGTAGACCAAAGCTCAAAATAGACATCCAAAGAAACCCCTAAAAACACACAAACATCACCCATACACACAAACTGAATAGCAAGTTCATAATTGACCAAGGCAAATCTGTACAAAACTGTTGGGTTTTTGTGATCAATCAACTGGGTTTTTGTAAAGAAGCCATGAAAATCTACAAAAGATTGGTGAAGACCCTAGTTTTACAAATCAGTGTTGAGATAACAACTTACAATTGGGGATAAGGTCCTCTCCTTGCCTCAATTGATCGTCCATCCCAAGATCAGGGACGGAGAAAACCCTAGTCTCTCTCTCTCTCTCTCTCTCTCTCTCTCTCTCTCTCTCTCTCTCTCTCTCTCTCTCTCTCTCTCTCTCTCTCTCTCTCTGTGTGTGTGTGTGTGTGTGTTTTGTGACCAATTAACTCTGTACTGAGGAGTCGAACGGGGAGGGGCAAGAGCAACGGCTGTTTTACCCTTTAATTTGAGGGGAGAATTGCCATGTGAGTTTTCCGTCCAAAACACTAACTGGTGTTATCAATAAGACCACGTGCATTGCAATCCAGTAGTTCAGGGACGACATAAATGATTTTGAAAACTCTATGAGAAATAATTTTGTAAAATCACTAAACACTACTAATGTCCAGTTAAATACAACATCAAACAAACCCAAAAAACTCGCGAAAGTTTGTCCAAAATTCACGCATAATATGAAGTTCCTAGCTAGCTCTAAAGTTGCCTCTTTTTTAAGAGCAGTATTAAGTCGCGTTACCTGAGCTTTTTGAATGTACAGAAACGGATAGAGAGCACACAAATTGATGGAGTAAGAGGTGGTGGCGGTGGTGGAGTAGAACTGTAGAAACCGACGGAGCAGCCGAACAACACAAAATTGCGAATTTTTCTATCGATTAATTGTTTGAGCAACCATAGAGAGAGACCAGGTTAGGGTTTAGGGCTTATCGTCCGGAGAGAGACCGTGAGGGGAGAGAGAACAGAGGAGATTTTTCGGTGAAGTACACTTTATACCCTTGTACTTTATATTTGGCGTCACTTGTACTCCATACAGTCAATTTAGACATTTTCTACCGAATCTTTCTATGGTGCCCCAATGTGGTATTGGGGCACCGGTGCCCCACTAATTTTGGACCATTCGATAAGCCATAAATGAATCTCAGCCATTGGATCCCAAAAAGTAAGTGGTTTTGACAAAAAACGAGGTGGTTTTGCGGTTTTCCCGCCAAAAAACTCGCACTTTACTTACTATGAATACTGGAAATATCTACCACCAAATAGGCTAAATATTACCACAAAATAAGGCAAAACTTACCACGCAAGAAGGGAATACTTACCACAAAATAAGGCAACTGGACAATCCGGTAGCAAGTCACCATTTTGAGCGGGAAAATCTAACTTTTTGGGGTGTTGTAACACCACACCACTTTTTAACTGTTTCCAGTCCAAATTTTGTCCTTTAGCTAAGATTTTTTTGTAGTGGGCAACATTAAAAAATGAGGTAAAAAAGGCTTTAGTTAAATTTTTTAATGTGTAGAATATTTCTTAGAACAATTTTTTGAAATAAAAATATTAATTGTATAATAATAATAATAATAATAATAATCATCATCATCATCATCTCTAAATTACGTTAAAATAATTTTAAATAATTTACCTTTAAATAATTATTAAATATATGATGACCATGTGATAATTTGCAAAAATAATTTTTGTTTAAACACACGCTACAATAATTGTAATAAAAATGTTGAATGAAGAAAGCTAAATCAATAAGTAATAAATATTAGATGATTTAGTAGGACCTTCCACTGCATTAAGATAAAGTACTTAATACAATTAGATTATTCAATCAGATTCAGAAGCAAAACAAGAAATTAAATTTATTTTTGCAATTGATTAATGTGATATTATTGTAACGATTAATAGCTGTAATTGACATTGGGTAGTGCTTGATTGACGATTACTCACAATTATCGATTGTAGTCAGAGTCATTCGACTAAGAGTTTAAGTGATTGATCAAACAATTTTAAAATTGTTCAATAGAATATAAATTGCAAATCTAACAACTAATAGTCAATTATAAATAGTGATGATTGAGCGAGCATTAATACAGTTGGCTAAAATGAATTGGTTAATATAGGTTGATATGATCAATGTTATTACTAAATATAGTAGTTAACAGTAGTGTTGATTGACAGCGATCAATGAGTGATTGGTATAATTGGTTAATGTGGTACTTAATACAACTGGCAAAAATGAATTGGTAAATTTAGGTTGATATTATCTATGTTATTACTGAATGTAATACTCAATAGTAGTGTTGGTTGACAACGATCAATGAGTAATTGATACAATTGGCTAATGTAATAGTAACTACTAACTATTGATCCATAATTCCCCATTCAATATATTATTTAGTTTCATTAATTATTGATCCATAAGCCCGTATAGAAGCAAAAAATATTTTCATTATTCTAAATAGCTTGAGATGAAGAATAGTAGCCCAATTGCATGCCAGAGAGTCACAAATAAACATCATGCCTAAAGAAGAAAATTAAATAGCTAACTTACCTATAATAAGGGTACTCTATATAGCTTACAAGAGTTCTCAAATGTTGTCTTATGATGGAGTTTATCAACTAAATTCTGGCTTCATCAAGTTCATCTTTCGTGTACATTTTCCTTCATTGCAGTGGGCTGACAAGTTTCTAGCAATAACTGGCCACTGTGGTAGTAATGGTATTGAAAATTGCCCTTATTTACGTCATTCAGAATGCTCCCCAAACTCCAATAGAGCCAATGTAAGAGAACCCATAAAAATACTTTCGCCCAATTCAAAATATGCAAAACCCAATATATACCTGTAATCAAGTCCAAGATCCTTAAAGTACCAGGTTTTGTTCTTCATTGATCAAAGCTGTTTTTTTTCCCTTCAATTTTACATCTCAAAACAAAATCATCAAATATGTAAGCAAAAAAAAAAAAAAAAAAAAAAACCGTAACAGATTAACTTCAAACGTGAGAAGAAAAGGGATTCTAAGTGCAACTTATATAAGTAATTACTACAACTTAAAGAATTTTAAAGTCAAGGGGGACCCTTTTACGGATGAGTTTTTCGAGATGTTTAAATCGGTTCACAAGCAGCAAAAGTTGATGTTACAGAAACTGGAGACTTAAAAAGAGTAAGCTTGATAAGAAATTGAAGTCGCTGAGGTCATGGAGGAAAGTGGCAAACGTGATATTTTCAGTTACCTCTCTCTGTGATGATCCCAGCATTCGACTTTTGCTCCCTTGGTTTCACGAGAAAGAAAACCCAGTCAGGTAAACAACTTAAAACCTTAAAATCAATGACAATTTAGGGAAAACTGAAAACAAAAAACGGTTTCCAAGAAAAGCCCATTGTTAGAGGCGAAGAAGGAGGATCGAAGGGTACGATGATGGTGAGTGCTTACCAGCAAGAGAACCTCGCCTTAAGAGGGTTTTGTCCATCTGGATTCCATTGTTGGCCGCCTTGAAAGGGTTTTGCAAGTGAGAGGGGTTGGTGAAGTACAGAAGAAGAGAGAGAGGTGTGAAGTTCAGATCGTGGGAATTTTTTAGGGCTTTCAAAATTAATTTCAACCGGCTCAATGGGTAAGAGGAGAGAGAGGAGGGTGGTCAATGGATGGCTGAGATTAATATAGGAGATCCAATGGCCCAGAAAAATTGGGGGCACCGGTGCCCCAATACCACTTTGGGGCACCACAGCCGGATCCTTTTCTACCCTCATACTTTTATTTTTTGAATAAGCTTCTTACAAGTCGATTTTCCTTCTAGTGTTTTAATTAGTGTGCCGGTATCTTAAATTGTGCCATGATTTGAAACCGAGACCGAACCGTATTCCAAGAATATCGATTGGTCTGGTTCTATGAGTTTTACATATTCATTTAGTTCACAAAATACACAACCCCACAAATTATTATAGTTATTCGTTTAACACAAAACCGAAACCGCACCAATCCGGTCCATAAAGTACATTATGCAGAATCCAACTATAGTTTTAAAACTGCTAAAAGTTTCTGGATTGCACGACTCAATCTAGGACTTGAGAGGAGAAGTGACCAGTTCTAGGCTTCTCTCTTCCCTCACTTTTCTTTCACTTTCTCAAATTCACAAGTCAATTTCAAAACTCAACATAACCACACCAAATGCAATGAAGTCAGAGTCAGGGAATAGTTCCTAAAGAACAAAAGAAAACATCAAAGAAAAACAACTAATGAAAACACTAAACATTGCAATAGTGCAAAACTTTCTACATTGGGGCTGGATTGGTGCAAATTACATTTCAGAAGGATAGTTATTCACAAGCACCTAATCAGTGGGGAACGGCAGTGATGAAAATGGCATCTGGGTATCTGTAGGTTCTCTTCAGAAACTGAAAAAGAAACCACTTCAACAGAAACCTGTCTGGAGAATAGAGGCTTTTGCAAGCAGAACATAAATGTAGGCAACCTCAACCGCGGATTAGTCCAAAATGGTAAGAAACAGTGCAATCAAGCACAATCCAGAACTAAATTTAACTCTTCTGCAATATGTCAATGCCAAACAATCTTGGCAAGTACATGGAGAGAATAGTAAACCTCTACCACTAATGGAATTAAAGCAATCGCACATTAAACATCATGTTGTATTTCGATATGAAATTCTGGATGAATATGGAGAGATAAGAAAAGCAGAGGAAAAGGGTTAAACAATGGATGCCCAAATCTCCACCGCTAATCAGATCAAGGCAGTTGACCGTGTTTAGATCTTGGATTTAGGGAATGATTTAGGTAGAAACATTTTAGATGCACAAATCTGTTGCATATTTTCCGTCTACAAGTCCCTACATATATCCAAGATCCAAGCACAGCCTAATTTTCAGTGATTCGTAGAGTCAGCCTGGCTAGAGGATATGGAAGCCTTCAATCTAGCAACCCTCTCATCAGCATCTCGGCCGAAGCGAACGTTACTCCAGTCTATTGACCTCTGCACTGTCCTGGATGAAACTCGGTCGCTATCTTCCCCACCAGACGGTTCGTAACCACCACTCGTGGACCTTGAAAGAGGAATTGTTCCCTTTTGAAAAGCCGACAAGGAAACCTCAAACGGATGGACAAGGTCAGGGGAAGCCACACTGCTTTCAGAAGAGTAACCAACGAAAGCAGTTGAGCTCGACATAGCTTGATTTGTTCTGAAAGCACTTAGGGCTTCATGCTGTAGAGGAGCCAAGGTAGTTGAAGCCTCCGATATGAAACCATGTCCATAGGTTTCAGCAGCTCTAGCTTTACTAGCTTGCTTTCGATTATTGTTGGCGGGCTTTGGGACCATTCGCCGGCTACTGCTGCCAAAGCTGCTTTCTGTTTGGTGGCTAAAAGGAGTTTCCCGTCGCACCACAGGCTGCAGAATTTTGGACTTTTTTCTTGCCTCAGCAGCAACTTTTGAAACCTCTTCTGCGTTTAAGCGTGCTAGTGCCCATGGACTGATCTTTACAGCTGCAGGGTTCTTTTTCTTGATTGGCTCGTTTACCATTTTCTTGATTGGCTCTTCTCCCGCCATCTTTTTGCCCGATGAACTAACAGAACCAGTGTCTGGAGGAACCACATCAAACTGAGAACCAGAAACAGCAACATCAGTATTTCTGTTTATGCATGAATTTTCCAAATCAGTAAGTAACCAAAGTGCCACGCGTATGAGAAGATGCATCGCAGTCATTGGCTTAAAAGGTGAGATGTCATTGCTCATCTCGCTTGCTTATCTGGTCAAATAACAGCAAGGAACTACAGTTGACAAAAGGCTTACGAATCTAAGGAAGCACACAACAAACAAACTCCCCATTGATTTGATTTCCGACATTTAGACAAGAAATCGAACTTTTGCTGATTTCTCACTCCAATAAATATGAAGCAAAGATATTGAATTTAGAAAAATGCAAAGACGACGTTGCTACTTCCCAAATTTCAGGCCACTACTGGCCCCGTATGAAAGAAATCACTAAGATGAGATGAGATTTGTATTATTATTTTGGTCATTTGAGCAGGCATATGAATCCTCGTAAAACTTCAATGGCAATGTCAATGAAACCATCAGATTGATACATAGTTATTAGTAACACCTAAAGACCTTAGATATTGCAAAATTTAGACAACAGTTAGAACAGTCCCGCGAGGAAAGCATCAACCTGGTGTAATGACAGCAAAAGACTCGAAAAGTCAATTTTAAGGATAGGAGGTATATTTCAACAAGCCCAGTAGTTAAAGATTACTAATTCAACATACCGAAATCTGTTCTCGAACAAGCTATAAATAGAATCTACACCTTCACAAGTTCAATATCCCAGCAGTGCGAAGAAGTTCACTCTCTGTCATACCTGATCTTCAAAAAATAGCCGTGGAGGAGTACACCATGCTCCTCGTTGGAAAGTATTAAAGGAACTTGCACTGCTTAACCCAGTGAGGGAGCTGGCAATCGACATCTGAGGACTTTGTTGACTTCCAATTCCTTGTTGCTCTTGCTCTCTCAAAGCTATGATGTAATCATATGTACTGATCCCCTGTAATACAAGTAATCGGTGCAAAAAGGATTAGATGAGAATCTCTCTCATTAGATTTATTTCTGAGTAATCTTATTTGTTACTCGGGTTTATCTTCATTGTTCACGATCTCCGCTGTTGCAGCCCATTTAAGAGACTCTGCAGCTAGTGTTTTAGTTCAACGAATTCAGTCTTGAGTATGGCATTTGGTACAGGGATGCAGTTGCTTCCATAGGCACAGTGATGTCTAAGGGCCCTTAGGCATAGAGATGCCAAGGGTTCTTTTTATATCTTGTTCTACATCAATTCCCGTGCCGGAGCAAGTTGCGTAATCTCTTCTTCTTTTTGCTTTTCGGAACGGTTCACATCTTACACATGAACAGTAGGAAAAAAAACACCAGTAGAGTGCAAAGTATATGGAAAACTGATGGTTTTTTAGTTTTGGTAAAAAACAGGAGTAAAGAAAATATAGCGAGTGTTGCAAGAACAAGGATTTTATCCAGTTTACCTTCCTTATGAGAAGAATGTGAAAGAAGAATAGCTGAGCTAGCGGCAGGGTTGCGATCATAGCCAATATGGTGCACACTGCCTGCACATTGTGAATTTATACTCGTTACTTACAATTAGGATAAGCGCCAGATATCTTATCACTCAGTGAACTGTTTTTCTTGACTTTCATTCTACTCTGTGTTAAAACAAAAGCTTGGCAAATCTACCAACGTTGGCCAGTATGAGCAAATGAATCGAAATAATTAAATAATAGCCAAGACATCATAATATAGATGGCCATGATAAAGAAAAACTACTCACCACTGCAATAGAAAAGGGTACCACAGTGAAACTGCTTCCCAACTTGGAACTGATGTCCACAGAGTACTTCTTCCGCTCGAGGAAACAGCAGACCATTACTAGGATACCAGTTGACCATTGAACTATAAGCTGCAAACCCATATCAAACATGGACCAACCATGTATATATTTGCATCAATTATCATTGAAATAAAAAAATGGCACTGAAATTAAAATGCATGCACCCAGGAGATATCCAGTTTATGGCATGTCACCTTTCGTAAGCAAATACAGGACTTCATACCATTTGACACAAAGGGTAGAAGAATTTGGAAGCTAATCATGAACCTACCAGGACTACTGAAACAAACAAGAACTGTGGTGACAAAATCGTGCAGTAGGAGTGACAATCTACCTTGACAAGAAAACAAAATCCTAGATAGCGAGCATGCTTGCCAAAATGACCAGAATAAAATTTTGGACTTCTTAAAGTTTGGAGCTGTTTCCACAAAGGGTGAAAAGAATTGGTCTCTTTTTGGATTCTGAAAGCGGAGTAGGCTAGGGCACCAATAGGAAAAGGATAGTACATCTGTACATGGCTGTTCGTCCACTCTGAGATTTTGAAGGCAAAGGATGGTAAGCATACCAAGAGAAGGGAAGAAGCCATGAGGATGAAAAACTGCCGGTAGTTCCGTTTGCCTATACAGTTGTTGAGCCACTACAAAACCATAGATGAAAATAAATAACAGATTTGTCAAAATAAAGAGGAAAAAATTCACTCGATGAAAGAGACAGAAATACCCTGCAGTGATGATCAAAATGGTCAACACATTTGTCACACACTCTACAATGCTTGCTATTCTTGAAAACCTGCAAGAAAACCAGTTTAGGGCCATTAAAGCAGGAGTAAGGCTATATCTTGCCAGGAATAAAGATCGTAAAATTCATGAAATGGCAGTATCATCTCGAATGCTATGTCATTAAAATGACAACTCCAAAGGCTTGATAATTAGCTAACACTCCGCAATTGTATGACAAGTAGCAAATAAAGCATTATGACAATAATTTAAAGGCGCCTAAAAACCGTCTAGTTGTCAGATGCATCTGGGTACCTCTACTTCGCACAAACTACAGTAAAACATGCCATCTTCACTCAGTTGTTGCTCGGATGGTTCTTCAGGTGGGCTCGAGCACTTGCAAACAAATGCACAAGGCATAAATGCCCACAGAACAGTAAAACAAGATGAATGGTCAGCCGAGGCATGCTTCGTATTTTCACCAGTACACCCTTCTGCTACTTTATCCACATTCACTGTGCCTCTATCTAGAGGTTCCCCTCCAATAGTTGCAGAATTCACGTCCTGTTTTGATGAAGTTGATCCCCCACCTTGTTTAGATTCCTTGAGCTGAGCATGTCTTTTAGAGTCCGAAATCTTGAGATACTTTTTGGACTTGAAAACTCCGGGGTCTGCAGGATCCGCTGCTGCACACCAAATATATAGGCTGAAGGCACATATTATCTGCATAGAAAGCATGAAGAGTTTCACAAGGAGGAAAAGGAAGCCATCCTATAGGGGGGCAATTCAAGGAAAATGAGCCACAAATTTTGTAGATGGTCTATTGTACACCCAAAATCAAAATGATACACATCAATTCATAAAATGAGCCACAAAATTTGTTAAATAAGCAACGAAAATTCATAAAGGGTGTGTATATTGAATACTTTTCCATATTATAAACCTTATTGCTTATGATGAAGTCTAGTTTTATATTATTGTGCTTGGCTGTAAATTTTTGTTTAAGGTTAATAGAAACTAGTGCCCCCAATGTGGACACTTCCTCGATCCGTCCCTTGTGCCATCTCATGCATGTGACTGTGACTCAAAGCCTCAAACCTCACTAAATACAACTAACATAGCTAACCTTTCGCCGATTAAAAAACCTCACTAACTACAACTGACTTGCCGAGAAAAAAAAAAGTTTGACGCCGAAATATCTTTGTTAAATTCACTAAAGTAGCATCGAAGAAAAACTCAAATTTTCCTTTAACTCACTTGGACAATAAGTAGCACAGTAATGAGCAATCCCTTGCAATAGTGGTCAGACAAACTGGAGCTAAATTATCTTGTGCATAGTGTAAAATTTAAATATTATGACTACTTATTATTCCCCCCACCTAGAATCTCTATATTAGACAGGGAGCAGCAGTTATAGTTCACGCTTCCATACATATATTAAATTTAATTTTCTTTCTTAACATGGTATCGGAAGGTATGTTTTCTTCTCTTGGAAGACACTATTTTAATGAGGAGACCTGAACTTTAAGGTTTGGGCGCAACTTGTAAATTGTGTTGAGTAAAAGAAAAAACTTATTAATCCTACAAAAACCAACACATAAACCATCTTAGCATCAACGGGATTCATCGGATCAGGTGTAGAATTGCAACAAAATCAGGAACACCTTTGCCTCTGGTGAAGAAACAAATGGTCCGGACAAAATCTTACAAACTTTATTCAAATTGATTTAACAACAAATGTCAGCAACTAGAGTTCAACATTGTACAAGAATCAAAGGTTCCACCCTTGTCGAAATGGGGGGATACAGTCTGATACTATAAATAGATCAAATTGAAATTCAGCATGTCTGAAATTAGTGGGCTATAAAGCTGTGCAAAAAAAAAAAAAAAAAAAAAAAAAAAAAAGACAAGCAGCCATTTTCCTTCATCCACAAAAGTGTTAGATTCATGTTGTATTTGAAAGAAAATCCGGAAATAATTCATCCAAAGAAAACAGAAAATGAAAGAACACATTAGAGCATCTCCAGCCCTTAAACACTTTTTTTAACTCAAACTCAAAATTTGAGTAAAAACTCCCAAAAATCCACTCCAATCCTTTACTTGAACCTACGCCAAATTGACTTTCTCTCAAATTTTGCTAGGCTATTTTCCCTCCCAAATTTACATCCATGCCATTAATGAAGCTTTTACACAAATGCGTGCTTAGATATGGTTTGCCCGACCAACCGGGACTAGGACTCTTGCATCTCAATAGGAGGTTAGGAGTTCAAATCTCACCACCTGCGTGTAGATGTTATTCCCCTTGTATTTGTTGAGGTTATTTCTCCCCTTAATGGGACCATTAGTTGGGTTTGGCTTACAGTGATTGTGAACTTGTTTCCAGTTTGATGTAATTTTGATAATTGTAATCTTCTACCGCTTGTAATAAAACAAAAAAAAATTGGGCTTGCCCATTGGAGTGCTTCAAGCTTTTACTCAAATTTGAGTAAAACTATGACCGAGTGCTGGAGATACTCTTAGAAACAGACTCAAAAGTCAGAACCCATTGGAATATGAGAACAGATCTCAGAAATTTCTCTGCTTAACAAACGAAACAAGCAAATGTAAACAGCAAAATAAAGTGCAATGGCTTACAAGAGGGGTGTAGAGCCCGATTGCAATATACTGGAACAGCTTTTTCCCAACAAATGGAGCGAAAAATACATAAAAGGAAAACCCCAATGCCAGAAATACTGCAACTGCTACCACCTGTAGATAAAGATATTAACACTCATACAGGCATCTAAAACATATACATTTGAAGAGAGAGAGAAAGAGAGAGACCTGCAAGGGATGGTGAGGAAGCTGCCATCCATGCTTCCTCATTCTCTGGGTAGAAAGCTTTCGCCTTTGGCTGTTTCACTCTCAATCATAGCCCACCCAAGTTATAGAATGAGGATGAGAGAGAGAGAGAGGTGTTATGGGTGAAATGGATTGGGTTTCTTCTTGTTTCTTGAAAAGGGTATTGTACAGGTAAGAAAGATCTGTGACTGAGACTGACTCTGAGAGAGAGAGAGAGATAGAGAGGGGTAGGTTTCAGGTAGAATTACTTGAAATTCTATTTCTTCTTCTTCTTTTTTTTTTTACTTACTAACAATTTCTCTTGGGCCTTATTCTTGAATAGATAGAATCGAATTTTGATAAAATATAATTTTGTTTAGAGATATGATAAAATGACATTGATTTCTCAATGATTTAAATATAGAGTTAATAAAGATATTTTTTAAATAATTTTGTGTCATAAATTTAGTGTTAATAAAATCTTTTCAAGAACAAGACCTTGATTGTAGCATTGCCTTTTTCTGCGGGAAGATCATGTGTCACGGATCAGATGCAAAAGCCAGTTGTTTCTAAAATCTAGTGTACTAGTGTAGTTAATTTCTAACTGCCCTTTATCACCTTTATTGATTTTCTTGTTCTACTAGTATTATAACTTTACCTTATTAATGTGTTAAACTAAATTTAATTATACTCACGGCAGTTAATATAATAGATGGTTGGTGAACAACTTTTTGAATTTTCATCAAATAATTTTGAAATTTAATCGACGAGAGAAATTAGAAAACTATAAAAGCTGGACCAAAAGTGGTAAAACAAAATTAGATAAACTGAACGAAAAGACAGGTGAAATTGTCTTTTTTGAACTTTTGAGCCTTTTGTCTTTAGAAAATTTATTGAGGAGTGATTTTCACGGAAATGGGGGGGCATGCTGTGCACCCCTTCGGCCGTTGGATCGTGTTTTGGACGGCTCGGATGTGTTTTGATTTTTTACCGTAAAAATAAATCAAAATTAAAGGATAATTGCCGAACGCATCCGAGCCGTTCAAAACTCGATCCAACGGCCGAGGGGTGCACAACACCATGCACAGCATGCCCCCCAAGTCCGATTTTCACACCCCCAAATTGATATCCATACTCTTTTTTTTTTGTCTTTTAGTAAAAAATTATGTGTAAAAGTTTTACTACTAGAAGTAAAAAAAAAAAACTGGGATATCAATTTTGGGGTGTAGAAATCAATTACTACCTATTTATTTTTAGCTTTGGTTATAATTTTTACTTATTTGATTCTTCTCGTTAAGACGGGTAACTATTTCAACAAACTTAACATGAATTGAAAAAATCTCATTAAAGATGACAAAAAGATTATAGGCTTATTTAAGACAAATTGTTTCTTAATCGCAAGAGCGGAAGTTAATGACTAGAAAAACTTGGTGGTCCAAAGTTTTTTTTGTTGACGGTTGAAGTTGAACCTGCAAGCTCGAAATATATATTTGGTTGTCATCCTCTCACTCGGCTAAACCATTGAATATTTTTATATTAAGTGTTCTACTCCTCACGCCGTCTATCTGACTATCTCAACTATATATCTTTGTTCATGAAATAAAGAAGTATTAGCAACATGAATTTAAAAAAATCTGGACGCATTTGACCCAACAGTTATGTAGCTGGTTGAGGTTATAGACTCATTCTTAAAAGTAGAAGTTCATTCACAAAAGATTTCCAAAAACTTTTTTCAAGATTTGATAAAAATCAACCCTTGATTTTATCAAATGAGGAAGGAGTTTGATAAAATCTCAGCCTTTTTTGTATTAATTAGGGGGTGTTCCACTAACTCAGTTTTTTGAAAAAATTGGTTTTCCACAGTTTTTTATGTGATGTGTTGTGAGAGAATGACCTGTCTCGGTGTTTGGAAAAAACAGTTTTTTGTTAGTGGAACACCCCCTAAAAAGGGCTGAGATTTTTGTGGAAACTTTATATCCATCTCAAAACCAATTAGCAATTAGTGGAGAGATCCCAACATATATTAAGTGATCACACATTCCACTCCTAAGCAATGTGAGACAATATTTCTTAACATCCCCTCTCACGTGCAGCCGCATTTGAGGTCTGTCACGTGTGGCCACTTTTTGGGTTCTATCACCGTGCAACCTTTTTTTGCCGGTCTGTCCTCGTTGGGGTGTGGGATTGTGATTTTTTTTTTAAAGGTGGGGTGGAATGGGCCCCGCTCTGATACCATGTGAAAACTTTATATCCATTTCAAAACAATTGGCAATGAATGGAGAGGTCCTAGCATATATTAAGTGATCACCCATTCCACTCATAAGCAATGTGGGACAATATTAAAAAAGGGCTGAGATTTTATCAAACCTCTTCCTCATTTGATAAAATCAACCCCGATTTTATCAAATCTTGATTTTATCTTGGATAAAATCTTTTGGGAAACTCAGTCGTTGAGTACCGGAACAAAATTGTGAATTTTCTAAAAAAAAAAAAGAAGAAAATTATGAAAATAACCAATTGCAGCTAGAAGAAATGCTGGAGTCACTTTTTGCTATATTTAAAGCTAGTTTCATTCTCAATTTTATGATATTTGTGTTAAACAAGACAAAAGTGTAGTAGTTAAATTTGCATTGAAAATGAAGTGTTTGACAACTACACATTCACAATAAAAAAAACTTTGCGGGCCCATTATGTATAACTAATTTTACTCAAAAATAAAAAGTCACAACGGCTGGGAACTTTTTTAGTGAAGAGGATGATCAAAAATAGTAATTAAAAAGTGTGACACAATCAGTGAAGAGGCTGACCAAAAAATCAGTGAAGAGGTTGAAAAGCAGAGAGGTGGGGACACTACGGCTTGGATTTTTTTTTTTTTTATCTTTTTAAAGATATTTCATAAGAAATGAAACATTCAATATTTTTTATTAAATGTTTTCAAAAATCACTAGAAAGGAAGTCAAGTAAAATTAATAGTTTTTGACGTATCTAGCTTGGCTTCATTCCGTGAACTCAAAAAAGCTAAAAAAGTAAGCTTATAACGAAAATCGAGACTGACACTTTCTCACAATACATCACATAAAAAATCGCGAAGAGTCAATAAGCTGCCTTAGTTGAACATCCTTTTTAATTTCACCCTTTAGAGTCGAAAAAGTGTTTTTTTTTTTTTTTTTTGTTGGAGGAAATGCAAAGGAATTCAATTAGGGTTAAAGCTAGTGGTGGGCAAGAGTGGAACCAATAACCTTGGATCAACTTAGCTAAGCATCTTACCAATTGGTTTGCAAGTTTCCAGAAAAGTCTAATTCGAAAAATAAAAATAAAAATTAAACGTTGTATTTATCTTGAGAACTTAAATTTTAAGCTAAATAGAATATGAATAAATAGAAACAAGTGGAACTTTTAAATCTTAAATAGGGATTTAACGTTGAATTTTTCTGAGAGATAAGGAAGAAAAAATAAAGAATGAGTGGGTGAGTTTGTGTAAACCTTGGTTTATGTATTGAGAAAAACTTGGGTGCCAAACCGTACCACGTGGTGGTACTTGCAATGTATCTCGCCAGTTCAAAAGTATTTTGAACGGTCTAAATTTTACATACATTCTTACCGGTACAGTTTATTTAAATCCGGTAGTTCAAAAATATTTTAAACAATTGAAATTCGTTGTTGGACACCACGTCATCCTATCCTACCATACACGCACCCAAATTCTTCTCCTATATATTAAGCTAAACAAATGGAGTAACCCTATAGCAATCTGCTAGGGAAAGGAACGTGCTCCTCTCCATAATTTTTAGGGGTTTCTTGTGTGTGTAAATTTCACATTTCAAGAAATATATAATCAAATTGAAATTGGGAGACAGAATCGACACCTTTTCAAATTAGAAGGCATAATTTCCAAGGAAAATTTCACTTTCCAAGACTGCTTGAAAATTTAAAAATTGAGACTAGACTTTGACTTTTATCTTTATGAGGGGCCTTGTACTAAGTGAATGAATTGGTATGGAGTACTTTTTTTAGCATCACTTATTTTAAACAAATAAACAAGACAAAAATAAACAAGAAATAATATAAACGGATCCAGGGATCTTGTAGTGCAGCTCGGATTTCATCTTGGCAATGGACAACTTGGATCCCACTTGCAAAATATAAACAAAGGGCAGAATGAAGGGAATTTTATGAACAGACACCCCCAAAAAAACAAAATACAAAGAGGGAAAAAAAACAAAGAAATAGAAAGAAAGAAAGTTGAACCCCAAATGCCTATTCTCATTTCCAAATATCACAATAACAAATTCTCATCAACAAAAGAATGCAAGATTAAGATTACAGCATCACCCATCGACCGACATCCTTTACATACAACAATTTATATCTGTTCAATTCGATCTTGGCTAGTCTACCCTGACCTTTTTTTGTTTAATCTACCTTGTCACCTCTTTTCTTTTTATTTCCACACTTTTACATCTTTTCCTTTGTTTTTCTGCAATTTCAGACTAAAACTGTATCCACAAGTACAAATACAGATCTAACAAAAGAAACTTACAGCTTCTGCATGGATTCATGCGAAATTTTGATCCCGTGTTCTCACCATTCTTTCTCAAGACTAAGTTAACTCTTCTTTAAACTCTAAAAGCGCTATAGGCTGCGACGAACCATTATTTCCAGAAACTGCTTTTCTCGCTGAAGAATGATTGTCAGATCTCACCGAATTGTATGGCATTAATTGTGGTGTATTAGTGTTGCCCGTGTTGTGGCTGCTGTTTCTAGCTGCAGGAACATCGTGATTATGTTTGCCTTCATATGTTGTTATGACGGCTTTAGGGTCGTTTGCAGCTCTCTCTACGTGCTTGCGGACATTGCACCCCGGGCTTGTGCACTTGTAATAACTCCTGTAAATGGCAATAAGGTGCTTCAGAAAAAATTCAAAAGAACAATGAGCAGAATGCACCGGCAGTTGAGACAACACAGCAAATACAGAGGATCATGAGGCTGTTCTTTTTTTTCTTTGGTAAGTGATCACAAGGCTGTTATCAAGGACCAAAGCGAGTTCTGAAAAAAAGGAGCAACTATTTAACTTACAACCCGAATTAGTTATTCAAATATTGGACTTGAAACATAGCCCTGAATGAATCACCACCATGATAAGAGAAAGCATCCAAAGCTATAACTATATGGAACCTAGGCCTACACAAACGAAGACAGTTAGAACTATTCCATGAACCGAAGCAAAGAAACTGGGAACCCTTTCCCCGTTGGGTGATATTTTGGGAGCTAAATATTGCTCAAGGAGAAGCCATAGAAATGCAGCATTGGAAGCGTACTGGACTTTCCTTTTAAAAATTGAATTGTGAAGTAAGAAAGCAGCTAAAGCTATTAACTTGAATCACCAGATACAATGCTATCACATATGAAAGCACATTCCATACGATGGAATAATCAACTACAAGATCCTCACCTAAGTGAAACATCAAGAAGGAACCAACTCTGAAATTTCAACTACACCGTGGTCTCTTTTAATTCGTAAGAAAAGAACAAAATTGATTGGGACCAAAAACATTTGGTCAGATCCACAAGACAGATTCCAGTCAGTAGATTTGTTGATTGGGACCAAAAACATTTGACCAGAGCCACAAGTGAGATTCCAAACAGTAGGTTCCCACTGAGGCTTCTTATTTGCCCTTCAACACATCCGGTCCCACATATTCCGAATGCACTAGACAGCCTCTTCATTTAGGAGAATTCTTAGACAAATATATAACCGTATGCCGGTGAATAGGGCAGTGAGATGAGGACAGGTTCCCTGATACTAACATATCAATATGTTGCTACAGTTTCACCAATGAGATAATTATAGTTATGCTTATTTGCAGGGACCTCCTCTTCAGGGTTACAAATCTGCTCTACAACCTAGATTCCACATATCAAAGAAAAACGTGGCAACTACATTGCTCCTCTTCGAGGGGACAAAACCACTCTATAACCTAGATTCCACAATTCAGAGAGAAAATCTGGCAACTACATTGCTCCTAATGAAGAAAGAACCCCGCCCTTTAAAATCCACGTGTCAGACACTATGTTTAGATACACTATGTTAGACATCGACACTTGCTAACACTCTCGAACACATAAGCAAGCTAAAATGAAATAAATTGTTTTGGCACAAATAGGCATATATTTCCGTCCATCACTTGGTCTTTTATGTTGTGGAATACAAAGATTAATGTACCTCATTTTATACAGTGCTTTATATGATCCATGAATCAAGAATCTGGAATCAAATATTTATAGTTATTTCAAACGTGCCTTCAATTATGTTGGCCTACCGGTGTCACATGCCTATGTCCATGCTACTTAAGTGTTAACAAGCTATTTCCTGTTTTCAGGGTCTAGCGCGGCAATTAAGGTGTAACTTCTGCAGATGAGAGAGGTCTCAACTTGAATTGGTAAAAGCAAAGGGTTATTGAACGGATCCCCCAGAAGCTTCTTCTAGAAATGCTATCAAGCAGAAGATGAAAGTCGGACAGAAGAGATGAACTAGAACACCCACTAAGAGCACCGTTCAGAAACTCCAAGTTGAAAAACAGTAACTTCCCTCTAGAAGTCTGCTTGAAGCGGATTCGAACACCACTATAAGTTCTGACCATGTATAATTTATTAATCGTGTACATGTAAAGGTTTCACTCCGGACCCAACCAATTCCTTAAGTAGAGCACTTGCATAACTAGCCTTTCAGTTCCAATAAGGGGGATCCTTGTACTTTAACCATCATCCCCCACTTTTTTCCTCTAGTTTCGTTTTGATTCATAGATTGCAGAAAAATTTAGCAGTGCTAGATGTGATACCAAAACGAATCTAAGATATTTGTTGGATGATTCTTCAAGGTTTTAATGTAAGATTATATAGTTTTGTCTGACTAAAGTACTATGCAAGGTTTCGTTTCTGTACAGTTTCTTGACTTCTCAACTCATTAACTTGTGTAGAGTAAATGCTTTAATTCCATGATTATCTAACTGGTTTTGTCACATTTTGTATAAACCAGCTAGGTAGACTATTAGATTGAGGCGAAGGTTTACCAAAAAAACACTCTTATTCTTCTCATTACCTCTTGTGCTTTAATTCCGTGAGTATCTTACTGTTTATGTCACATTTTGAATTAACCAGCTAGGTAGACTATTAGATTGAGCAGAAAGCCTACCAACACATAAAGGTTCCGATTCGAGAGGCGAGAATGTCTTGATTGAACCACCAAGCTCTGTTGTATTATCTTAAGATTGAGATTACCATTTTTGTGAGCTTATTATAAAAGAACAGATCGTCTGCAAGCGTCATAGGTTTGTTGTGGGTAGACACTTGATGCCTTAGCATCCTCCAAACATGGTTTCAAACACTCCAATTCTCAGCATACAAACAACTGCATTATTCTCGTCACCATGACATATGATGATACAAATACCAGGTTTATTACATTATTTTGAATCACAAATACTCAATTAGTTTACAAGGAAACCACTTGAAGTGAAATATATCCAATATTTATTCATATTTCAAGATATATTAGCACTAAGCAGAAATATTTCTTATCATATATCAAAACATAAAATTTGAAGACATTCCCTCTGTCACATCCCACATCGCGGAAGTATAGAAAAGGAATTTGATATATAAGGAAAACCCGAGCAGCTACTATATAACTTGAGGTTAACCTTTTGAGCCACGTGGTTAGGCAAAGAGTTAGCAAGTCAGCTAACACGGGCCGTTACACCCTTGCTTCGTAAAACTATGTTTTATGAATGTAACTACTACGATGGGCGATGCGAATTTAGCTGATTGTGGTTTACCAGCAAATACTCTTCTATTCTTCCCCACCCACCCACCCGGGAGGTTGACCGCCAAGCCCAACCCTGCGAACTTAAGGAAATACTTATTATAGTACTATTTACTGTCCTACAAACCAAAAGATTAATAATAAAGCATAAGGTTAACTACGTGGATTCAGAAAAGGAAACATGGACTTGTTGCCAATGGGTACGAGTTCTATGACGTGATGTAACGAGACATGGACCTAGAATCAATTTGTATGATGCTATGAAGAAGACAGTACTAGGAGGTTATCACATACAAAGAACACTCTCCCCAATGAAAAGGCCCAACTAGGTAAAACCGTAAAAGTACTACCTCGGATAAGGATTTCCTTTGACAACTTTCTGTCCATACTTCCGCCACCTGTAACCGTCATCCAAAAGATCGACTTCACTGGTTGTCTGAACAATGATTCTTGGTTCAGAAACTGCACGGTGGGATAAAGCTGGCTCTGAAATCCTTGTCTCTGTATTCCTGAAGAAATAGTCCCAAAAATGCCGCAATCAAGATAACATGACTAACTAAAAACCATTCCCACATGAATACCTCAATAAAAAAAGAGCAAACATTTACCTTCTCTTTGCTTCAGGCTCAACTTCATCCCTTTCATCGGCTCTAGTTTCAGCATCACCCACTTCCTCATCGTCACTTGATCCTGACGCACGTTCAGGTGTCACTTGGCTAGATTCCTCATCCTTCATAGAGAATGAAACAGCAGATACCCCCGCTCTCAATCTATTCCCAGTCTGGCCTTCCACAGCCAATTCAGAATCACCCTGGTTATTTACATTTCTACTTAGATTTCCAGTATCTTTTGCACCTTTCCTACTTTGAGGTGGTTGATGGTTGTGCTGTCCCTTATATATAATCTCAGTTATTTGGCCATCAAGAGAACGCTCAACCTTCTTCTTGACAGGACATTTTGGATGCGTACATTTGTAATAACTTCGAGGATACTCGCTGCCTTTGACCTGCTTCTGTCCATATTTTCGCCAGTTGAAACCATCATCAGCAGGTTTATCAACAGTGAAGGAAGAGGGTTGGGATCTCTGATCAGAATGAGAGAGGTCAGACGATTCCTTTGTGATGCTGTGGTCGGGCATGGAGGGAGGCATCTGCGGGAGTGTCGTTGCAACAGAAGTAAAGGATGAATTTTGTGGCAATGATGCAGCCAGAACTGCTGATGAAGAAGGAGGAAATTCAGCATGGTTGTGCATCTGGGATTGAGCTTGTGCAGCATGAGATGTGAATTGCGCCAGGACCTGCTGGTGGGAAATTCCGAAGGGACCCTACGCACCTCACAAATTACGATAATAAATAGCTGAAAGCGGTCCCAAATAGGAATTGTAAAAGGTAAATTACAAGATCACAGCCCACCTAACAAGACTTCATGAGTTTAAATCATGAAACAACCTCCAAAGACTGAACAACCAACTAAACATTGTCTTATCATTGATTAAAAGTTTGTTTCCGGTTTGACTACAAGTACAATTAAAAAAAGGGTCTTGCAAACCAAGGCCGTGGTTAAAGTAAGAATAATGCCAACAAATTTAGCATTTTGATGGACTTTTTACTCAAAAGGTAAAACCAAAGCGCTTTTACAAATACTTAATAGTCAACTTTTCATGGGTCTGATAATTATAAAGTTGAAAACTTAAAGTAGTTTCTCCCCCATCTTTTGGCCTATGATACTCTAGACCTTATACTATGGAGTTCCCTTTCCCACATCTTAAATGAGTTGGGCTTGCCAAACAAAAATATAATTTGCATATGACAACACTCACAAACATCAAGAGCACTGCCCATCTAAGAGGAAATGGAATCAATTTGAAAGAAGGAAAATACGATAGCAAAGAGGTTACACCTACAAAGGACCAGAAAAACGAGAAAGATGCAATTGTATACATTTTTCTTGTGTTGCTTATTTCTTTATTGAGATCCAACTATGTAGCTACGAAAATCCTTACTTCTGTGTCCATGAAAAAGTTCTCCCATAATATTTTACAGAACCAGCTTAGTAGCAACAGTTATTGTCCAAGTAAACTTGACTTTCTTTTTGAGCGTTTATAAGCATACAATTGTATCAGTTGAACAAACGACGGCAAGTTGTGTCGCCTTTTATCAAGCTAATGGGTTCCTGGAGGATATCCAACCATAAGCAAGAGATTACGCACTCAAAGAACGGTATACCCAAAATGTCTAAACTTCTAAACAAAATGACTGAAAAGCAATAGTAAATTGGATCTGAACAATTCTACCATACTTGGCCGAATGACAGAGATCCCAAGCAAAGGATGAACATCCAATCTACTGACCAGAAATCTTCTCATTAGGGAAATAAAAAATAAAAACCTTTGTGTTGCTAGATGTTAGAGCAGCACTCTCTCTACATAAAATGAGATACAAATGCCGTTATTAACTAGATATTTGAACCATTTCTGTTTCATTATTAACTAGATTTAGTTTTAAGTCAGCAGTTACATGTCTTAGGTACCTCACTAATCATATGCCGATCAACCTAAATCTATTCTAGGCACATTGGTGACGCACAAACCTTAAATTTGCTTGGTTGTACAAGTGTCGTGATTCTTGTTTTGGTCACTAGTTCTATGCATTTTGAGGCCTATATTTCTGAAACACCACAGAATAACATGCATAACCTTTGATACACGCAATTAAGTTTAAGTTAGTCTTTTTTTTCCTTTTGTCAAGCGATAGGAGAATCACATTTGAAAGACCAACAAAGAAAGACCTTCACTCCAATGAAGAAATATTAATCAGTCATTAGCTTTGGAGGTAATCCGGACCTTTGAATTGGAAGTGTACAAGGTGGCCAGTTAGGCTAACACTATTTGGTTAGCTTTAACTTAGAAAACTGCAAATAGGGCTGATAATCAAACCAAACAGCTCGAGTTTGAGTTCGCTCATTAAATGCTCATTTGAAATTGATCTTTTACATAAAAGAATCAAGTTTGAGCTTGTTAAAGCTCTTTAAGCTTTCAAACCTCAAACAAGCTACTACTCCGCTCGTTTGAGATTGACTCGCCTCATAAACAAGTTAAGCTTCAACATATTTTCAAAGCTCTTAAGTTTTCAAATTGAGCTTTGAACTATCAACTGTTCAGACTCATTCGGTTCGTTATCAGATGGAATAGAGAAGAACAAAATAGCTAAAACAACAAAAGAAGAAGAAAGAAAGCATTAAAGAAAGAGATTTAATTGTGCTTTGAAGAATTCTACTCTTTCACACATCAAACCGATTCATAAGCACGTAAATAAACGCATCCGACAAACATTTACATCCACTTATCCACATATCCTCAATTAATCAAAACAAAACAAAAAACACAATAAATACCTGACCGGACGAGAACCACCCAGGCGAATCCAGCAAGGTAGCAGGACTCAACCCTGCCGGAACCGTAAACATCGCCGCCGACTGAGAAACCGTCAATTGCTCAGGCCGGCTGACCTTGAACCGGAAATCCCTATCCTTATCCGAAGAATCCTCCTCAGCCGCCGTCGACGGAGGAGGGAAGCTAGGTTTACGGCCGTGGACGGCTGCGGCGGCTGCGGGGGAGGAGATGGCGCCTGCGAGGAGCTGGGAGAAGGAGCGGCAATCGGAATCGGGATCGTTATCGGCGAAGAAGCTGGATACGAGGGTCATCGGGCCTGGGCTGGCGCCCGGCCCGACACCCGAGAAGAGGTTCTCGATTGAATTACGCGAGGGGAGGGTGATCGTCGGGCGGAGGAGAGGAGCCGACGATGATGATGATGAAAATGATGACCCTTCATCGTTCTTAGCCATAATATTTAGGGTTTTATCAACTTTTTTCGAGGTTTACTTCTTCAACAGCAGAATCGTCTCTCTCTCTCTCTCTCTCACACATCTCTCTGTCATCTATACTTTGTTCTTCTGGTTTTCGATAATTTTGCAGTAAGAAAGTCCACGCTTGCAGATACGAAAGATTGGAGGAGTTCGGGAATTTTTTTTTTTTTTTGGGTTGCGCCAAATTATTCTCTAATCGTATGTGTTACAGTTATGATCCCTTTGGTTTTGGCAAATTATATGGTGGGTACTATTAGTCTTGGTAATTTCATGTGGATCCCTATGAGTTCCTCATTTGATAAAATCAAGTGTTGATTTTATCAAAATGTAGATTTTATTATTACTCCCAAAATAGTAGTTCTGCCTTTCAACAAACATCTCCAAGTACAATATCTTACAAGACACAAAGTGGAGATTTTACTGTGCGTACACCAAAACACGGAGACAACAGACATTGGTAATTCAACAGCATAAAACCTTCGAGAATGACATAAAATGGAGATTTTGTTGTGATCGCACCAAAACACGGAGACAACAAGCATTGATAAGTTCATTTTTTTGTCTTGTAATTTTTGTCGTAATTTATACGGATCCAAATGGCTTGTATTTCGTTTTAAACCTTTCACTTTGGTATTTATAGTGTTTAGAATTTTCTATTGATTCCTATGGTTTACGAGTATATTTAACTTTAAAACCATATATATATACAACAAATATCCAATAAGGGCTCCGTTACTTTCGACGGTGCAGGATTTTTTGTTTTGGATCAAATTTCGATGATCCGAACCGTTAGATGTGTTTAAAACGTGTTTTTAAAGTCTAACGCGAGAACTAGTAAAAAAAAACCGGAAAGGCTTGATCCGAGCCATTTTCGATAAAATGTGTATATGTACATTTTAATCAAAAACCGGTCGGATCAAGCCCTTCCGTTTTTTTTTTTGATAAATCCTCACGTTGGACCCTAAAAATGCATTTTAAACACATCTAACGGCTCGAATCGTCGAAATTCGATCTCGAACGAAAAATTCCGCACCGTAACTTATATAAGGGAGCCCTCAAGTCACCAAAGCAACCAACACAATATTTTATGTACAAAATCTGCGATGCATGAATTATCATTGAAATTCACATGTCATACAAGTTTGTTTATTTTTTGTATTTTTGGAAATTGCGTATGAGACCTTCAACAAAAACCTGAAATGGAGATTTCACCTTCATCCTCTTAAATCCATCAGGGCTCTCATGCGAGTGATACTTTTATCTTCGTTTCAACAAGTTATTCTTTTGTTTTATATGAATATTTCAAATTTAAAGAACACAGGTTGGAATCCAACTAAAATTCTCGTTCCAAATTGTTTTTTTTTTATTCTTTTGTTTTATATGAATATTTCTTCAGATGGGGTTGTTTTCGAGATATCCTTTGCAGTTTTTGGTTTTTTTTTTCCTAGACCAAAAAAATCATCAAGCCAAAAGTTATCTTTAAACTACACGTAAAATATTTTATGTACAAAAAATAATCACCAGCAAAATATTTTATGTGTATATGTACATTTTACTGAGACTGCTTTGACAACCTGGTTATTATATATGGCTAATTTTTTTTGTAGAAGTTGTCAAGCATCCAATTGCTTCCTTCTACAATCTCCTATCAAATCAAACATGATGTAAGGATCAAACACTCCATTAATACCAAAATATATCTCCTTTGATCATGCTCTCTGCTAATTTTGAAAAATCCTTATTGAAATAATCTAGTGCACGATTATGTCCCATAGAGGGATGAATGAGACTATACTTGAAAATTTAATCACTAATTAACACAAGCAATCCCTCAAATTCCATTTTAACAATTACTGAAAGATGTGCAATAATGAAGCAATCAAAGTAAAGAGATGAGACAATGAGATTTACGTGGAAACTAATAGGGTCTAAACACCCTAAGCATAAAACAACCCAATCCTACTTGTGTATTTTTCGTAAATCAAAAGGTTTACAAGAATTAACAAGACTAGGAATTACTCAACAATCTCATTGTGACACCTAGCTCCAATTATTGATGTAGTACCCTGTAACCCTCTTTGATTCTATGGACTCCACAAAATACACCTGTCTTGATCTCCGTGTCAACTTGGCACCGGTCCAACCAGCTCGCGTAGGAACTAAGACAATATCTATCATATGAATGAAATGAAAATGAATGAAGATTTTTGTGAAAAATAATCAAACAAGATGTAATTCATTGAGTATAAGGATATTAATTTAGATTGACAAACGAAGTGATCAAACACAAGGTTTAAATCACATAATACATCAAGAACCCATGAGTAATAAAAACATGATTTTTAATGAAGGCTTTTGAAGAAATTAATCAATCTAGATGTAATCCATTGAGTATTAGAAGATTAGTCTAGATTGACAAAGGTAATGATCAAACACAAGATTTAAATCATCTTTGATGCATACGAACTCAAGAAAATAGGAGAAGAATGATTCTCTCTCTCTCTCTCTCTCTCTCTCTCTCTCTCTCTCTCTCTCTCTCTCTCTCTCTAAACAGTGTAAAATTTGAAGTTGTATCCCCTAACATGGAGAAAAAAATGTTTATATAGGTGTAAGTACGATGGCCTAAACCTAAACAATGAGAGGGTCAGGATTTTGAGCGCTACGACGTATCTGGGGCGCATGTCAACGTTTCCCAAGCCTAAGGTGCGCTACGGCACATCTAGGGCTCGTGTCAGCGCTTCCCAAGGCTAACTAAACCAAACATCCAAGATGCGATGTGGTGCTACCAGAGCGCTTCCCTCCTACATGCCTTAGAATAAAAAGATATTTCTAGTAAAATGCAAAGATTAATCAAATGGCTTAGTTTAATTAAAACATGCATTTACTTAAAACATTAAGACTAAACGGTAATGCTAAATGCATGAATTATACCTTTTATTATAAAAAGAAAAAAGAAAAAAAGAGTTTGGTAAGACTATAGGGACCGATAATGTCATTTTGGCTGAATGATACGTATGCTAGTAGATTTGAAAAATATTGGGACAGTAATCTACCCGACGACTACCGGAATTACAGGGTTGCCACTGCCGTGCCGTGTTCCAGAGTATACTTGACAGTTAAGTACTTTTGAACAACAGGACAACAAGGTTTTAATTGGAGTAAGTAGTAATCATTTTGGATTATGCATAAAATTTGGTGCTGCTGTAACAGTTGACAGTTAAGTACTTTTGAGCAACAGAAAATGACTTTTTGTTTTCTTTTGAGTGTACATTTAATGCACACTTCCCATTTGTTCTCTCCACAATTCTCTGGATGAATGTACTCCTATTTTTGTTTTTTCAAAAAAACAAAAATTTATCAAAATTTGATAAAATCACTCTTAATTTTATCAAATCTTGATTTTATCAAGAAACTCAGCTAGCTAGTGGCTGAAATCACGGTCCTACATCATTTTACAGAAAAATTCTAAAATCAAATTATCGGACTGTCAGGTTTAAAAAATTTATTGAAATATGTGAAACATGTTTAAGAGTACGCGAAAGTATATTAACAAGTGTAAATAATTTATTGGAATGTGTTTTTTTTTTTTTAGGGTTTTTATTTACTTATTGTCAGCTCTATAGCCTATAGGAGATAGAAGGACCCTTTCAAATAAATGGATCAAGAGTTGAATTTTATGAAAAGTCATTTTCATGCTTTTTCTGGTGAAAAATGGCCAGATCAAATTGCTTGGACTCTTCTCCCCGTACCGACCAAATAGTACCGACGGTGCCGGGGACCCCGTTGTGGGTCCCAAACGGTCGATCCAAGCCGTCCATTCACTCCAGAATTGAATTTCGAGGGGCCTAAGAGGGAAATCACCTCAATCGGACGCTCCTAAGTGCTCGATCCAAAATCACCCCATTTCGTTCAAAATTAGGAGCGTCCGATTGAGGTGATTCCCCACGTGGGCCCCCTCGGAATTCAATTCTGGAGTGAATGGACGGCTTGGATCGACCGTTTGGGACCCACAACGGGGTCCCGGCGCCGTCGGTACCTCTCGATTTACCGAATTTGCTCTCTCTCTTTTGAATGTTTAATGATTGTCTTTACGGATCTTACAAATAGTTCAACCCTCTTTCCTAAAATTAGAGTGCCATATGAGAGTATCTCTTACACTTATTAATCTAGCCTTTTTTTATTTTTTTTTTTTATGAGTGTGTAGTCAAAGGGCCAGTACTTAAGTTAGCTATTTTAAGAAAATTTCTTCTTAGTTCAAATTCTTAATGGGAGAGAATAACAAGAAAACACAGATTAAAAAGTACAACCTAGAATTTCCTAAATATTAGAGTGCCATATGAGAGTATCTTTACACTTATTAATCTAGCCAAACAAATTTCACTAAATTTTTTTTTTCATTTACAAGTTCACTAGTTTTTTTTTTTCCTTAACTACTTTCCTTACAAGTTTTGCATTCTATGGGGTGGGGTTGGGGGAATGTAGTTCAAAAGGCAACACACACACACACACACAAAAAGTTTGAACCTGAAACTTGGTTTTTTTGTTAGCCATTTTAATAGAACTTCTTCTTAGTTCAAATTCTTAATGGGAGAGAAGAAAAAAAAAACACAAATTAAAAAGTACAATTGAAAGAATTTTTCAATGTTTTCTAGACTGTGTCCATGGTCAAGGATATGCACAAGAAGCTTGGCGTGAGCTCATCATCTGGTCTACCCAAGTCTGGTTATTTATTCAGAATTTTCATTGTCTTCGTCTCATTGGATAATTGATCTTTGCGAAAAATTCAACTTGATATTTTTTTTTTATCAGAGAAAATTCAGCTTAATCAAACCTTGCTTATTGGATTATCATATTCAAACAAATTTCGCTAATTTTTGTTTTCATTTACAAGTTCACTAGTTTTCCTTTTTCTTAACTACTTTTATTACCATTTTTGCATCTATGGGGTGGGGTTGGGGGAATTAGCTTCATCTCCCCCCCCCCCCCCAAAAAAAAAAAAAAAGAGGAAAATTTTAACTTGGCAATTGGGTAGTGGGTTGTTTTCATGGGTGCAATTGCAAAAAAAATGTCAACGATTTTTTAGCTACACGCAAATGGCATTAGTTCCTGCAGGGCACGTAGCCGTAGGGCCATATGAGAGAGAGAGAGAGAGAGAGAGAGAGGAAAATGGCTACGAGCCTACGACTTTCTTTTCAAGGAATTTTTTTTGGGTACCTACCGGGTACCACGTGGCCGTGCTGAGCACAATCTCGGCCGTCCAAAAGTGTTTTGGACGGCCGAGATCGATTCCCTCTCTCTCCTCTCACCAGGACACTCTCTCTCCTCTTTTTCTCTCTCCTATTCCGGCCCGTTGGATTGCATTTTAGACGGCTGAGATTGCCGAGCGGGTGCCACGTGGGCAATACCCGCTCGGCACTGAAAAATTTCTCCTTTTCAAATCGAAATCGAACAATGATGCAGCATTGGGAAACTGCAATAAACCCTCTCAATTATTGCTATTTTGCACTTTATTCCAAATAGGAGTACTACATAAATCTAAATAAGCGGTGTTCCCATTGTATGCACGGGAATAAAGGGTGCATGAGCCAGGAACTCTCTAGTTTTTGCAAACGATGCTTTCCAAAGAGATGCTGTTATCTCTATAGCCAAGGATAATACGATATGGTTCCAAAGAGTAGCCAACTGGCTCAAAAAATCTAGAACACCTGTTCAGGCATCAGATAAAAACCCTTCCCTTGTTTTGAAAAGTCACCCTGCAACTTCGTCTTTCCAAAGATCATGTGCTCTTCGAGTGGACGGTTAGTGGAAAAAAGGGAATTCTTGGAGTGATTTTGGGTTCACAGCTAGGCTCCTCAATGGAAATCTTATTGCGCGGCACTCTATTTCAACTTTCGGCTATAGCCCTATCCAAATAGAAATTCAAGCAATTCATCAAGCGGTTAAATGGGGTCTAAAAAAGAACTTTAATTCTATCTATATTCTTTCTGACTGTTTCAATGCTATTATGCAGATAGTGAGCAGGAGTGAGTGTCATTATCAAGACACTTTTTTGATTCATAGCCTGAGGAAGGAGATTGCAAAGCTGAACTTTTGTAGAATTTCAAAGGTCGACCGAAAAGAAATCCAGGAGGCTCACCATTTAGCCAAGCATGCGCTAGGGCTTTTTGTTCCTCACCCGGACACCGGTGATGGATTCCGTTCCTAGTGTTTGTTGTTTTATTGTCTATATTGTGTTTTTTTTTTTTGTTGAGAAATAGGGAGAATTTCATTAGCGCAAGCGCAAAGTACAAACATAGAACAGAGGAGTACAATCATAAAGACAGAACATAGAGACCCCAATACTAAACCAGACATACAACAATAACACTAAAATAACAAGATTTAACTAGCATAAGTAATAGCGGAAGGCTGATGTGAAGCCCTATCACCATTGTCCGGGTGGGGAACAAAAAGATCCATCGCTTGTTTTGCTAGGAGATGTGCTCGCTGGACCACCTCACGCACAACCTTGGCAATTTGACAAAAAGACAACTTTTTGATCTCGGCCTCAATGTTGCGTGTGGGGGTCTCGATTCTGGGGTGAACTCTTTGGCCGTCTGGTTCTGTACGGAGAGGGAGGACTGGCTGAACCTCACCGGAGGTCCAGTGGCACGCCTGAGGAGGAGGCGGGAGCCCTGGGGCACGCCGTGTGAAGGAGGCCGAGCCACAGGGGCACGCCCGAGAAGGAGGCGGGAGCCACAGGGGCACGCCCGAGAAGGAGGCGGGAGCCCTGGGGAGGCGCTGAGAAGGAGGCGGGAGCCTGGGGGCACGCCCGTGAAGGAGGCCTCGAGCCCCCAGGGGCACGCCCGAGAAGGAGGCCGAGCCCCGGGGAGCGCCCGAGAAGGAGGCGGAGCCCTGGGGAGCGCCGAGAAGGAGGCGGGAGCCTGTGGGGGGCACGCCCAATGAAGGAGGCGGGAGCCCTGGGGCACGCCCGGTAAGGAGGCCGAGCCCTGGGGAGCGCCCGAGAAGGAGGGGAGCCCTGGGGGAGCGCCCGAGAAGGAGGCGGGAGCCCCCCGAGAAGGAGGCGGGAGCCCGGGGGCACGCCTGAGAAGGAGGCCGGAGCCCAAGGGGAGCGCCTGTGAAGGAGGCGGGAGCCCCAGGGGAGCGCCTGAGAAGGAGGCGGGAGCCCAGGGGGCCCCTGAGAAAGAGGCGGGAGCCCAAGGGGCACGCCTAAGAAGGAGGCCTGCACAAGGAACAACCACGTTAGTGCCTAGCCCGGACGGTGGTGGTCCGGGGAGGCACTCCGATGGCTAAGTCAGCGACTGAGGGAGAAATATAGTAGAGAACTTAGAGGGAGAAAGTGAGTAAAGAGTGTCCCACCACCGCCTGGAGTAAGGTATGTGAGGGCCTTATTTATAGGCAGGGAGGAGCGTGTCCCCCACGCGCCTCGGCCGTCGCGCCCCGAGAGTCGTCACCTGCCATTGATGTCCCTATCAGTCAAGTCCCCCACCCCCTGCAGGCGTAGGTCTGCAGGGTTGGTGGGTTGCCATGATGCGGTGCACGTGGAGTGGTTGAGCTCATTAATGCGCCACTCAGACTGTCAGGAGGTGCCTCGATCGAGCCCCCAACATCTGACGTGACCCTTCGCCGCCCCGGTACCGAGGTCAATCGACTCGTCCCGGGAGGCGCTCGGGAACCGGCCCCGGGCTGCTATCTGGAACTCCCTGGAGCAGGCTCCCGAGGGGGAGGAGTCCATCCGAGGCCGAGGGGGAGGAGTCCATCCGAGGCCGAGGGGGAGGAGTCCATCCGAGGCCGCAAAGGTAGCCGAGGCCTGGGGGGAGGAGTCCATCCGAGGCCGAGGGGGAGGAGTCCATCCGTGGCCGCAAAGGTAGCCGAGGCCTGGGGGGAGGAGTCCATCCGAGGCCGAGAGGGAGGAGCCCATCTGTGGCCCCAGTAGCCGAGGCACAGGGAGGCCCATCCAGGGGGAGGAGTCCATCCGAGGCCGAGGGGAGGAGTCCATCCGAGGCCGAGGGGGAGGAGTCCATCATCCGTGGCCGGGGGAGGGGGAGGAGTCCATCCGTGGCCGCAAGGAGTCCATCCGAGGCAGGGGGGGAGGAGTCCATCCCGAGGGGAGGGAGGAGGTAGTCCATCCGTCCGGGCCGCAAAGGTCCATCCGTGGCCGCCAGGGCCTGAGTCCATCCGAGGCCGAGAGGGAGGAGTCCATCCGAGGCCGAGAGGGAGGAGTCCATCTGTGGCCGCAAAGGTAGCCGAGGCCTATACGGACCTCCATCCGGGGGAGGAGTCCACCCGAGGACCCAAAAGTCAGCCGAGGCCTTGACTGCGCCTCCGGTAACCTTGCCCCTGTTACTTCGTTATTCCTGGAGACCCTCCCCGGTAACCTTGCCCCAATGGACGTTGGTTTGTTAGGACCTTTGTCGGAATTGTGCCCCTACATTGCGCAACAAAAAGGTGTCATGGTAATGACACTCAGCCTTCCCTGCTATCTGCTTATTGTCTATATTGTTGTTAATGCTTGTTTGTATCCTTGGCTTAGTTGGTTTGTATTCAGCTTGTAGTACTCCTTATTGTTTCAGGCTGTGATTATTCATGATATTTCTACCTCTTTATCTAAAAAAAAGGGTGCATGAGCTGTGCTGTGCTGAGCTTTGTAGTGTTCGAGCTCGTTAACTAAACAAGCTTGAAAATCGAGCTCAACGCAACTCGATTACTTAACAAGCTAAGCCTTAACAAGTGAGCCACGAGCTGCTTAGATTCGTTTGTAGCCCTACATGGGAGGCTACCTATCACCACTACGGATTTAATTCTTAAAGAGGGAACCAAATTAACTCAATTTAATTAATAAAAGTAGAAGAATATGAACAAATCCTCTATACATAATAATAAAGCCTAACTTTCCACTTCCATACTCGAGATCAACTCATGTGTTCAGCTCAGCTCGATTACAGCTCATTCGAGATCTGTTCGTCTATAAACAAGTTAAGTTTGAACATATTTTGAAACTCGTTAAGTTTTCAAGTCATGTTTGAACAACCAACTGCTATCACCCCCTATCCTTGACTTCTTAAATGACATGCACAACACATAATGAAAATCGCAAAGTGGCACAGGTGACGTGCGTGATGCTAGTCTAGAGTAAAGCAAACACCAAGCATGGCACAGAAATGCAGTACAGCCAAAGGTTAAGCAAGCCACAAGGTAAAAGTAAGACATGCACAATGCTCGAATGTGAAATGCTACTTCAATAATGAACTGATTTCAGTACAAGCATGGAACAAGGTTACAAGCAACTCATTAACACAAGGTCCATGAGCTACTAAAGTTTTGGGGAGGAAGATGTCAAAATCTGGCAGGAGAAAACATGGAGTATGCTCAAGGAGTCATAATGGATATATACAAATTCTGCAGAACTGAGACAAGTTACAATACCATGCACATACCATGCTAAGATGCTTAAGCGTTTAAGCATGCACACGTTTGATGCAAACTCGGTTTGTTTGTGGATGCATGCGAGTGTGAACCAACGAATAAGTATGTATTTATGTATATAATTGCTGAAGGCATGCCATGGAGCACATATAACAAGATTACAAACAAAATGAAAATCAAAATGAAAAAGCAAATTTAGTACCCTTTGTCATTGTCTGCATAAGAACTATATGTGCGCGCGCGCGCAATTATATCAGTGTATGCATCTATGTATCTGCTATATGCATGTTATATATCTATGCATAATATTATGTCAACATAACCACAATTTTGAGTAAATGCCAGAGCTAGCAAATTCATCAATCACCTAACAGCAAAAAAACATATACACCCTAGTACTTTGCCGGAATGGCTAAAAGCCTTAGTATTGGTCTAACACATTATGTTATTTCATCCCATTTCCTACCTTTCCAGATGAGGATCAGGCATCACCATATTTCACACACCAAAATCATTTCAAGTTCAATCCGGAACGTAGAAATCAAACTTGACGTCAACGGAACCAGACGTTTCACCACTATCTTTGTACTCAATATTCGTTATCATTCCAATCTCATTATCACCTTGATATTCTGGTTTCACCCGCCGGACGGGCACTGTGACAGAGTAAATAGTTCCAACATCTGAATCTGCAGAGACACTTAGCTGAACTTTATCTTGTGACTCTATCTCCACAAAATCTGACAAAACAGTCACAATGTTGGTTACTATCTTCTGCTTTGCTTCATCGCTAACTGCGCACCGGTCAGAAAAGAGAATCATCTTCAATCGTTGCTTGGCAACATTTGCATTAGAGTTCCTTCTAGCTGTTGGAGTAGGGAACATTATTTTCCAGGCCAAGTTCAAGCGTTCAAAGAAACTCATGCTAATGACATTAAGGAGAAAGCTTTCCGTTTCTGGGCTAATGGAATTGGGGGACAGCTTATACTCGCCAGCGATCCCCAAAGGTCGTTTAGAATGACAGCGCATGCCATGGCTATCAAGTACCACATGGGACCACTTGGGTGTGATATCAGAGACACTGGATGCGCCGCGAAAGAAACCAGAAAAGTCTACCTGTAATGCATAATAAATAAATAAATCTTAAGAATACCATCAACTACAATGCAGTGCGAATGCGACCATCAATGGAAATTGAAAGCTCTTTATTACGTTTTAACAAATCTGTCTGTACGTCCAAACACTGGAGCATTCACTCTACTGCATCTTCAATATCACATGAACCAGTCATTTCAGGCCCCATTCCACTAAGCTTGGCTTTTTGGCTTTTGGGGCTTTTTAATTGATGTATGTGAGGAGGATGACCTGTCTTGTGAAGCCTGAAAAGCCAAAAGCCCAAGAATCCACTTAGTGGAACGGGGTTCATCACACTATGTAACTTATTATATTAATGAATTTTCATTAGATATCTTCGCTTGTTGACACAAATTACGTAGCTTATTATTTACAAGTGAAAACAAAATCAAAACTTTGTGTATCACATGCATACGAGAAGAATCAAACAACATTTCCATGAGAAACCTTCACTTGTTGGCACAAATAATATAGCTTATTATTTACAAAAGAAAACACAATTCATAACTTTGTGTATCACATGCATAAGAGAAAAATCACACTACATTTAAGCCACCAGGATGTTTCAACCAAAGATTATTGGTACAACCAAGGAAAAACATGAATGAATGTTAATTGTCTACGCTCTCGGTCCCTTTTTCTGATTTTGCCATTAAATCCAGATCTATATACTCCAGAGTGAAGTCTCAATAACTTAAACTAGTAAAGATTTGGGAAGGGGTAGCTAATAGGAGCAAGGTTAGTCAAATTGAACCCTACTTGTTATTCTATGGTCCCTTGCCTGGTTTTGACTTGATAAGACTCCTTCAATTGTACACATAGCCCGGCTCCAACATTATGTCTAAGATAGAACTAAGACACTTCACTCAACCCAGTCTTACATAAATTTACTTTTGTCCATCACATCTACCTAATCCTTCTTCCCTTTTTCCTATTACCCCCAACAAACGGCACATTTTGCGGCCATTCGGCTATCACTACCATAATTAAACTTTGGTTGCTCATTCCACAGGACCACGGGAACATTTTAGACAGATCTGTGTTCCTTCGATTTTACATACTGCAGACATGTGTATTCAGAAAGCCACACATTGAGTACTTTGATGTTAAGTATAAATGGAAATACATATTTTTACATTTTTTGGCAAGGACGATTATCTCCAATACTTACTCTGATATCAATTTGAGTCAAAATCTGGGTAAAAGCTACATTAGATATAGGTCACTCTAGTTGAAAACATTAAAATTTTGGATAAGAATAGCCATGTTTCAGCTTTAAGCGGAAGGTACGAGTTGTGTAAATCGTACCTTTAGAAAATTTGGAATATAAGAGATGGCAAGTTTCAAGTTTCGATTAGATAGAAACGAGGCAAATAAAAAGGGTATCCCTTGATTGGGCAAGGGTATCTCTTGGCTATGCATTTCAGTAAACGGATGGGGATAGACTCTCTCTTCGACGTCTCGGCGGCTGCACACTGGTGTGATGCAACAACTGGATTAGAAACCCTTTTTTGGTAAGTTAAACTTTCTTTCCAGCCTACAGCATGGGCATAAGCGTGGAGATGCTACAGCAGGTTAAAAGCTAGGTCACATAATGCGCGTCAGCAGACGTGCAAGCGTGAAAGTGGCTATCAAAAACATCCCAAACTACTAACATTTGCAAAAGCTACGATTGAGAGCGGGAGCGAAAGACTGTACTGAGAGTTTATGTGACTAAGGTTAAGAGGTGTTTACTCCAAGTTTCGGGTTGACGCAAAAAAGGTCAAGTGGCTATATTTTCAAGCACCTTATTGGCGTCATCATGCTAACTAGTAACTAGTAATAAGGAAGCTTCATTGAGCAAACAACTGAATAATCAAGTCCAAAGATTTTATACAAAATGGAAAACTATTTCAGCTACCCCCCACTTGTTTTATTTTCTATTGGTGCCACAAGTTATGACCCTTCGACAAACAGTAAAAACACAACGAAAAGAGGTCGAAAGCCAAAAATACCTAAGATGAGTGCCACAAAATGAAAAATGCACAAGAGAAAAATTATGTAATCCAAAACAGTAGATATACCTAATTACGCACACAAACACACCAATCTATTTCTTTCGTTTTTGATAGGCAATCTATTTCGTTTCATCTTTTAAAACTGTAGTGGTCGGAGATTAACTCTTGGCCCAAACCACATTCGAAGCCCAAGGCCCATCCAAGAGGGCTGACTACCATAAGCCCACAGCTAGGGCTTGGGTCAAGTCTTGACCAAACCCTGAGATGCTCTGAAGTGCTGGTGCAACTCCAACCTCGATTGGCCATGTGGCACCAATGGTAGCCCGCCTAAGAGACGCAGATGCGCGGTGCCCTGTGCGTTGTCACACAGTGACCGTCCGGTCCGGTCCGATGGCTCCTATCTGATCTAACCATGTGGCACAGCAGTGCATGTTACCAAGCGTGTGATCTGCAACTTCTGTACGGTTCGGCCATGTGGCAACATTCCAGCTCTTCCACGTGGCGCGGTCGCTATTCCCGCCACCCGACTCTGCCTGTAGAAGCAACACTGGTTTAGAAGGTGGATGTCCTGGTTGTCGGAGGAAAGTTGTCGGTGACGTCGCCCGATCACGGGGTTGGTACGCGATGCCCTGGGCTCCAAATCTTGGCACTCCTATAAATACTCATGTGATAAACCTAACAGGTATGCTCTCTTCTCCTTGCTTAAGCTTTGCACTTCCCTACTCAGGCAAGTTCAAACTTAAGCTTCAGAGTGCCCTCTGGCCACCTTCGGCCAGATGGCACTATGTGGTCGTTGCTCTTGTAGGAACAAGGAGGAAGAAGGAGAGGGAAAGTCATACTCAAGCCCATTCGAAAGAAGTGCAAAGTGAGTGGAGTTTAGGCCCAAAGAGTGAACACCAACCCACAAAAACTTTATTTGGCAAAGAAATACAGCATTGGAAACTCAGACAGCCTCTTGAAAACCCCCAAACCCATTATTCAAAATCATCTGTTAAGCCATCATAGAATTAAAATGACCATCAAGCTGGTAATTGAAGAATAATGAGTTGCTACAAAGTGAAAACTATTGAATGTGAAACTTTACAGTCTACATAGACGTAATCATTCACAAACACACCAATTCTATTTATTTATTTATTTATTTTTCCATTCCAACGTCTGAAACTAAAATTCTGCAAAGAAATCCAGCACCGGAAACTCAAACAGCCTCCCGAAAAACCCAAAACCCATTACGCAAAATCATCTGTTAAACCTCCATATAATACAAATGACGATAAAGCGAGTAATTGAAGAGTAAATTAAGTGAAGTGTACAACAATTTAGAGCTAGTGAACTGAAATGGGGAAGAAATTAGACCTTTGAAGGTGCCGAAGAGCTCCGAAGGGGGCGCGGAGGATAAGAACCCAATGTTGCAGAGACCCTCAGATCTCCTGAAATCGTCATTTCCTTTCTCTCTCTTTACTTTTTCACTTCTCACTCTAGGGTTGTTGTTCTGTTCGTCGGAGTTGTTTTTTCAGGTCGGATGTCTCCAGCAATTAATAATCTTTCTACACCTGTCGGCTGTCGTCATATAGCGACGTCGTTTAATCTTTTGCAAGTATTAGGGTTTCAACTTTCAAACACACAACCTAAAAATTTATTTTCTAGATTTCGACATGAATATTAATCATGCGAAGAATAAAGTTGGTCCGACATTGGTAGCAATTTCAAAATTTCAAAATTTTCTTGTGAAAAATGAATCATTAAAATTCGTCCTCATAATTAATTGATCAAAATCAAGCACTTGTTTATTTGATCAATCCTAACTTTTTGCAAGACCGATTTGCATACTGGGAGCTATAAATCGAACAACTCAAATTATTGAAATGGTTTGTGTAACTCCACATTATTTGCGGTGTGCTTGAGAGATGTATTTGAAATAATATTTACGACTGTTACAAAATACATTTGCCAAGCAAGATGCTAAGCGCTAAGCTATTTATTATACTCCTTTCTAACACACCCATTAAACGCACCACTGAATATGGTGAGTTCCACTATATATTTTGACAATTAAAATTGTTCATTTTGTAGGTTTTTTCATGAACATTATTCATGTCAAAAATTAAGTTGATCAGACATTAATAGCAATATTAAAATTTTACAATCTCCTTGAGAAAAATAGATTGTTGAAATTCTTACAGTTATTTAATTGGTTTGAATCCAAGACTTGTTGATATCTGATTAATTTGATTTTTTACATGATTGATTTAATGTCTAGAGCTACAAAATGAACGACTCAAATCATAAAAATATATTGTAGAACCTCTAAATATTGGGTGGTATACTTTGAAAGGCGTGTTCGAAAGGATGTGTACTTAGCAAAGCCCAATTACTAATCAGTCTATCAGAAAAAGATTGGGGGATTACGTTAGACAACTAAACTAAGGCTAGGTTTGGCCTAAAAAGTTAGCTGACTTATTTTTTTGTCTTTATTTGATTTTTTCCGTATTTTTTAGGTTTTCATCAACTTTTTGTGTATTATTGGTTCGTCCCGGCGAGAGGAATCAAAAAAGTAAAAAATTATGATTAGATCATAATTTTTTTTTAATAAAGACAAAAATAAGCCAAAAAGTCAGTTTTTTACACTTTTTTCGGTCTTATTCAAAAAATTGAAAGTTCTAGTCATAATCAACCTTGTTGGATTACTCTCGCCGAGACGAACCAATAATACTCAAAAAATCGATGCAAAACTAACAAACTCAAAAAAAAATTAAATAAAGACAACAAAAAGTTAAGTTAACTTTTTAAGCCAAACCTTACCTAAGAAACCACTCTGGAGGTTGACAATGGGAACAAAAATTAGTGTTACCTGCAAAAGAAATACAGTACAATATATTGAAAATTAGTTAACTTTTGTCGATACAGATGTGAATAAGGTGGTTAATTAGTGAAACTGATTAAACTATAATAGATGGGTTTTCCTTATTTCTTCTTCTTCTATTCTTTTTTAGTCTACAACTTCAGATTTGGTTTCGTAGATTACATTAATCGAAAATAAATCTTTCGATGAATAGCATTATACATTCTGACAACCGGAATTGAGCCGTCAGTGAGAGAATGAAAAGTACAAATCATCGCATCTTGAGATGTAAAGATAAATTAAGATGACGAATACGAATATTTGTGTCAATTTTTTTTTAAGAGACAAACGAAAGGTTTAAGAGTTAATCATCCTCAATGAATACAACCTTTCCATTGAGATACTAAACCAAGGTACATAAATATGTATAGGTTCCTATGATAAAAAGTTGGATAGCGTACACTTGCAAACAACACATGTGACAAAGCTTTCGAAGAAATTAAGAAAGAACTTCATCCAATTAAAGTTTATTGAAAATATCAAAAGGTTAAGAGGATCCAATTAAGCAGCAGCAATATATAGTGATAAGCTACTTGACAATGATACATAATTTTTTTCATCCAATTAAGGTCGGTAGTGGTAGTGGTGATGACTGCAGGGAGTGGTGGTGGTGGTGGCAACAATAGAATAAGTTTGGTGGTAGCGGTGCCGGCATTGGCATGGTGGTGATGGTGGTCGCAATGGTGGCAGTAGTGGTGGTAGTGGTGATGACTGCAGGGAGTGGTGGTGGTGGTGGTGGCAACAATAGAATAAGTTTGGTGGTAGCGGTGCCGGCATTGGCATGGTGGTCGCAATGGTGGCAGTAGTGGTAGTGGTAGTGGTAGTGGTAGTGGTAATGGCGGTGGCATGGTGATGGTGGCGGCGACAATAGAGTAGTGGTCTGTGTGGCGTAGCCAAGATTATGCATTAGTGTAGGTATTATGAATTAACCATGAGATCCGAGAATAGCCAGACTTCAACAACTACCTACATGCCCACGAGTTGATAGTTATTAACGATGTGATGGTGACATGCGTCTTGCGGCGTAAGATATTAATGAGAGTTTCAGGTCTGTGTAATTTGCTATTTAATTATTCATACTCTTAAAAGAATGTGAATGTTACTTCAATGACTGTGTAAGCGAAGAATTGTTTCAATAATGATAATTGTTTGGTTCAAGTAGCAAGTAAAAACTAGCAAAATAAGAAACCCCAAGGGGTAGCTCAAGTGACAACAAGGATGAGCTGTAAATCCAGATATCCTCAAAACTTGGCAACCTCTTGAGGCTAGGCCACAAGAAAGAAATCTCTTGTAAATCTTCTAGTCCCAGCGTGAATGGTCTGCCTTTGACCAGACTAGGAAGGAGAATAATCGAGGTGCCCGTAAGCTGGCCTGAACATCCCTTACAGTTGGGGAAAAAAAAAACTAGCAAAACTAGAAAGGGTAGTGTGGGCACGGGCCACACTAGTCTCAAGGCTCTTCCACTGGTAGTGGTGACGGTAGTAGCATTGAGTTGGTGATAGTGGTAATGGTGTTGGTGGTGTGGCGATGGAGTGTGATCACGATGGCAATGACGTAATAGTGATGGTGGTGGTGATGGCAGTCGCATGGTGGTAATAGTGGGAGTAGTGGTAGTCTCAATTGTAGTGGCATTGTGGTTCTAGTGTGGTGGGGGGGCGGTGGAGAATGGTGTTGGCATTGGTTTTGGTGGGGGTGTCTGTTGAGGGTGGTGGTGGTAAAGGAATGGGTGATGTACCCAATTTCAGTTAGAATAAGTAGGTACAGGATCCAAGAAATGAGAAGAACTAAAAACAAAAGAACATAATCTTTGTCTGGTTTCATTTGATTTTACCTCATCTGATGCAATGAGAATGCTGCATTGCACCCTATTGGAAATGAGTGTTAAATTTCGTACACTTATCTGAAAGCTATGCAAACACTTCCACATTCCAAATTAGCTGCAAATGTCAATATCATTTAAACGATCACATTTCCATACCACTCACGACGTCTTAACTATCCAAACAGAGCCGTCATTACTTGATCAAAAAAACAAAGGGCAGCAAAACTGAGCCTTCATTTCATATTGGTTTCATGGTCCATAAACATGGTTCCAACTCAGAATGAAAAGTCGAGGCCCAGAAGCAGGACCATAAGCTGCTAGAACCAAGACACGAATTCAACGAAATATCGTTAAACAAGGACAAAAATGAAGTACCATAACCTTTTGAGGTCATTCACCCACCTGCAATAATGGAGTCCAAATACTACTATAGCCTAATACTCCAAGCTCAAAATTCTTGAACTCTAACAGCATGCTGAGGTGTGTCATAAGCATTCATAGGTCTTGATTTCTTCACACCGGCCATGAACAAAACCTTATCAGATTTGTAGCCCTCAACTGTCACATTTGTGACCTTAACCCAAACTAAGACCTTGGTCTTCATTCCTTCTATGCCTGTAAGTTTTCCTCTCAGCAGAATACCCTTTACTCTGGTTGCATACCTTACAACGGATGAGTCCTTGAATGTGACCTCACATGCAGAAGGCAAGTACACAGTCAGCTTGGACTTTGACTCGTCAAATTCGTAGCATGTTATGTTCTGGGGGAAAAGGCCTGGTGGCAAATTGTATTCCCGGAGAAGATCAGGCAACGTTTTCAGCTCCTTTCCTGCAGAAAGAACAAATAAATGTTGAAAAAAACAAAAGCTGGACACGTTTACTTTAGCTTAACTCAGTTGAGCTACCACAACATACTAAATTTAGTACTTGCTGAATAGTCGAAGGGATCTAACGAGAAATCAGAACAATCAACTCAAAACTATTGATTTGAGACTCAACATGTCAATCAAATGAACGGGTCAAGTAGTTCAAAAGAAACTCCAACATGCCAAAGGGAAGGTAGTAACAAATCACTTTGTTCACTTTACATTTCCAAAAAAATTTCCAAAAAGATTCTTTCCCCATCTCTCATCTCTCCAATCATTAATTATATTTCTCTCTACTCATACCCCTATATTCAATCATTATTCTCATTTCTCTCTCTATCTCTCTCCAATTATTACACCTATCTCTAATTATTACTTTTTCCAAATATTCATCCAAACACTATCTCAAAAATATTTTGCAAAATATTCTTTTCAAAACTCTCAACCAAACACAGCGAATATATTCCGCCATCTTGTTGATTCCCTCTAGCTACTAACACCATTCATTAAGCCAAAAATTTCCTAGAACAAACAACTTCAACACTCCAACTTATGTGTGGTTAGACATCACCCCTTAGTGTGCCAAGTATTGTATTGCAACTGGAAGGATGAGAAAGTAAACAATGCAACATGAATACCATGTTTTCAACAATTTCAAACAACTTCTTGCCCAAAAGATTGTGCTATTTTGGGATAGGCTTTACAATGATATCTCGAGCTCTCACCCTCACCTGTGACCTCATCATAGGTCTGGAAAATAAAATTTCTATTTCAAGTTGATGCCGAAGACATGATAATTTTGGATAACTACCTATAGATTTCGATTTCGACCATACTTTATGGTTATTGCTCAAGCATATAGGTTTATTTTGCTAACAAAAGAGGTACTTTGTGTTTCCGCGCACCTTTTAGCTTGTTGAAGATCCATTTTGCCTTCTCTTCAACAGTATTTGAGAAACTCTGCAAAGAGATAAAGTACCCATTCAGTAAGAAAGGACGTTAGCCACAATTGCCAAAGGAAAAAAATAATAACAACAAAGAAAAGTAAGAGGAGGAGGAGGATGAAATCACAGAAATCACGAGTCATGTATGATTATTGGGAAAGGGAGCAGAAATGTTCCCATATCCAAAAATCCAAATGACACTGCCGTCTTTGGGATATAGACTATTTACCCAACGTTGTACATTGATTGCACATAGGAAATTGAGCCCTCCTGCCGCTGTCCTAATATTTCGAGAACAAAACCACCTGAAGTTCCCCTAATTTTAGTAAATTTTCATTCTTTATAAACAACAATCTTGCATGATGATTGCAAGTGTGGCTCTCAACGTGAACGGGCACCGTTGCTGCAAATTTGGCCTGTAAAGATTTCGCCCTTTTCACACTCCGTATTATGCATCTTCCAAAATTTTCTTATCGAGGCTAATATTTGAATAATGGATTCGTAGAGGAATTTATTTTGCACATTTCAAACTCATGGAAAAGGAAGGGAAAGCAAGTGAGAGAGCATTTCTAAAGCAAGTAGGTATTTTTCTTTGTTTGGTTTCACAAATAAAGGGAAAGAGAAATGATAAGAGAAATACTTACCTTTGTTTGACCTCAAAGAAAAGAAAAAGAAAAAACCAAGGTAACTAAATCAAACAAAGAAAATTGGAAGGAGAAAGGAAAATGAAGAAGAAAAGGACATTACATCTATTTTCCCTTGGACTTTCTTCCCTTTTAATATGAACCAATCAAAAGAAGGCAAACTACACTTTCCTTTCCTCTCCTTTTATACTCAATTTCCAAACCAAGCCTAAGACGAAAGAATATTATCAAGAAACCAAAGAAACAAACTTCTTCATCTCATCTCTTACTTAATCTTTTCCTTTCTCTCCATACATTCCTCTACAAATTGATGATCCAAATACAGACTAACGTCCAAAAGAATCCTCAACCGGGATGCATCAAAACATAAGTAGATGGCAAAATACCTTTGCTTAGTTCAGTTCAACTAAACATTTTTTTTTTTAAATTTTACAGAGTTTCACCTATTATGTTACTATATCTCAAAATAGCTATTGATGGGAAGTAATGAAAGCAAACTTATAGAGTTGTGTTACTTATCATATCCTCAGAACGCTACAATTGCAACAGTGAGGCTTATCATTGATAGCAGCGAGGCCGCATCCAGTAGGGCCTCCATCGCTGATATAGTAACTTCAGATTCTTTCTCATTCAGAATGTGATCTTTCCAATTGTAAAGTGTGTCCTACTTTATATGGCAGGCAACTCGTCACTTGCTTCAAGTTTGTTAATTCAGCAATACAGAATCCAACATAAGAAGTTTTAAACCCCCAAAAACCTGAAGTTTTCTTTCTACGCTTCATTTTTATCTTCAATTTTCATATTCACAATTCATTCTGTTCAACTTCACTTGCAAATTGGTTTCCAATCTTTACGTCGGCTTCCTCAGACGGGCCCTTATGTGTATCAAACCCCATTTCTACTTCATTTCCCTTTCGTTTAAAAACTACAAACAGATCTCCCAATTCTACTTCAAATTTATGGTGTCCAACAGCACTCTAATAGTATGAACACACAAAAGAATTATCAGGTGACTAAAGCTAAATTGAAACCAAATAATCAACCAAATATATAGGAATTGACAATGAAACCCATAAAACAATTGGTTTCTAACATCGATATATCCTAGAAGCTTCCAAAACCCTTTATTTCTCAAAACCCATTTCAATTTTTTTCCCTTTTTCTGAAGACATTTCTCACAGATCTCACAAATATACAGAAAATTTCTGATGGCCTATAGACATATATCAAATGGGTAAAGCTTAAAACCCTTTACTTCTCAAAAGCGACATTATCAAACAGGACCATACGAATCAACAAAATAAAGAATTAAAGCAAAAGGAAATCACAAAGATAGGAGAAAGGAAGACGGAGGAGTGTATACATTGAGTTCTTCAGAGATGTTGGAGAATTCTTCCTTGGCTTTCTTTGAGAGCCAGAATCCACCAGCCTTTAGGCTTCCAGCTTTCACCAAAACTTTCTCCATCTCTCTCTTTAGTCTTTACAATGCTTTCTCTCTCTATCGCTGTTTGCTGTGAGAGAGGAAAGAAGAGAGAAGAGATGCTGTGGGTTTGAGCGGGATGCTGAGAAGGAAGAGACAAATATCCAGCAACAGAGCACTAGAAAAAGCGGCTCTCACATTGCCCAATGAAAGGAATTGCTTATTTTAGTGGAGGGTTTTCTTGTAATTTGAGTCATTTGACACATCTTTGTAATTTCTTAACCATTTTTTAGTATTGAAATATGGTAAATATATTTACCCCCCAAAAAATATGTAAATATTTGTTTCTTCATGTTTATACACGTGTTCATGGTGGAGTATATTGTTTCACCCTGTATAAATTCTTACAACTTTTTTTTTTATTTTTTTTATTTGAAACTCACGTTATATAAATAAAGAAAAGCATATTTTAGTATAAAAAGACGTGACAAAATCACTTTACTAAAATTATTTAGTAAATCCTTATAAAATTCGATATATCCTGCACAATATAATTCGCAGAAGAGAATATTTGACTTTCTGAGGCATTTAATAGGATATTTTAAAGTTAGTAGAAGGGATTTTGGATCCGTTAAATCTTGAATTTATGATGTTACAACTTATCAAATTTCAAATTATTCCACTTTGACAGGAAAAATAAATGCTTAGCTTAGATTGCTTTTAGTTGGCATAATTCTCCATTTCTGTTACAAACAAAATGGGAACGTGCCATATGATTCACACAAAACTCTTGTTTCACGAAAATTATTGAGCATCGTTCCTTGCTAATCACACTTGTTGCATGTCATCGTGGGGCAAAATAACAACATAGGTAAACGAAATTTCACTGTATTAATCAATCACACTTGCTGTCATGCACATCCAATAACTTTTATGCCTTACTCGGAAAGATTTGATTCAATTAGTTTGTCACACAATTCTTCCTTTATTATGCAATTGATTTGACCCATGGGTGAAAAAGGTGAATAACAAGATGAACCACTCAAATTTTCAATGTTCTTCCAAATGAACACAAATGGTAAAGGATGAAAGAAAAAGAAAGGAACAAGGATCTGCTTTTTATCACAAAGGAAGAAAAGAGTGGTAAAGTAGTAAAGGACAATGTGACTTTGTAACAAGGCATATGTCTTATTCCTATATGTACACTTTCAAGTTTCAATTATGAGAGGATCAATGATCAAAAAATTATTCCATCGTCATACATTATCATATTGCACATGGTGGGGTCCAGACGATGTCTTTTCCAGTTTTTGTCTAAAGCTAATTTTTTTTTTTTTTTTTTTACTTTTTTCCTTGACCGTTGGAGGTGTCCAAGCCAAACTTACACGCGCCTCAAGAATTCCTCTATTTGGTCCGGTTAGAGAGGCATCAGGCATGTCAATATGTCATCCATGCCCGGATTAGAGAATTAAAAAAAATAATGATTTTATTGCGCCCAGCCCCAAGAATTGAACTCTGGATAATTGTGTGGAGAGCAAATCCATTGACCTAAGTAGTCTTAACTCTTGGGGCTCAAGGGCAGTGGCACTATATGCGTTTTTGTGTTGCAATGGAACAGGCGGCAAGTGCCTTGCCAATTGAGATCCGTTGCCGACGGATTGCACGAACGCCCTACGGGCTAGTAGTGCTTTTGGTCGGCCTTGGATCTCCTTTGGCTATGGCACCGTCCCTCCCCCGGAAAATTTTGTCACCTCGTTGTGTCAAGCCTGCTGCCTTGATGACGCATTGGTGTTCCCCAGGGATACCCCATTGAGAGGAAGCATGTTGCTCGAGTCCCGATTGATTTTATGCCGCGTGTTTCAAGTGCAATATATGGTTTCAAGGGTTCAAGCAAACCCCTTGGGCTCCAAAATGCATTAAAATTTTGTAAATTTTTTCATATAATTTAATTTTTTGCTAACAGTGTCGGTACAGACTATATGAAAATGATAATCGATACATGAACTAAGCTACTCGAGTTCGGGTCGTTAAAAACACATTCGAGATCGAGTTTTGGTATAAACAACCCAAGTTTGTATAATTCTTTAAACTCGTTAAGCTTTTAATTCAAGTTTTTACAAGCTGTTGGGAATCTAATGTTTAACAAACTCAAGTTACTCGAGATCGACCTCTAATTGGCTTAAAACTCATTTCAGAGTGTCTCACCTGATAAACAAGCCAAGAATGAACATGTTTTGGAACAATTCCTGCTGAGCTTGTTTCGGCTCGTATATCAAGTATGTCAGATACGATTCATACCAGCACATTCTAAGCAATTCCCCATCCAAGTAAAAACAAAAGCCGGTTTCTATTCGAATAAAGCAAAAACTGAGATTAAATGCCAGCTGAAGTTTAATCCAACCTTCTCAATAAGTATTCAACCTGAACTTCCTTTGTCAGAGGCATGATCCAATCTCCATAAAGTTTGGCAACTAAGCTTGGCTTGATTTTGTAAACTGGATCTGCAGTATCCTCTTCTTGATTGATTCTTACCTCAACGCCATACGTTTTGGCTTTCATCTCTACTCTTCTCTTGACTGCTGCCTCTACCGTTTCATATGTCAAAATTTCCATTAGTCGAGCACTGTCCTGCAATCAGAGGCAGAATTATGATCTCCATGAATATGAAGAGAGTGTAGAATATAAATTTGTACACAATTGAAGGTCGAATTATACTTGAGCTCTAATGGCAGGCTCATAGCTGGTGGGGGATTCTCGAAATTTCGCCTCTGCTACAAATTTACCATAATGGATTCTCTTTGACAGTGCCTGCAACGAGGAGGACAAGAAGCAAGCATCCAATTAATCCACCATATATCGGGATTCTAGTTCTTCAATAGTGATATTTACCATCTTTCAAAATATTGATTAATAATACATGGCCAGATCCTGACACTTTTGTTTAAAAAACTGTAAAAAGACTAATATCAAGAACTCAGAGTACTAGAAGATCCAACTATCAGATTTAGTATTGTGTTTAGGCAGATGGTGTACAAACAGCTTCCTTCTTACTAAAAAATGAAAATGGTATCTTTATACAAAGAAGCACATACGCATACCTCGTACTTAATTCAGCTCAGGAAATAAAAGAAAGAAACATAGAAAGATATAGAAACAGAAAAAACAAGGGCCCGTTTGGCGGACGGGGAAGGGAGGGGGACAAGGGCCTTGGGGAATAAGCTAATCCGGGCCCACTCTTATCCAGTGTTTGGTTCTCCCTTTTGCACCAGCACTGCTTATTCGACAGATAAGCTGTCCCCTGCAGGGGTCTTAGTGAAACCCACCCCACCCCCTAGGATAAGCTTATATGGGTGGGCATAATTACCGGCATGCCACTCAAACATCTCCAAACTCTTCTTGTATTCTCATTCCAAGGGCAACTAAGTAAACTCTCACATTATTTCTTTATCCACCCACTCTTGTCCATGTATTTCAACTACGAGGCAAATCCCTTTTTAGTCACCCTTATTAACATATCCCCCTCTTATCCATCCATCTTCCTTATCCCCAAAAACCTTATTCACCCGCCAACGAGCTAAGGTTTGGTGTACAGTAGACGTCGTACAGGGGAGTTTTAGAAGTTCAAAAGAGTGATTTTTGTGACTCCGAGAAAAATCTATGAGAGAAGCTTTGGATTCTAAAATGAACCAGTCCTTGGAACATTTGGATGGAACTTATCCCTACCTTTATCATAACATTACCAAGAGCATTATTCAGATTAAAATGGGTTCGCCTAGTTGATGCAGAAATTTCAAGGTAAATAATGGCAACAGTGGAAGCAATACTCCTAAGCTTGTCATTCAAGGGAACATCTAACTTGTTGCATCCAGGACTGTATTAGCGGGGTTGTGCAATGCTGTGTCAAATCGATAAGGTAAGAAACACGATTTTCATGACTTAACAATGTGCAGAAATCTTGGTTTGCAAACTAACTAAAACAAAAGGATGGTATTGACATCTATCTTTCTGATTACCAAAATTTGGTATCAGTGAGAATGCTACGGGGGCAGCAAGACACGAACACAACTTATACAATTCACAAAAAAAATCACGTCCCTAATAAAAGCTCAAATCTCATACGAACATACAACAAAGTACGGAGGAGGGAATATTTGTTTTGGTCCACTACAGAAAAGCTTGATCACATCAGGCTATTCAATGACCACCTCCTTGAAACCAAAAGAATTTGTCTGTATGGTGCATTCAGGCAAAGGCATTTGACAAACACAAAACCTGGATCATTATTACTAAAAAGTAATATTGGAAGAAATGCTCCCTATGCATTTGACAAACACGATACCAGGATCTTTACTACTACGAAGTAATGACCAGATGTCAGTTCTTTAATGCTAGTAAGGAGAGATTATTCGCTGAATATCCGCATAAGAAAAATGGCAAAGAAGTTTAAGAACAATATCAAAGAGAGAAAAAAAAACAACGGCAAGTTCTAGAACACAACCATTTAGTTCAAAACCTAATTTGTGAACCACTTAGAACGAAGGCAGGAAAAGGAAAAACAATTGCATCTGATGAACAGACACTATCACATTTTTTCCCAATCTATAAGGTCAAACTGAACTAAACCATGTTATGACAGCACAGATCTGCTGTGAGTAAGTTCTTTTGAATACCTGCAAGCAAATTGTGTCGCAAGTAGCAGTTGATCCACTATTACCATCATCTCCCGGTTTTACCAGTTTTGGAAGAAGATCTCTAAGATACATGTTCCAAATTTTTCTGTTTATGTTGATGGAAGCAGCGCAAGGATGCAAAACCTATCAAATGACCAAACCAATGGCGATATGCTATTAGTAAGTGTAATTAACTTGAGATTTGTCTTCAGCAAATGAAGTAATATTTATCTATCCTAAATAAAAGGCTACAAGTTAATCACAAAACAGCTCAGCCTCAAGCAGTGTTTCAAATGTATTTAAGATGAGAGAGAAAGCATCTCAGCATATTCTATCAAAACAAACAATCATATTTACTAGGCAAGATACACAGCAAATTTTGTCATAGGTCATGTGTTTCCTTGTCTTTCAAGTAGTGATTGAAATGGTCTCACCTTCAGCACCAAATTAGGTAATGCCACAATCTCCCTTACAAGCACAACGTCGATGCCAATCAATGCATTGAGTATATAGAGATAACTAAAAGCCGATTTCTCTATCATATTTTGTCAAGTCAATCATGAGGTTACTCCTACAGTCCTACACTTGCACAAGGACCTATTTCTAGCGTCATTAAAAGGGTCTACAAATATTCTACTTAGAGTTTGCAACGGAGCACTCTCTTGTTGCATTAGTCTTTTCATGGAACCCAAAATCAAGTTCACACTATGATTGACTAATGCAACTTGGCTTTCAGTTTCACTTGTTGATAAAGAAGTCACCATAGTTCTTCAAACTAATTATAAATAGAGATAAAATAAAAATTAAAAAAAACAAAAAAAAACAGCTAAAAGTGTATGAATAACCAAGTGCATACTTATTTCTTCCTCATGCTCATCAAACAAATTAACATATTCTGAAATTTATTTCTTCTATTGAACTCAAATAAATTACCAAATACCAGTACTAATGTAGTAGATAAAGTACATGGAGATTTTCTCTCATGAACAACTAGAGGAGAAATTGTGCTTATGTAATGGCAGCTACCTGTGGATACTGCAAAGGTGGAAGTATCGGCTCAGGTAACTCGGTTGGGAAGAAAGGATACTCATCTGGGCTCGTATATCTGCCAACCTATTTTCAATACAAAATTATATTAGAAACAATTGACAGCACATTTCTGGTAGCTCTTTTGCTTTGTTCTTTTCAAGGCCAAGCTGTCTTCTGTGGTATAAGTCAAACAACCTGAGCATGAAGCTTTTCAGTTTCTCTAAGCATGTACTCCACCAAAGAACCACAGAAGCCATCCATAGAGAAAGCATTGTGATCATATGTGTCTGCATTGTAACAGTATTGAGCCCTCTCCAAAAGGCTAAAAATTATGCTATCCTCCTGTCGGATCAGTGAGTGTCTGATACTCTTTAGAGTCAAAGTCTCACTTTCATCCACCCTTTTCTTCCTTGTATAGCTTCAACATGAGATAGTAAAATAAAATTTGCATGAGCCAGTATTTCATCAAAAAAACAAAGATGCAAATGAACATTTACTAGGTAGGTATTAAATGCACATACAATATAATCAAGATATTGGAGTAAGCATTTAATTGTCTAATACCACAATAATAAGTATCATAGAAGAATGATCTCGGTGACAAATACACACTGGTACTCTTGGTGCTTACTTGTGTTGTTAGTAAATAACGAACTTTTAGAAAACGTGTGAATCCTTTTTATAAATAGGCGAAAATCCCTCATTTGGGGTGGAGCTTTGTACAGTTGTAGTTTGCATATTTCAAAACTGCTCATGGGTTATTAACAACAAAATTAACCAGAAAACCTAATAATATATTACTACCCCAGAAGCTAAAAAATCAATGAGTATATACTAAATTAGAAATTAGTTACATTACCATAACGCCCATTAAGCTATGTTACCCGTATATCGGTATGCTTATGTGAAAGCACATCAGGTAGATGCCTTATTTGATGAGAATAGATATATATTATTTAAGAACTAGTATTTTTAGTTTAGTTATTTACTTATTTTATTAGGGAATCTTGCAATTTTAGGGATCTTTTCGGTTTTAGCATAAATTGTCTAGAATATTAGGTTTTCTTATTTAGGTAGATGCTAAACATAACCAAACCAAACCGAGGCTTATGTCCCAATCAATAGGGGTCGGCTACATGAATCCTTTTTTTTTTCTTTCCAATTGAGCTTTGTCAAAGGCTACATATTCACTTAGACTTAGTATACTCATATCCTTGTGCATTACAGCATCCAATGGCAATTTGGATTTTACTTTTCCAGTGGCATTACTACCCAAAACTATCCTACTAACTCTCTTAATTACTGCATCTACAGGTCTACGATAGAAATGCCCAAACTACCTTAGTCTATTTTCTCTCAACTTCTCCTCTATAGGTGCTACAACCACCATCTCGCAGGCATTTTCATTTCTAATCCTGTCTTTTCTAGACTTACCACACATCTATCTCAGCATTGCCATCTCAGCGACACCCATCTTACTCATTTGTTGTTTCTTGATAAGCCAACATCTACCTAACGCACAACTCTCCTTCTTTATCCGGGCTTGGGACCGGCTAGGGAAAAGATAAGGCTTTAGGCATGTCCCAAGCTGAGTTATTTAGGTTGATTCTATTTTCTTTTTTATTATTTTCTTGTTCTCCAAGACTACATCTAGCTTTCCTCTATTTTGTTTCATTTTTAGTATTTTTAGGCTATCATTATAAATGAGGATATAAAACTTCGGGCTCCAGTTTGTTGTTTATGATTGATAAATGAAAATTTGAGAAGTTTTCTCCATATCGTTTGTTTGTATAAACTTTGGCCCTAAGTTTTCTCAACAACGTTTTCCTAGTATAAAAAAGCTTGAAACACGTAATCATCTACCAACCATAAGCCCATTCAACCACTCAAGTCTACGACTCATAACCCATTAACAAGTTGAACCATCCCTTATCCTATTTCCCCTTAGTAGCCTGATAAATCAACTTTAAAAAAAAGAAGAATAAAAGAAAAACAGAATTCTAGCATTCTAACCTAAAAAATGCAAAGAAGTATCACTTAAACAATACTCTCTTTGCAATTTTAGCTGCAAAAGTGCTGATTAAAGTAGCATATTTTTGTGGTAAGCACAATAGCCCATTCAATAAGTGTGTGCCAATACATAACTCACTTTGTCACTCATCATTATTTATATGCGAAATCAAGACCCTCTCATTTTATTCCTCATGTGATCCAAAATGGAACAAACTACAGCCCGATTTGACTATTCGAACCATTCATTTAAGTCTGGATGCATGCAAGAAATTATGTCCAAATATCATAATTGTATTTGGCATTATGATATTTAGCAGAAATAGAGATTATAGTGTTTTTACCATCCAGTTCTCTATTTAAAAATACAATTGTTCTATCACAAATACAATTCGTTCAGATGGATATAAGTAATACTAACAAATACACTTTGTTCATGTTGGGCCCGGAGTGCCCCCATGGATTTGGTTACACAATGCCACTCCCTGCGACCGCTCTAAAAATAGACTTGCGGGTGTGATGTCGAATGCCATAAAAGACTTAATTGAAACCCTTCCTAACACCAATTGGTTTTAGGAGAGTTGGTGGAAAAGCGGTCCGACAAGTGGTATCAGAGCCAGGAGGTCATGGGTTGGAGTCGCGGGAGCGTCATCGTGAGGGAGGGATTGTTGGGCCCCGAGTGCCCCCATGGATTTGGTTACACAATGCCACTCCCTGCGACCGCTCTAAAAACAGACTTGCGGGTGCGATGTCGAATGCCATAAAAGACTTAATTGAAACCCTTCCTAACACCAATTGGTTTTGGAGAGTTGGTGGAAAAGCGGTCCGACAGTTCAGACGGATAACAATATCCCATCAACTTAACTTTTGCGTGCGTAGATGATTCAAGGCCTACAAATGAACTACTTTGGAGGATCATGATGGGTCCTAGGGGCCCGGGCCCTGCACCACTCCGAATATTGTAGCATATAGTACTAGTTTTTTAGTTAATTTGAAAAAATTCTAGGGGCCTAACCCCTGCAACTCCTGAGTGTGGGAAAAAAAAATCTTCAAATTCCTACATGTGTGGGAAAAAATCCTTACAATTTTAGGTCGTCAATCATTTTTTGATCACGTGTATAAAATTACATTACAACTACATATATACAAACAATCTAGTTTCTCTGACAAAGCAAGTAACAATATATACTTACAGAATACAAATTTTGTAAGCAATGCAGAAATCATGTATTACGGGCCCCTGTTAGATACAAATCCAGGGTCCGAAACTGAAGGGTCCTATTTTAAATCACACCACAAATCACATTAGATCACTAGATAACATGATCTTGATCAGATTATTAAAAAATTTGACCTTGATCCGTATGAGAGTTTTTTTTTTGGGTAAGTAAATAACCAAGAAAGCGTGTTCATTATTCTATACCTGAAGGGAGAAGCCGAAACTTGAATAGGGCGACACCCTTTTCCTTTTGTCGATGGATTTGATTGAAGGGATTTGAGGGTTGGGTTATGGGTCGTCTTGAATGCAAAATGTGGGAAAGGTCTTGAAGAAGGTAGTGAATCTGGGGGCAAAATGGGGCGAAAAGCGGCTTCTGAGAGCTTTGCCTCCATTAATAATGGTGAGAGAGTAGAGTGAGAAAGATGTCGAGAGCAGAATCAGAGTACTGAATGTAGAAGAGGCGGAGGCCACCGTTACCAATTGTCCAAATTAATTCGAATTTGGTACTAATACTGTACTGGTCAACTGTTTAAAAGGAAAAAAAAACTGTACCGGTCAAAACGGCAAATCAGTAATTCTATTGGATATTGGGTTTTTTTTTTTCCTTCCATTTCTTGGTTACTTTTGTAAGAGTGAGAAATTTTGGGTGCCGAGTGGGTATTGTCCACTTGGTACCCATTCGGCAATCCGAGCTGTCTATAACGCGATCCAACAGCCTGAATTTTAGAGAGAGAAAAGGAAGAGAGAGAGAGAGTGTTTGGATGAGAGGAGAGAGAAGGAATCAATTCGGGCCGTCCAAAATACATTTGGACAACTTTGATCACGCTTGGATACCAAGTGGCAATATCCACTCGGCACCCAATTTTTTTTCTTGTAAGAGTACTTGTGTAGGGTTCGAATATGGAATATTGGAATGTGATTCACAGTGGTTTGCAAAATAATTTACTATACTCTTTTCCAATGATGAAACGGTCATTTTGTTCGTCCTCGTTTAAAGGAGTGAATATTATCCTCGTGTATTTTTTTTAAACTCGAAAGAAAATTGATTTTATTCCATAAATAAGGGAGTGAATATTATCCTCATGTATTTTTTAAAAAAACTCGAAAGAAGACTGATTTTGTTCCATAAATGACGGGCTAGAGGCCCGAACGTCAGCCAAAGCTAAGTCGGATAGCCGCGAGGGAAAATCCTCCCTCCGACTCTCCTTCCTAATTAACATCTGATAGAGAATGCTTAGCTACTGAATGAGCTACCCTATTACACTCATGAAAAATATGAGTAAAAGAACATAATTGAAAGAGTGACGCAAGCTTAATACAATCCAAGATAATAAAGTCACAGTCCACATAGGTCTTGCTTCGAGTGAGAGCTTGGACAACTTATAGAGTATCGCCTTCCACTATAATCCTGAGAAAAATTCCATTCGATGGCCTGTAGAGCATGGCAAAACCCATAGCCTCAACGATGCGTGCATGAAATTGTATAAGGTTTACAAGATCAATATACCCTCATTTCTCTCTCTATCTATATCCACTCATTACCCCTATCTCCAATTATTGCCCTCATTTCTCTCTAATTTTGTTTGTTGTTTAGTAGTTAGTAAAAATAACCATGCGACGTTCTATCTACAATTTTTACCATGAGATGTGGTACTTTTCTTTCTTTTTTTTTATTTTTTATAACCGAATGTCCATGGTAGTTTGCGCCACATCAACTAATTCTGGGCTCTTGGAGATAACGATCGGGCATTACTCCCAGTGGCCCCAAGAGTTTTGCTGACAAGATAAATCAAATATGAGATATTAAGTGAGAGCAAACCAGGGCTGGCCCTGACATTTCGGGGGCTTAAGACAAACTTTCAAAGTGAGGCCCTTAATAAATGTTAAAGAAAATAAAATTTTGATTTTATCATATGTGCCTCCAGAAAATTGATTGTCTATTCAGAATCTTGTTTTAAAAGAATTCCTAGTATACGTTTGAAAATAAACTTCTCATTTTGTGAAGATGAATTACCAATAGGTGTATTTTGCAGCTAGCTACAATTATCTGATCAATTAAATACAATTTTTCCAATTATTTTATGTTTTTTTTATCACCAAGTATTTATGTTGAAAGGAATCTAAAAATGAAAGATCCAAACCATCACATTGAGTGGATTTGCAATGAATCTATTAACATATCGGGAATTTTAAACAAAAAAATCAGAGTAATTTCCTTATTTTTTTACTCATTAAGTACCAAACTAAAACCCTAGAGCAAAGAAGTAAGTCAGAGAAGAGAACAAATCAAGAATCAAGGATTACCTCTTGGATCTCTAATTTTTTTCTTGTCTCTTAATCTCTATTCCTATTTATTTCGTGGTCTTCAAAGAAGAGTGAGAGGCGAGAGAGTACCGAAGGAAGTCCAGGTTTTCGATTCATGGTCCCTCCACATGAAAAATAAAAAATAAATTTTCAAGGGGTCCCAGCAGACAACAACAGTCCCTCACTTTAATTCTCTTTTAGTACGTTTTGTTTAGATGGGTCTGTGGGCCTCTGAATCTTAAGTGAAAAAAAGGCTGATTTGGTTTTAAAAAGGACCCTATACAAGAAAAATATACGGGCTTATACACTGGGTACCTAAAAAATATTGGGGGCCCTAATTTTTAGACATTTTTGGGGGGCCTAAGACGCTGGCCTATTGGGCCTTAGCCAAGGACCGGCCCTGGAGCAAACTCCTAAGTCTCAAGGTAAGATCACATTGCTAACCCGTTGGGGTTACAAGCGGTAGTACTCGAAGTTTCTTACACGACTAATCATATTTTAATCGCAACTCTCCTTTTGAATTTAAATAAACCCTATTCTTTTTCATGTGCACCACAAAATTAATCCTTCCATGTGTAAAAGGTTTTGCTGACAAGATAAATCAAATATGAGACATTAGGTGAGAGCAAACTCCTAAGTCTCAAGGTAAGACCACATTGCCAACCCCTTGGGTTTACAAGCGGTAGTACTCGAAGTTTCTTACACGACTAATCATATTTTAATCGCAACTCTCCTTTTGAATTTAAATAAACTCTATTCTTTTTCATGTGCACCACAAAATTAATCCTTCCATGTGTAAAAGGTTTTACTAAGAATTTTTTTTTAGTTTTGCGTGGTCCATAAAAAAATCTATAAGAGAGAGTGGTATCATTTTTCTAATATTTTTTCATTCTCCCACAAAACGAAAAATATCGAAGCCGTAGCTTCACTTAAATTGGTGAATTAATTAAGGGCATGCTACAACCATAACTTTGAACATAATTGTGCATGAAATTGTTTGATGTACATGGGTTAACATACGTTGAACGTTTTCCAGTCGCCAATTCCGGAATTATGTTATAAAGTTGTGTTTATAGATTTTTTGGTTAATTAATTTCCTTTGGCAATATTTTACATTTTTTTCACCATATATTCTCTAATAAAAGAACCTAACTGTTTGGGGGTAATCGCGGGGTAATAGAGAGCGATTGCGGGATATGACGTGATTGGGGTTAGAATAACTCTCGTTGGAATGTGTTCACTTGGATTTTGGTTTTCGATGTGGTGATTTAAGGGAGGTTCCGGTAAATCTTAAGGTGAAGAGAATATAATGGGGTAGTGATCGACAAACATGTTGATTTCCCGCTGATACCATGCATCTTTTTTTGGACAATTGAGAAAATATTTTTATTAACTGTGTTATCGTCAATACATAAGGAAAGACACTGGCGACGGGTGAAGACTGAAGACCAAAGCGAAGCTTCAACTGTCACGACCGAGCTTTAGGCTTATAGAGCATAACACATTTATAAACATAACGAACAATACCGCAAAACACAAAACTATGCTATCGTCATAAGATAAATGCCAAAAGCAAAGGGCTTAGGACACCGACGACAAGCAATGACCAATGATAGGCCAAAAGAATGGAGTACAGTATGTGCACGTGTGAAGCGGATGATGCAACAAAAACGAAAACTAAAAAATTAAACAAAAGCATCTTATGATGGTTAAATGTTGAGTTTTAAACCTTAGAGAAATTAAGTGAAAACAGGTCATAGTTGAGGGGAATTTTGTGTAATTTCTGAACTCATTGTACTTCCAGTTCACAATGCGAGTCTAATTGAAGGAGAAATGGCAGTATTAAGGGGATCAGAATTCTCACTCTCCCCCCCACCTTCTCCCTCCATTTCCCACTTCTTTGCTCATCGAGAGAGAGTCCTCTCCCCCTCCATTTATTTTCTTCTCTCTTCAAATCCTTCAATCCAAAGGGCCTGTAAGACTAGCTCTCTCGTCATCAATTTTGGGGCCGTTCTCCCTCCATTTCTGGAAAAATGCTTGCGCTGATCAGAGATTCCTAAAATCCCAAGTCCTTAAAAGGGTCATCCCCAATTCGCCCCTCCACTGCCAGGTGATGTCCCCCAAATCCCAATTTTCTAACCCTTTAACCAAATTGCTTATGCAAAAAGATGCACATGCAATCCCTTAAACCTCAGTTAATTTCTTACATTTTTTGATCTCTTAGTTTAGCTGTTGAATTTCTTATTTGTTTGTTGTTTTTTGGAATCTGGGTTATTTAAAGTTCATGGCTTTGCTGTATGGGTAACATAATGTTCACAAATCCAAAGTTGATTCCTTTTTTCTGATTCTGTTTAGTTCTCCATTTCTCTTCTCATTCGTTTTTTTTCCTTTTGGTGAAAGCACTGAAATGTTGCTCTAATATAAATGTCACTACCTGAAAGTTTGGCCTTTTGGACGCCAGGCGAAAACAAAGTAACGGTTAGTTGAGGATAAATTGGGCATTCCCGATTTCAACATATGCCTTCTGGATGGAAATGGATTTAAAAAAAAGAAACATGGGGCTCGAAAAATGCATTTTTTTTTCCAGTATAGTTAGAGAATTGGGTATTTGGACAAATGGAAATGGATTTACTTACTGGCCTACTTCCGAGAAAAATTTCCGGATATGATAAACTTCAGATTAGCTGGTAAAGCCTTCTGGATGCGGTATAGTCATTTAAAGAGCTTAAACGCTGTCCTTCTGTGTGAAAAATGGTAGTACAACTTTGGATGGTTACATTAAAAGCCCCTCTGGTTGGTGAGAGGAGAAAGGAGAAGAAAGGGTAGGGATCTCCCTTGTTAGTGAGAAAAGAGAAGAAAGGGGAGTGATTTCTCACCAAAGCATCCAAATAACAGTAAGAAATCAAACTCTCTCCCTTCTATTCCGGTGACCAAACTCTCTCGGCAACTTTAAAACTCAATTTTGATCACAGATCTAGCTTCACCTTGACGAGGCGAAGACAACGGTGCAAGTACGACGACGATCCGACGACCAAACTCTCTCCCTCCTATTCCGGTGACCAAACTCTCTCGGCGACTTTAAAACTCAATTTTGATCACAGATCTAGCTTCACCTTGATGAGACGAAGACAACGATGCAAGTACGACGGCGATCCGACGGGGGGGTGGACCGCGTGTGCTGCCAGAAGTCGGCGACGATCTGTTCGTCTTCCCTTTCTCACGGAATCACGCCACTTTTGGCAAGAAACGAAATAGGGGTTTGAAGGGGGTCCAGACTCTCACCCTCTTCTTCCCTCTCTCACCTCTGGGCTCTGGTGCCATCCAAACGGGAGAAAGAAACCATTTTCCCTCAATTCCCTTTCTTCTCTCTCGAAAACCCTCCATCCAAAGGGGGTGTAAAGAACAACTAGAAGGTGAACGACTCTATACAGGAGATAGTGTGTTGGGCAACTAAGAAACAACACGTTCATGTACTTGAGTGCGGCTAAGATGGTGATGGTAAAAAGATTCCGTGTTGAGACCGGAAGGATAGGATTCATGGTTTTAAATCAAGGTATCCGGATATATAGTTGTATCGGTATAAGCCCAGTATATTGGCCGATATTGGACAACATTGGCCTCTACACAGGTAACTAACAGTGTTGGAGGTCCAACTTCCTGTTACATCGCAGCCGATAAAATATATGATGGCCTATATTTGGAACCCTGATAGGATTATAAATGAAAATGTTCGTAAAATGGTAGGGATAACTCCAATTGCAGATGAGTTGAGAGAGTGTAAACTCAGGTGGTTTGGTGATATACAAGAAAGACTCGTAAATGCCACAGCAAGGCAAGGACAAGTGCTATTTCTTAATGATGATGCAAAGGCTAGGGGATGGAAAGACCTAAATTGACATGGCATCCTGTGATAAAAATTTATATCAATTTGTTTTGTTTCACTAAACATGTCACACTTGTCAAAAGATACTGGATCAGACCCCAGTTCAGTTAGACAAAAGGGTTAGTTTGGTTAATTGTTTAGGGATTTTTTTTTTTGAACGGTGAGTTAATTGTTTGGTGATAGTCATGCTATTTTTGTTCTCTATTATCTATCTATACTAAGGGTAGTAGTTAGTGGAATTTAAGTTGTGGTTGAAGCATTTTAGGAGCAATAACCCAGTTTTTTTTGCCAATAGCAGCATTTTGGAGACTGATCGCACTCTGTTATAGCTGTAAGGAAACGCTGTTCTTGTGTAGTTCCTCGTCTTCCTCTGTAGAAACATTGTTACAAGGTACTGATATATTGAAAAATGAGCTACTGTTATAGGTTGCTTGAAGGGAGGGCAAAATTGAGATGGATGAGGAGATGATTTTCTTGGACAATGTTATGCCAGTGGAGATTGCACTTAAAAGGGAGCTAGAATACAGGAGGAAGGTGGAGGCATTGCGAAAGCAACAACAAATTGATCCCAAGAATGACATGCAATTCGAGGTGAGGTTTATGAAGAAGTGACCCACCAATATGTTTGACCTTAATTAAACCATTACAAATTTGGATGAAATGAAGGGTATTCGGGAAAAAGTTGAAGTTAATAAATATTAGATCGTGTTTTTTCCATGTTCTATTATGATTTTTGCTTTCAACTTTGAAGGAGCCAAGTTAGGTATCTTCTTCATGATATGTTTAGTGCCTCAGTAAAGGTTTCCATTCCCATTTCTTGATGGGAGCGGAGAAGCCTAAGAGGATTGGAGACTAGGAGTACTCTCCTAGAAATATACAGTTTGAAAATAGAAATATGCCGTCTTGCTGCTCTTATGCTCCCTCTCTTGTTTTGGCTTTATTGTAGATAACACAATTCAATTCATAACATTAGGAATTCCTGTTGCACTAGAAATAGTATTTATTTATGGCTGACCATGATGTGGTTGTAAAGTGGACAGACATATGAAGCCATTTGTGTATATAAGTTACTAAATGAAAGGCTATAGCAACACTGTCATTATATAGCGCAAGAACTACTAGCGTGTGAAACCCTAGAGATATGCTTGGAAATGAAGACTCCTACCTACAACAAAACTTAAATTGAATTTCCTGAGCATGAATTCATCCGCCACAGCTAGTTAGTATGGTCATCGTTGTAACAATACAAAGGTCTAAGAAGAGCATTGATGCGGATGCTACATGGTATAGATACTCTGATGGGGACAATTTCAGATATTCATGACATTACAAGGCTGGAGAGCTCAATGAAAAATATATTTTACACAGCTGCAGCTGGGGAAAAAAAAAAACTCTTGATTTTTGCATTATAATTCGTTGATATGTAAGTATATGAAAATTTTAAGAATCAATTTTCAGCAGTCAAAATATTGGGAAATAATCCTGATATAAATTTTAAGAAATCTCAAGCAAATTTGAGTTTTAAGGCTTTCAAGGTGCTTGAGTTCCAAAGCCTGAGGGAGGAGGGATTAGATGATTTACAGTAAATAAATTTTCTTCAAGGTTGCGATGTTTTCCATATTTCTCTGAATAATGGACATTTGTGGCTCTTAAGTTTGTGTATTGTTTCTTAAAGGTTAAAATAAAGAATAATACGACACGCTCAGATGCATGTCCCAAATTTATCAAAGGGGTGAACGAGTGTTGGTATGCGACACGGCTTACTACATCCTCTTTGACGTGAGCATCCCCATCTTCGATAGAAGTAATTTTAGAAGTCTTTTGGATGCTGAGATTCTTGTGCCGATACAAGAGTATCTGTTAGCTTCCAGGGCATTAATATTTTTTTCCTTTTATTATCTTGTAATGCAAAGGCTTGGAACCTTTGCATTTCCATCAGTAACCCTCTTTAGGCTTGTGAATGTTTGCCTCTTGGAGCATGATAATGAATATGGTATTGATGCATTTCCGAAGTACCAAAAAAAAAAAAAAAAAACATAGTATTGATGCGGCAGCAAGTTGATTTCTCAAATTAGGGTTTTGTTCAAATTTCCTCTACGTCTTCAAAGTTTCTGTTGTTTTATAAATTAGTAGAACTGAATTGATTGCTAACAATAGACTCTTCTTTCTTTCTCACTATATATTTTTTTCTGTGTTTCAATTTTCTAATTTCAGGGGCCTCTTCCAAGTTTAGCAGGAACAAAGAGGAAAGCACCGCCTACTAGCTCTCAAGGTTCTAGCAGTAAACAGGCATTCCAGAAACAACCTGCTGGCCTTGTTTGCATGGTGTGCAAGGTGTCCTTCTCAAATCTGTATTATCTCAAGAGGCATTGTGAAAGTCAAACACACAAAGAGAAACTATTACAAATGAAAAAATGGGGAACGCCTTTAAGCAACCCTCTAATGTGTGAACTCTGTAATGCCCGGTGCTCGAGTGAAGTTGTATTAGAGGGTCACCTTGGTGGAACAAAACATGCTGCTGGCCTGAAAGAGCTTGAGAGTGCAAAACTGGGGAGAGAGGGAGAGGCTAAGCTGCAAATTTTCAGCGAAAAGCACTGGAATTGAGGATCCATTTGTGAACAAAAGAGTAAAAGCCTGGCATTTTCAGATGGCTAGGTATTGACACATCCCTTGTAATATTCTTGTCCCAGTACTTTTTTATATTAATAATAACTCTCACAGTGTGAAGGTTGCATTGGAATATGTCTCAATTGGTCCAACTACTTTATAAAGTTTTAAACCCATATTGAACTCAAATTTTAAATATGCGGAGAAACTTTTCATTAACTCAGTCATGTTTGAGGTCAAAATGGCTTTCAGCTACTCTACTAACTAATGCACAATTTGCTGGCGAGGGTGTGGTTTGTTTCACGTTTCCTGAATACAAAACGTGGACAACATTTGGGTGTTGAAAGAGGAAAAGACTTCATACTTAATCCACAAAAGTTCATACAACACTCCACTATGAATACAAATAAAACAAACTTAACAATTTCTCTCAGGACGTTTTGCTATAGCTCTTATGTCCAGTATCGTATCAATTTGAGACCTCTATTTCTGTGATGCTGCTAAACAATTCTCTAAATTTTTCTGGTTGATGCCCTTAGAATTGAACTCTTGCTTCTCTGATTTGGACTAGTGATCAGCGTGTGAACTTTCTTTCTGCATCGATATCTTAGCCTTTTCGTACGCCCTCTCCAAATACCTCCCAAACCTAGCCAGGTTTAGAGTTACATTTTGGTTCATATATATGTTCCAGTTCGACCAGTCACTCATTAACATACCTCCTTGATCGTTTGGATCCAGCATGTCCTTCGGAAATTGATTAGCTAAGCTGCTCTCTTCGATGGCTACGTCGTAGACTATGTACTCTAACCCCAGGCGTAAAGCAAGCTTTCCATAACATATGTCCCCCAACCAACTCATTCTTATTGGCACAATTTGCACGAACACAACCCCCTGTCTAAGGAATAGCTCGTTTGTTAGTCCTGCTCCATGGACTCCTATCATTACATGGCTACTATAAAGAACCCTAAAAACCTCTCTCATGGGCGTACCCCGAGAAGGCTCAACTACAACTACGTCAAACCCTACATTCTTTGCGGCTTCTATGACCTTATCTTGGTTTACAATCACGCGGTGGGTGCTGCGGCCAATAATCACCAACTTCGGTCGGTTTTGGGGTGGCAATGTGTAGCCTTGGCCATATGTAGTTTTTAGAATGGCGTGGAAGTCGAGCATGGTCTTTGGGTGGGCCCCACGTTGTAGTGTGGGGTCCACGGTCATTGGGCCGTGCGACATGAGTCCTACGATCGCCGTTGGGAAGCAATGGGTGGCCGTCTCTTTGTCTATGTTGATAATCGGATGGCGCGTGAATTGTGCAATTAGCTCACGGTACTTCTCGACCCACCAATCGCTGCAATTCACAATCGCAAGGATGACATCTCGATCGACAAAGAACGAATCCACAGTGATGAATAGTGGGATGAAGCCTTCATTGAAATCGTGGAAGACATTAGAGGTGAACCCACCTGCACTGAATACTAGGGCTGGGGAAGTGTGTGTGATAGCACAGGGGGATTGGAGCGGGGCTGTAGTTAGGGTGACCTCCCTGACAGTTTCCATGGCATTGTGTTGCCATTTGCGCGGGTAGGGGCGGATCCTTTCCACCAATGGTGGTGTAGCGTTTGTAGGGTCCACTGCAGATAAAGTTGCAGTCGTTGGATGCAAGATGGATGGACGATTGATGTAGCAGAGATCATACTCAAAATGAGAACGATCACATGTGATTGACCATGTGGGCTCCGGGCTCTCCCATGGACTACTTTCTTCTTCTATATCAGAAACTGCAAACACATAGAAAAAGAGTTGGAATCATGTTCATTTGAGTTGGGAGTAAAAATGGAAAAAGAATCTATCGCGAAAGCAAGAAACTCTGAAAATGTTGTAACAATCCAATTCCAATACTTAAAGAAAACCGTTCCGTAAGTTATGTGTTCATACATGTTAGAGATCATACCTTGTGTTCTTGTTGGATTTGTTTCAAATGATCCAAAGATCAATGCGAGGATGATGTCAAGAGCAAAGAAACATAGAAGCGGTGCCAGACATATGGCTAGTGTTTTTGTCCGTTTTTTCCTGCTTGTTGTGTAAGATGGTCCGGGTATGGTTACCGATGAATAACTTGATGCGAAACTATTGGCCATCAAGTTTTTAATCCTAGACTTTGCTTTTGTTTAGTGATTCATACCTGCAAACATTCCATATCTGTTAGAAAAGAAGAGAGGTGCAATAAATACTACACATTTATTGAAGGCTGCTATAGGTGCTAGAAAACATAGAAATGGAAGATATAACTATGGCATACGCTTTGACATTTTGATGTTAGAAACAAATAAGACTACAGACAAAGGATAGATCGGAACTTCCATAAAAGTTTTTAGTTCTTTTTTTTTCCATCTCGCCTACTTCAAAAAAACATATTTTGTAGGTAAATAGCAAATCAACTCTACTAGAAAGAATTTGTCACCAAAGAATGATCTTTCCTTTGAGAGTTCGCGGCAGGTAGCAGTCGTCCTGTGCCTGGATAAGACCTTCCTAGCCCGTAATATAGGTTCAGTTTTTGTTGAAGGCTGTTATGGGGTTTAAAGGTATGACGATATTAAACAAAAGAAGTGCATCAAATCCTTCTGTTAATGTAAGAATTTGAGTAACATATCTAGACTTGAATTAAGAAATCTGGAAATCTGGAAATCTGGAAATCTGTAAAAACTAACACAACCAGGGAAGCTAACCTGCTTGGATTACATAAATATATGTTTTGTAGGTGATGTCCTCTCATGATGGTTTGTGCTTCTTGCAATTTCTTCACTCTTGCCGTTTCCTTGAGGCTTAGTTTTGAAACCACTTCATTTATTGCTTGGATTAATTAGTACTACAGTTAAATCTCATAACTCAATAGGTTTAATTTTAAGGGCATCATTAAATGGATAGTAATGCTATTTCTCTCTCAATGTGTTCTTTAATATGTCCTCCATCTTATCTCTCCTCTTATGGAAACGACTACGTTTTTTTTCGAAGTTAGGGTTTTTTAGAAGGGTACTCCAGTTAGTTAATTTTATTGTAAATTCTTTGTTCTTTATAACTCTAATGAGCTAGTCCTTTCTTCTCTAGTCATATACTCATATTGCAAAATGAAAATACCGAAATTCATTACTAATCCAAGACCAAAAGATCCCAATTAGTTGGACCGTTTTTTTATCTAATAAATAGAAAGCTCAAAGCCCCAGGGATACTGTTATGTGGAGCTCTTGAATGGTGGGTTTTTTTTTCCTTCGTCCTTATCATGACAAGTATGTCATGAAATAACTCCGTTGAGAAGACAAAGAGCATTGCCATATTGCATCGACGAATGCAGTTGGTAGATATTAAGAGTTAGTGGCATTCTAGAATTGCCATTTAAGGCAAGTTTCTATAAGTTGCGCAAAATATTTTGTTTGTACCTTTAGTCAAATCCTTCAATTTCAACATTTAAATGGTACTTGAGCGGATGAAGCCAACTAAAGTTGCAAAACAGAAATCTGAATAAGAGGAATGAAAAGAATACTAGGATGCTCTAACCTGAGGGAATTGATAATTCCAACGGGTGATTATACTTCAGCTTCGGTTGATGCAACTTGATTGACCCCTCATTTCCATTGTAGCTGAAAGTTTTTGATAACTTTATTAAACGGCTAGGTGTTGTAACTGCTGAATTTATTTCACTTATAAAGTTGGTGTGTTAAATGTACATTCAATTGCTAGCTTTTGTTACAAGGTCTTGTCATTGTACCTCTGATTTGTCAACATAGTACTCCTTCCATCCCAAATTGCTCGCCCTTTTTGGAGAACCGTGCATTTTGTTTGCAAAAAATAATGTACTCACGAGATTTTTTTTTTTTTTTGGGGGGAAAAAATGTACAATTTTTCCTTCTCAATGAAATCTTTAAACTGGTGTAAACCGTGTAATAAATTTTGGAAAAAGAATCATGTTAATAAATTATTTTTTGGTACAAAATGCGCGATTTTCAAGAAGGATACCGTGTTGTTATCCCTTGCATTGAGCATCATATACATCTGGATGTGCATAGCCTAGACGCTAGGCATGCCATTTTAGGCGGTCATACCCTCCCTCCATCAGATGGTCAGAAATTGGCTCCCGGTAACTCAGTTCTCAACCAACTTTGCCTTCAAGAGACCTAGTCTCACATCAGCACCGTCAGATGCATTTGTTTTAACAATCATGAGAGATCGGTCCAAGCCACGTCAGAATCGGAGGACGTTGGACTGGTGGATCATCAACGGGCCTATGCATGGTTCTCCAATGTGGGACACAGAGAGTATTACGTATGACAAGGTTAAAATTTACTATGTTTACTCTTCCATAAAGGATTTCCTTGGGAATGGGAGTTACTCTTCTTTTTTTTTTTTTTGGGGGAGCTCGTAGGTCTAGTCTTTTATGCTCGGGGGGTTTGGGTTCTGACAGTTTAAAGGGTTTCAAGGTTACTTTTTAGAATCCCTTTGTTTCATATGTTATCTAGTAAACTTGTGGTTTAGAATCGGATTTTGTACTTTTATTTTACATGGCGAGGGAGTCATCTTGGCCAGCCGAGTTTGTGCTGTTTTATGGATAAATCATAAATGTAGAGTAATTATACATTTCACTGCAATACCATCAAAACATTTTGAGAAGGCACTTGGATTTTGTGTTGTTTCATAATTTCATTCTTGATCCATGTTCCACATTAGGGTACTTTTTTGCAAAGGTATCAGAAACACGACAATGGAGAATTTAAATTGCTTCAAATTGTTTCGAAAGAAGTTTTATATTTAGTGTTCGTTATACAGTTCTAATTCTTCAGTCCATTACTTTTCAATTTTCATGCCTAATACTATTTTAGACATCATCCTCATGCATTAAGGAGCTGTTTGCTTTATTCAATTTGAGCAATGCTATTGACACAACTTTAAAACACAACTGGACACAATTGTGTCCAGAACCGTAAGATCTACATGGGCCCACATACATCCAACGGCTCCGGGTCTGGAGTTGTGTTCCCAAACTTTTTTTTTTTTTGGCCTACAGAGCTTGAAAATATAGCAGAACATGGACTGGTATATAATCCCAATGCTGTTGTATAAACTTTAAGAGAGTATTTATGTTACTTTTTATCTTCCTCTGTGTGAAACTGTGCTTATGACTATCCCTGCAGTGGCTGTGGCTAATACTTGTAATCACCATAGTGTTACATGTGTGCGCGTGCGCACGTGTATACGTATATGTATTCTGACAGTTAAATGCCGTGCTGCAGATTGGATGTAAGCAAGAGCTATGGTGCATGGATCAGATGGATTATGCAGGCTTACCATGGTACTGAACAGGGCGGTTTGATTTGCATACCATTTGGCCAAACAGGTTTTCGAGTTTCCTATCCTGGATCAAGACCTTTTTATAGCTTAGCTGATCCTGCTGCAATGTGTTTGTTTGATTGGATTGCCTTTGTTATGTGCTCATTTCGACGGTTGTTCCTTTCTGTTGTTGTACTGGTTCAATAATTTTGTAATCTAATGTACTTTTGTATCCTCCAGTTGCGTAGCGAAGCTCTTTTCTATCGCGACGGGAGAAATAAGAACTGTATTCATAGGTGTGTAGGAGACTGCAATAAAATGAACTGGATTTTTGGAGTCTGCACAATAATCACTATTACAATCACTTTCTTCTTCTACTTATTGCCAATTTTGGGTTTTCTCCCGAGTTTTTTTCAAGTTCTTTCAAGCTGCCGAGCCAGTGGCACAAAGAGCTGCATTAACACTGATCCCTGTCGAAGGAACATGTTCCATGCCATGCACAGCTATTAGTGCATGGCTACTATCAATGAGCCTAAAATCTTCATGCAGTGAGGTCTCTCCGGTTGGCTCGTAAACAAATGTGTCGAACCCCACCTCCGGCGCGGCCCAAAAAATCTCATCAATGTTCAAGATTGTCCGAGCACCTTTTTGATTCAGCAATAAAAAGCCTTGGTCGGCCTCCCAATCTCCGGTGTAGTGATGGCGGCAGACAGTGGTACTGGCGGTGAGTTGTTTCGTAATGGTGCATGGCTTCTAGGGTACGTAGCCGCAATGAATGTGCGAAAGTAATCGTGTAGTGTCTTGGGATGGGGGCCGCGTTGCAATGTGGGTCCACAATCGAAGCACCGTGCGATATGAGCCCTACGATCCCTGACGGGAAGCAATGGACGGTTTTCTCTTCATTGAGGTTGATGATCCAGTGGCACGTGTAGCTTGATAATAGGTCGACGCAGTGGCAGAACCACCAATCGCTGCGACTGAAGATCCCGATGACGAAATCGTGATCGGGGAAGAGTGCATCAACGGTGATGAAGAGAGGGATGAAGTTTTCATTTAGTCATGGTAGAAATTCCCAGGCCAGGCTCCTGCACTGAATACTAGGGCAGGACTGATGTGTGTGATGGCGCAGGAAAATCAGCATTTCGAGTACTTAGAATATTGATTTGAAAAGTAATCCAACCCCAACTTTTTTAGAATCATATTTTAGACTCTTTTCCAGCTTCATTGTTGACAAGAATTTTTTTTATAAACTATTTACTTGAAAAGAACTTTTGATAAACACTCACAACGGCTTTTTAAAAACTAAAATTCTAAATTTGCTCCTAGAATTTTTCACAAACATGGACAAAATAACAATATTTAAGAAACATAGAAAAATAATTGACACAGATGCCGGGATACAGCTGTTCGATGTGTATGGATATCATTGAATAATTTTCCCTTAGTTACCCTATGTTTTCTAGAGAGACCCGAGTGTAAAAAAAAATAAAATAAAATAAAAAATAAAAAAATAAAAAAATAAAAAATCCAAGTGATGAAAAAATAAATTACCTTAAAAAGATCCACCAAAAATAAATTACCTTTGCAAGAAAAATGTTGGAGAGAGTAGACCAGCTTATATGTGGCTCTGAATATTATGGATTGAATTTTGGGGGTGATGCAATTTAGATCAAGAAACCCTAGAATTTGAGGCCATAAGAAACAAGCCAAAACCATTGTTTGGATCTTGTACAAGTTGGAGAAAAATACACAAAGAGGGACTTCTTAGTTTCTTCCTACTCTCTTTATTTTTATATAAACGGGTGCATTAAATTGCAGATTGTGGGGGAAATAAATAAAGGAGTTTCAATTCCAAAAAAATTAAAATAATAAAGGAGTTACAGTAGTAATCTGCAATTTATAAATCAGTTAACTAAACAAAAGGAGACAATGTCGTTTGGGGTGAGGATAAATAAATAAAAAAGACAATAATGTCTTTAGAATGAGTTTGGCTTAATTTAAGGGGCTTTTTGTTAAGGTCTTTTTGGTTATTTTGTCCTTAAGTTTACTATATTGGAAGGAATATAATTCACATCATTTGGCTCGAAGAGAAGAATTGGAAAATTATAAAAATATAGGCCAAAGTAAGAAAAAGTTCATATAAGATGACGAAAAAACCCAAAAAGTCAGTCTAATATATCCCTCTGATCAAGACGAACAATTAAAATTTTGAAAAGAAAATAACTAAAAAGACCGTGCGGAGAAGTCACAAAGTATTCCCAGCGTTACTTAATGCAATATATATGAACTACAACCTCATTCCATGGGGATTGAGGTTATTGTTTCTCCATTTTACCTATACACAAAAATAGCTTATAAATGGAATTAACGAGTTTTGCCAAACGCTTCTGTAAGCTATTAATGTTGGGGAAACAAATAGAATCTTTTAACTGTACTCGTTTCGTTTGGAGTCCTAGTTCAACCATTCATAAGAGGAAAACTGCATACCTTGATTCATTTGCAATAACATTCATGATTTGCTATATTTAATTTTGACAGTACTCAATTACAAATTACAGACAAAACTGAGAGTTACAATTTTGTAGTTAAAAAGAACTTCCCAGTAAATTAAAAGAAAGTTAAAAAAGAACTTTAAGAAATTTTTGAAGGAACCCTCCAAGTTTCGCGGTATTACAATGGTATGTATAATTGACCTTCATGCAACATGCTAACCCTCCTTCTCCATGAACACCCTTGCCTTTTCATATGCTTTCTTCAAGTACCCCCTAAACCTAACCATGTCCAACATCACATTTTGTTCCACCAAGTATATATCCATGAGTTCTTTCGACCAAACCTTTGCCTTCCATTGAAGAACCAATGGATCCTTTATCACCAAATCATCCTTCCCATACTTCTCCTTCAAGCTACTCTCTTCCAATCCAATCTCATATTCCATGTATTCCAACCCCAACTCATTTGCCGGCTTCCCAAAGCACAACCCCCCTAGCCACCCCAACCCTATCGGCAACACCTGCACCACCACCGACCCTGGTCGAAGAAACAACAAGTGAGTGAGTCCTGCCCCGTGAACACCCACCAATACATGACTTGAACTTATCAATTCATAGACTTCACTCAACGGAGTCCTAAGTTTTGGCTCGAATTCGATGACTTCGAAGCCCTCTTCCTCTGCCACCTTCCTCAACTCAGCCTGATTCAAGATCACACGTCCCTTGCTATGATTACTACGAGTTGCTAACACGAAGCGTGGACGATATCTTTGGGAGGGGGAAATAGGAGAGAGAGAGGTGGTAGCACGATGGTTTAATTTTTTACCATAGGTTTGTTCTAATAATGCATGGAAATGTCGCAAGGTTTGTGAATGGGGCATTAATTTGGGGTTTATGGTCATTAACCCGTGTGACAATAGTCCCACTATGGCAGAAGGAAAACAATGGGTTGCAGTATTATTATTAACGATCATAATCCGATGCTTGCTGAACCTCTGAAGCAAATCTTTGTACTTATGAATCCACCAATCGCACGAAGTAGAGATCACGAGGACCCAGTCTTGATCAACGGAGAAGACCGAATTGACGGTGATGAAGAGATGGATGAAGCCATCATTGAAAGCATGGAAGAAGTTAGTGCATAAAAATCCAGTTACACTGAATAATAGGGCCGGGGCATTATGTCGGACCATGCAATGTGGGCCTATTGGGCCAGAGGTGAGAGTGGCTTCCCCGATTCGGGCCGTTATGAAATTTTCCCGTTTTCGGGGGTCCTTTGCCAGCAAGTTTGTTGGGCCCATATCATAGAAAGTAAGAACTTTTGGATCCAGCACAGTTGGGCTGCTGATTGAGCAGAGATTGTAGCTACCAAAAGAGTTGTAGCAATTGATTGGGCTTGGCATTTGGGAGTGCATAATTGCTGAAAAAGAATGTAAAAACGAATGATAATATGATATGAAAAATTCTAAAATCAGTGTCGTTAAGGTTTAAAAAGTATATTGAAATGTGTAAAAAATGTATTGGAATGTGCAAAAATGTATAGAAAAGTTGAAAAATTACACTGGAGTTTTTTTTTTGTCTTCTTCTTGTCTTAATATCAGCCATTGGGATGTTTAGAAACCAAAAAAACAAAAATGCATCAGTTTGGAAACAATATATGTCAACCCCGAAGAGATGGTTAGGAATGGCAACGAGTCGGTTTGCTCCGGGTTTTGCGATAATCATACCAAAACGCAAACCACTTATTTGTACCTAAATCCAAATTTTTACTTGATGGGTATGGTTTTTAGAGCACCATATCCAAACGGTATGGGATTCGGTTTTTAACCGAACTGCACTAAACCCGGGATGTTATAGATTCCATTAATGAACATATGACGTAAAAAAATTTATATTGCCAGATTTCTAAGATTAACATGTCATAAGATTTTACCATTAATTACTGCGTTATCAAACAAAATAACTAAAAAATTTAACTTCGCTATGTTTAACCCCCATCAGTAGCAAACATAAAAGGAAATTAAAAAAAAAAAAAAAGGGAAAGAAAGGGAAAGTTGAAGAAAAATTAGGAATGTGATAATCAAACACAAACATAAAAATTTAACTTTACTAAGTTTCATCCCAACTCTGGCAGTTTGACAAGCAATTCGGTATCTTAATTATGTAATAATCACATATCTTATGCAGAGCCATACCACACAATGTAAGACACAATGTCATCTTTCTTTTTTAAGGGCAGAAGAGAATTTTCGTTCATCGAAAGAATAAAAAAAACAAAATCAGCACGATATGAAAAGAAAATCATTGAGAGAGTCTCGGAATGTGCAAAATTTCTCTTACTACTAATGTGTGATGTCACCGAATCGCGCGCTAGAGAGAGAGAGAGAGAGAGAGAGAGAGATCCGTACCTTGATCAATGACAGGCAGTTTGGAGATTGATGAGAGAGTCAACAATGGCGAGAAATCATGAATCCAGATCCAAGGTTTATTAACGAAAACAAGTACTATGAAGAAAGCAAAACAGACAAACACAATTCTTGAGTCATTTCCATTCATTTTTTCTTCACATGAACATATATAGGCCAACACTGTGAAAATCCAACCCAAATTTGACAAAATTGTCCACTTTCAAGAAATTATAAGCACCGCGAATCAAAATATTGTTGATAGTCTCGTTTGAATTACTATTGTTTACGAGTTTTTCACGTTATCTATGAAAAGTTTGTACGATAAATACCTAGTTGTAACTAAATAAAAATATGCGCAAAAAACCTCGTGAGACAGAAAATAAATTGATCCTTAATTGGAAAAGTATCATAAGAGCGATAAAAATCAAGAGAATTGAAAAAAGACAGCAAAAAGCTATGCAAACGAAACAAAAATTACAAGCAACGTAACTGTCCAATTAATAGGCTCAATTAAGAGAGACATTATGGTTGTCTCGCTCTCTCTCATAGTAATTAATTTATTGATTTTTTTCAACTCACACAAAAAATTAACTACTAAAATGATGCAGTAAATAAACTTTGTTAGTTGTTCCGATTGGCTTAAGTCAGTTTTTAAGTCGATACAGAGTGAGAGAATGACATGTCTCGTAAAACACAATAAGTCAGTTTTGAGTTAAGTCAGAAATTGGAATGAGAAGCTCATAACCCAATGTCGGTTTTTTTTTTTTTCCTTTTATTTTTTGAATAACTTGGGAATTAATCTATAAGGGCCAATCTCATTGTTCATTATGAGGGAGCTCAGTTAAAGTTGGGGCAACATTGAACAAGTAAGAATAGGAACCGAATATTTTCTGAGACTCTTGATTGTCAGGTGACTATCACTGTGTCAATCCTGAAATTTATAATGTTGCTCGTAGTGACCCAATGGATTGGAATGTGATGTTTTAGCTCTATATGGATTCACCCAACATAGAATAGGTAACAGTAGGACCTCGTGCCAATTTTTTTTTAGGACATTTAATCGTCAGGTGACTACCACTGCGCCAATCTTGGATTTCATAATGTCACTCCTGACGACTGTTCTAAAAATGGACACGGGGATGCGTCAAATAACAAAAAGACGCGAGTGAAATAGCGAGAGCGTTCATTTCGAGAAAGGGGTTGTTGGAAACACAATGCCACTCCTTCCGACTCGTCTACGAGTACATTGTGGGGTTAAACATGGCTCAGTTGGATACAAAAGAAGATGGTAACTGGACTCGAATCAGTCCGTAAAGCCCACCATCATGCAAATTGCAACCCTAATAAATTGGGCCCAAAACTAGCTTCTTGTTATCATTGGATCAAATCTCAGCAATCAAAACAACAAATCTGGTGATTCTTGTTAAATCCAAAATGTGGGCCCCACAAGAAGAAAACACATGTCCTTATCAACGGTGATCATCAAGCATATCACACAATCCCACGTCAACAAACCCAAATAAATTACTCCATAAAGCTATTCTAACACGCGTTCGGCGTCTCGGTGTGCTCAATTAAATTTTTTTAATAGTAATTTGATTTTAACAAATTTTACATCAATTTAAAGATCTCATTGAGAAGAAAAAATTAGTGTAATTCTTTTTCAAAAAAAAAGTTATCATAAACACGTTATTTTTTGCGTGCAAAATGCACACACTCCCAAAAGGGACAAACGATTTAGAACGGAGGGAGTATTTGCAGTAAGAAAATGGATGGTCAGCATAATTTTAAAAATTTACTGGGAGACAAATGTATCTTAAAAATGTAGATATCAGTGTCTGATTTACCTGATTTTTTATTTTTTTGGATACGTAATAGTTTTCAGCAATCTCTACAAATTGAACGGTTCAAATCATGATGATAAAATTTTGGTTGGGCACACAGAGATGCTTAACACCCCTTAGTCGTCGTTAAAAAGCCCGGGGGGCGGGCATAGCAAAGACCCAAAAAAAAAAAAAAAAATTCCCAGGAATATAGATGAGATCAATCAAACACTTTGATGTAACGTTGGTGGGTAGACTGCTTTGGATCAATGTTTACGCACAAAGTAAATGAATATACAAAAGATTTAGGGGCATTAAGGATCAAATTATGAGAAGGTAAAATTGCATTTTTAAATTAAATTTTTGTCCTTATTCAGTTTTAAATGTAGGTTATTAGAAGACAATAAGTCAAATGTATCTACAACAAAAGCACAAATGAAATAAGGAAGTGATTTTCACATTCTCTTTTTGCTTGTGTGTGTAAAAATTTCATTAAAAGTCAACAAAAAGGGGTGTGTATCAATTTAGGGAGTGTGAAAATCAATTACTATAAAAATAAGATCAAAGTATCTGAACCAAAAACAAATACAGTAAAAAACAAAAACCGCCAAAAAATTAAGCTCGGTATTGGAAAACTATCATCCCTCGTCGAAGTGGGGTTGGAAAAACTCTTAAGAATAGGACCTTGTACCAAATGTTTTCAGAGACTTTGGATTGCCAGGTGACTACCACTTTACAAATCCTGAAATTATAATGTTGCTCTTAATGACCCAGTGGATTGGAGTGGATTGGAATTTGGTGTTTTAGCCATGTATGTATTTGCTCAAACAAGAACAGTTAACAGTAGGACCTCGTGCCAAATTTTTTTCTAAGACATTTAATCGTCAAGTGACTACCACTGCGCTAATTCTGGGTTTCATAATCTCAATGTCAATCCTGGCGACTATTCTGAAAATGGACATGGGGATGCGTTGTCAAATAACATAAAGACACGAGTGAAATAGCAATGCGTTCATTTTAAGAAAGGGGTTATGGAAACACAATTTCACTCCTTCCGACTCATCTAAGAGTACATTGTGGGGTTAAACATGGCTCGCTTGAAAACAAAAGAAGATGGTAACTAGACTCCAATCAGACGATCGTGATCGGAGACAGCATAGGTAATGGGTCGATCACAACCGTCCATGGTAGGCCATAAACGGCTCAGATTTGTACGGTAACGGATGGTTCAGATTTATTTGGACAAGATATGATCTAAATCATCCATAACCGATCACAAACAGTCGTGATCGGCCAGTATCCATGCTGCCCCCGAAGGGACAACACCCCACCCGTATCCGTAAAGGAAAGCCCACCATCATGTAACCCTCATAGAATTGGCCCAAAACTACTTGTTATCATTGGATCAAATCTCAGCACCAAATCTGGTGATTCATGTTTAATCCAACACGTGGGCCCCACGAGAAGAAAACACATGTCCTTATCAACGGTGATCATCAACCCCTCAATGGCATATCGCACAATCCCACGTCAACAAACCCAAATAAAAGCAGCAGTGCCGCGTACCCAGAAAAGTTGCCCAGAAAGTACCCAGAAATTTGCAGATCTCAACCATTCATTGCAGTTTTCTGGGTACTTTTTGGGCAATATTTCTGGGCACTTATCATTTTCCTAAAACTATTCAAGCACGGCTTGGGCTCATCGGCGTGCTCAATTAAATTTTTTTATTAGCGATTTGAATTGTTTAGTTTTTAGAGTACAATGAGTAAATCGTCCCTTGTTCAAACAATATTAGCTGTAAGAAAATGGATGGTCAGCATAGTTTCCAAAAATCTACTGGGAGATAAATGTATCTTGAACATGCAAATACCATTGTCCAATCCTGGCGACTATTCTGAAAATGGACATGGGGATGCGTTGTCAAATAACATAAAGACACGAGTGAAATAGCAATGCGTTCATTTTAAGAAAGGGGTTATGGAAACACAATTTCACTCCTTCCGACTCATCTAAGAGTACATTGTGGGGTTAAACATGGCTCGCTTGAAAACAAAAGAAGATGGTAACTAGACTCCAATCAGACGATCGTGATCGGAGACAGCATAGGTAATGGGTCGATCACAACCGTCCATGGTAGGCCATAAACGGCTCAGATTTGTACGGTAACGGATGGTTCAGATTTATTTGGACAAGATATGATCTAAATCATCCATAACCGATCACAAACAGTCGTGATCGGCCAGTATCCATGCTGCCCCCGAAGGGACAACACCCCACCCGTGTCCGTAAAGGAAAGCCCACCATCATGCAACCCTCATAGAATTGGCCCAAAACTACTTGTTATCATTGGATCAAATCTCAGCACCAAATCTGGTGATTCATGTTTAATCCAAAACGTGGGCCCCACGAGAAGAAAACACATGTCCTTATCAACGGTGATCATCAACCCCTCAATGGCATATCGCACAATCCCACGTCAACAAACCCAAATAAAAGCAGCAGTGCCGCGTACTAAGAAAAATTGCCCAGAAAGTACTCAGAAATTTGCAATGAATGGCTCAAATTCACTTGGGAGGGAATCTCAACCATTCAAGCACGGCTTGGGCTCATCGGTGTGCTCAATTAAATTTTTTTATTAGCGATTTGAATTGTTTAGTTTTTAGAGTACAATGAGTAAAATCATTCCTAAAAAATACTGAATAGATCGATATCACTCGTCCCTTGTTCAAACAATATTAGCTGTAAGAAAATGGATGGTCAGCATAGTTTCAAAAATATACTGGGAGATAAATGTATCTTGAACATGTAAATACCATTGTCCAATTTACTTAATTTTTATTTTTTGTATCTATATATAGTTTTCGACAACCTGTACAAATTCAACGGTTCAGACCACAAGCTTAGTGCATTGGCGAATTCCGACGACCCTTGGTCGTTAAAAAGTCGGAGTGGGGGTAGGTGGAAAGCAAATACCAGGAAAAAAAATCCCAAGGAATAGAGATGAGATCAAATGATCAATCAAACCCTTTGATGTAACGTTGGTAGGTAGACTGCAATGCATCAACGTTACGCACAAAGTAAATGAATATACAAGATCAATTTTATATTTACATAGCTCATTGAGTTGACAATAAGCAAAAAAAAAAAAAAAGACGAAATGTTTATTTTTACTGGCATTTATATGCTTTCACGCATTCAATAAAAATTTTAAACTTTAATGAGTGCCCAATTGACTGATTGTAGCATTTTCCATATACAAAAGATTTAAGGGGCATTAAAGGATCAAATTACGAGAAGACAAAAATACATTTTTGAATTAAATTTTAGTCTTTATTCAGTTTTAAATTTAGGTCATTGGAAGACATAAAAAGGGATGTGAAAATCACTAGCATTCATATATAAGTACTCCCTCTGTCCCAAATTGCTCGTCCCTTTTAGGGAATCCAACTTTTTAAGGTGACAAAATTATTTTCTTAAAGTTTCACAATTATCCTTCAAAACTGTGAAGTTTATTAAGTGGGTTTAAATCGATTATATCTTTTAATATGGATCTCAAAAAATATGCAATATAGATCTTGTTTGATAGATCTCAATTAGTTGTTTTATACAGAGTTTTAAAAATCAAGAAAATATTATATACTAAAAGATATAAACGATTTAGAAATGACTCGAATGTCAAAAACTTTGAAATAAATTGGGAGGGAAAGAGTATTTTTAAGGGTAAAACTGGAATTTGAACATATTTTAATAGTTGTTTTTAGAAATAGGACCAATATTTTGGGACATCCCATAATCGAAAGAAGGACCAGCAATTTGGGACGGGGGTAATTTTTTTTTAAAGAGCAAGAACTTCAATATAAAAACATTACAATTACAACAAAAACACAAATATAATAAGATCAAATTAAGGATATGAACCAAAAACAAATACAGTAAAAAAAAAAAAAATTCGCCAAAAAAATAAGGTCGGTATTGACAGAGAAAGTGGTTTAATACCACAAATCTGTGGACAAATCTGTTAGGCATAGTTTGCATTAATCCAGCTTTACTAAATTTAATACCGGAAACATATTTATGTACTATAAATTTATAATGCATCCGAATAAATTATTCATTTATAGATAATATATGGTAGCTAGTGAGGTATGACTATCTAATGCTCAACATCTAGTATTTTTCTGATAACCAAGGTGTCTCCGTCAGTTTACATGCACCTCGACTACTTCTGGGTCCCAATCTCATTGCCCATTTGCGGGGAGTCTTATTAAAGTCGGATCAAAGCTCATTTTGGACCGACTTTGGAGTTGATAGTATCTGAGCCTACGAGCGAGCAAACCCCTAAGTCCCGACATATTTACAACTTGAAATTGCTCTCCAGCTCCTCTTGGTATAAGACGAGGCCACCTTTTCTACTTGAAGAGGATAAGCTTTGCAATGGCCATTTGACATGTAATTGTTCTATTATGCAATCCTAGATTAATAATAATTATCCTCCAACACAACATAAGGGCCCATTGTGAAAGAAAAAGGCCATTGCGTAAGGGATATTTGTAGACTGTTCATCCAAATATAAGGCACTGTTTGGAAGAATTTCTTTAATGCTTTTTTTTAACAGCTTCTTAATTACATAATATGGCCTTTTCTGGGGTGTTTGGGAGCCTCGTTTTCAACTTTTCATTTTTAACTTTTTGGCCTTCTGACTTTTTGGATTATAGTCAGAATGCATTTTGAATTTGGTAGAAGTGTGTTGGGAGAAATGTGCAAGATGCATTTTGTAACATGAGTAGTGTTTGGGAGATACATACAAAATATATTTTGTGGGTCTTTTTGGTAATGAAATTGAGAAAAGTGGAAAATAAGAAGTCAAAAAACGCCTCACCATCTCTTTTTCACTTCTCCTCTCGAAAGTCTAAAATAGAAAACACATTTTAGGAGAAGTCATTTTGGCCCAAGTCTCGCAAACAACCAATACTAAAAAATGTGAAAATGAAAAGTAAAAAAATGGCTCCCAAACGCCCTCTTAATTTTTTTGTTTGTTGTTGTTATGGAATTTAATGAGGTTTTTTTTTTCCCTTAAGCTCTCAACCAAAGGGTTATCGTCGCATTTAGATCCACTATTTAGATAAACCCATTAAATAGGGCTAGTTTTTTTACTTTCCTCTATTTAGATATTTACACTCAATGAGTCAATGTCTTTGTGTATTATTCGTGCCTGAAATAGTTAGGAATTAATAAGTGAAAGTATAGTTATATAATTTTATATGAATTAAAGGGAAAATAGAAATGTATGTTTACAAAAAGAATACTGCTAAAAATAAATTTTCTAAATAATACACACCTAACTTTTGTGAGACTTTATTTGGGCCCGTGCCATGAACCCATGAGGGCCCCATGACATCTAGTTAAACTGTTAAACCGAATCTCCCACTATTTGGAAAGTTATTTTTTTTTTTACTTTTACATTTACAACCGGATGTCCGAGACAACTTGAATACACGCGACCGATCTTAAGAGACCAATCACATTATCCAGAAGAGGGGACCCATTAAATTCTTCCCTCCGTCCATTTTTAAATGTTCACCATTTCCGTATTTATTAACGTCCACAAAAATACACATTTTAAAAAACGGACATTTAAAAAGAGACGGAGGAAGTATTTGGAAAGTTTCAGACACATTTTCCATGACAATGACCATATGGATGGTTAGGGACCACACTCAAGCCTAATTTATGTTTCATTTAGGGACAATTTATAAAAATATCCTAGAACGTTTGAACTAGTCTTTTAATTGACTCTCAACCCATTAATGCATTTGTTAACTATAACATTTGTGATTAAAATTTTGCTAATGACCGAGCCTCTCTTGATTCAAACTATTGATCAACACATTATACCGAAACAAGTACGAACTATTTTGCGGTCCAAAATTACGGGTACGTACGAGATTTAAGTGCAATATCGTATTTTTACGTGGTAATGTTGTGGTCCAATGAAAAATCTCACGTAGCGACAAAAATCACAATATAATTGGTTAGGGGAGATATAAATGTCTTCTTAAGTAAGATTAGAGACTTTTTATTTGCATTTTTGGTCTTTTTTAAGAAACCATTTGAACGTCCTAATTAAGGAGGAGAGCTATGTAACTTTTTTGTACTTTTTGAGTTTGATTAGAGTCTTTATCTTCTTTTATTATTATTATTATTATTATTATTAGTCTTGATGAGACAAACCAAAAAGTGTCATTATCTTTTAGAATAACTAAACACCTTCTAAACTAGACGCCTAGGTGGTGCTGTGGACCTGTGGTGACGGTTTGTCTTCTCAGACAGTAGCTATGACTCAACAAGACATTCCACACCGGGTCGGGAACCCTAATGGTCACATCCATGGGGGTGCTACGATAGTTGCCCCTTCCTACCCTTTTGCCGTTCAAAAAATAAAAATAAAAATGGCAAGAGTAATTAATATACTCCATATTTTGGCCCCACCCATTGACCTAACATTCTGCGAGTTCTTTGCACGGTCTTTTTGCACGGTCTTTTAATTGTTTGCCATTAATTTTAAAAGATGCGGATCAAATTTTGTCACATTGTTTGTCTCGATAACAAAAAATAGAAAAATAAAACAATATAGATAAAAGTTAAAAAAAAGTTCATATTTATATTACAACGGATAGCGATTTTTGACTCAGTCATATTTTTTTGTCCCAGTCATTGTATTATATTTTATCTCTCTCCCTGCCAAGTCATTCCTCTCCTTCTCTCTCTATCATTTTCCTCCACCGGCCCACCACACCCAAATTTCAAACCACATTATCTCCCTCTCTCTCTCTCTCTCTCTCTCTCTCTCTCTCTCTCTCTCTCTCTCCCATTTTCGAAATTCAAATCATATTTTCTACCTCCTCTCCTTCCCCCCTCTCTATCCTTTTCTCAAGTGGTGTTTTCAGGCACGGACACGGCATACACTAGTTATATGACAAAACATACCCAAAAGACAGTTTATGTCTCTCTTAACAGTTCATTCCTCTCGTCTCTTAAATGTCACCGAGATGTTGGATCGAAGAGGTATTTACCAATAAAAAAACGAAGCCGATGTGATAAGTTTTACTCCCTCTGTCCCCAAAAGTTGGACACTTTCATGCTTTTGCTTGTCTCATAAAATTTGTCTAGCTTGAAAAATTAAAAGCAAATCTAGGTGAACTCTCCATTTTACCCTTTCTTTTGTACATAAGACAAAAAGTCATTTCACACTTTTCAAGGGTAATATTTGAAAGTTTGAGTTTTCATAATATAATACATTTTTTCCCCTTAAAAGTTGGAACTCCCAAAAGTGTCCAACTTTTGGGGACGGAGGGAGTAACCACTAGAGAATATGTTACTATCACGCAAAAAAAGCATGATGACTCCACCCATAAATCTGATGATGAGTCCAAAAGCAGCGGTCGCTGTGTTTGCTATGGCTCAAGATCCTCTACAGTCTCAAGGATGGACCCCGTCTAATTTCTCAATTTTTGGTCCTATCGGAGCCGTTCATTTTGAAGAAATCATTAAGTACTTCAAACGTTTATATGAGTGTGTTGATCGGAGACCGATAAATAACCATTTGTACCACTTATATCATGAAAAAAACAGATTTTATCCAGTATGCCTGATGAATTTTTTTTAATATAAATGTGATCCGAATAACCTTTTGGATCATTTATATCATGGAAAAAATATTTTTACGTTGTTGAAGTACTCGACGAGTTCTATAAATTGAATGGCTTCAATCAGGGACGGAGCCAGGATTTTCATATCCGGGGTGGCCGCAACATAAACAACAAGATTTTGAAAATTCAAGTTTTAATATCTAAAAAAATTAAATGTTCTACATAGTACCCAATGCAAAACACAATATCTACATGCTCTTAACAAACCAAAAATAACTAAAAAGTAAAAAATAAAAGTATTTCAATGGTTAGTGTGACACTCCTTTAGATCTCAAACGTCATATATTATTAAGTCAGAACTAATTTTCGAAAATAATTTCATTCTTGATGAACAAACCCAAAGTAACTATGAGAAACTCATCCTTCATTTTACAGATGAACCCTGAGGCTAGAGCCGAAACAAACCCCGAGAGTGGGTTTTACTTAATCCTTAAACTTATTGGAGTTGAAAATGGTAATTAAAATTCTTCTTTCAGGGGACCACTCATCACTCATCAGTCATGTGATGTTTTCGCAGAGTATAAGGGTGAGTTTTCACTATAATATATTTGGCATTTTCAGCATTCTTGGACTACATACATCAACTGATTTGACAACTTGTAGTTTAAAAATATCAAAAGTACTGAAAATTCCTTAGTGTTTTTAGCCTTAAGAGACAAAATTTATTGGCCCGTAGGGTTCTATATTAATGTAGGGGTGGCCCATGCATAAGATGTTTTAATAGTAAAATAAAAAAATAAAAAAACATAGTGGAAATTTTCTATTGGGGGGTGGCCTTGGCCCCCAATAGACCACTAGTACCTCCGTCCCTGGCTTCAATCATCGATGTGGGCTCGTAATCGGCCGAAAAATTGAGAAACTGGACGGTCAAGTCCCTCCTTATAACCGGGGAGGATCTGGACATTTTTGTGATACTTTATTTGGGCAATTTTAGATTTTGGCACCACAAAAGTTGTGCTAATGTATTTTGTCACAGCTTGATGCATGCTTTTGTGCCGATAACGTATGTCAAAAAACATGTGAAACTTGTAGAAAGTCTTCTCATGTGTTGAACTTTGTTGTTTTTTTAAGATTTTTTGCTGTTTGCAGACATTTGTTTCTTCTTCTCATTTCTCAATTTCGACTCGACTAAAAAATATAATTTTTATGAAAAATAGCCTGAAAGCTTTACAATTTACTAGTACAAAATAAGGAGGCTTAGAATTGTTTGTTATTAGGAATGACAATGGGGCGGGGCGGGTTTTTGGCATACCTGAGCCCGACCAGAAAATTATCACATGGATCCGACTGGGTATTTTTTGGGTACCCCTGTTCCTGCCCCGATCGGGGGATGGGTTTAACCGCCCAACCCTGCTTCGTAATGTCTATTAAAAATTCAAGTTGATCATATTGATAACTATTTGATCGGTGACCATTTAACTTACAGTTTTGTAAGAAAAAATACCTACACCTGTTTCTTTAATTGTTTTTTTTTTTTTTAAATATAGTCTGAAAACATAGTTACCGATGTTCTAGCAACTTATTTTTTACAAGGACCACGTGCTCAAAGAGATGAACAAATCGAACCGTTTGAATCAAACAATGAGACTTGGGGTGGGCCCATAATCTTTACACAGCACGTATGATGTGCATTGTTGCACAACATACACTCTTGACCCCATTAAGGCTGAGTTTGGATGGCATCAATCTCGAGGGGGGAATGAGAATGTGATGGCTTCTATCCATGATTCCAACGTCTAGAATAGACATGAATGGGAATGTGATGCCAGGCCTTTCTGATTCCGATGTTCGGAAGAGACAGGAAGAGGAATGTGATTCCTGATGACATATTCCACCAGAAATCACGTTTCCAGACTGTGAGTGGGAATCTGATCACTCCCTTATTCCATGAGAATCTCAGATTCCTGGCTCTCATTAAGAAAAATGAAATGTTGACTTTAATAAATTTTCAAAGTAATTATTTCTCACGTAAGATTACTGAATTAATCCAAACACAAAAATGAATTCCTTCAGGTATCCAATTCCAAGGAATTCAATTTCCAGTAATCATATTCATATTCCTACTCCTACTAAAGATTCTAGTCATCCAAACACAGCCTAAAGGCTTCTAAAAGACGGGCTTAAGTTCGAATTAAGTGTATTTTTTAGTTGGGTTACTATTTACTGCAAAATAAGGAAGCTTAGAATTGTTTGTTGTTAAGTAAACTGGAGGGGGAAGTCTACTAATACACTCATTTACACAATATGCCTATGTGGCATTATTTCATAAGTGACTGAGTTCAAAAAGAATTGACAATTGCTCCACTCACCAATGATACAATGTCATGTGGGCATTGGTTGTGTTAAAAGACTTTCTCTAATGTGAGGATGAATTAATATATATATATATATAAAGAGACACACGCACACACACCAATGTTCTAGTCCACTACTCTTAAAGTCCACACCATCTACACTTTTCATTTCCTGATCAAATTTTGATAATCCGAACCGTCAAATGTGTTTAAAACATGTTTTTACATGTCCCTACGAGAAAATCATAAAAAAAAAGACCGGGAAGGGCTTCATCCGAGTAGTTTTCGATAAAATTGTATTTAATCGAAAACAACTTTGATGAAGCCCTTCCTGGTTTTTTTTTTATGATTTCTTGTAGGGACCCTTAAAAACACGTTTTAAACACATTGGACGGTTCCGATCATCAAAATGTGACTGGGAAGGGCTTCGTCCGAACAATCCCTGACTGGATAGTTACTGTAAATATATATATATGTGTGCGCGCGCGTGTTTGTCACTTGTCCCTCTCTTGTTCCCCCTTCCCCAATCGTCAAATGTCATGGCATAGGAGAGAGGGACATAATGTATTCTTTTGTATTTGTATTGGTTGGTTAATTAATGTTTGTTGATTGATGCATCCTTGGAATTAATAAGGTTAACCATCCTACACACGCACCCAAAAAAAAAAGGAAATAAATAAGTGTGACTTTGTCATTTTTGGCCTAATTGTTTGAGATCTTTTCGGCTTAATCTTTTTAGTTGTTTTCTCTTGATTTTTACTCCTATTAAAATCGGGTTTAAGTTTTAAGTACATCATATCGTTCGGGTTCAATAAAGGAATTCGAAACGCATAAAATTATAGATTAAAATAAAAAAAATCATATAAGACAGACATAAAAGCCCAACAAGTCGGTCTTTTTTTACTTTTGGGGTCTTTTTTCTTCATTCATATGAACTTTTTTCAACTTGCTAATAAATTTTTATATTTTTTCAATTCCTCTCGTCGAGCAATGTAATGTAAAACTTTGACCCGAAACTAATAAATATTTAAGTGGAAACAATCGAAAAACCATACCAAAAAAGCCACCCCAAATAAGGTTAGCCTCAGACCACTTTTTGTGAATTAAAAAAATGCATTTGAAATCAAAAGGAGAATTTGTCTATTGGCATCATTGTTTACCCGTTCCATTTGTTACTCTGTTTGGTCTTTTCCTGTCATTTTACTAGGTAGTGATGATATCAAAGCAATATCAAAATTATTTTTTGTTAATGTCAAAACTTCAATGTATAAAAAACTTGCATTAAAATTTTTCATTTACAAAATCAATTTTGACATTATCATTTTCCTTTCTAATTTGAAGTTCACTTTCTAGTTTCTACCTTTCAAATGCAAAAACATTGATCAACGGTCCTAATCTTAGACTTACGACATGCTATGAATAAAATTAAAGACATGCGTAACTACCACAACCCTCGTTCACGGGAAAGGGATTAGGCGTTGGTGGGATTACTCCTCCGTAATTTGAACCGTTTATTTCATATGGCTTGTCGTTATCACGATTGATTGCATGACGAAATCAAGTTTAATTTCTAATGAAATAGATATTATATGATCAAAATCGTACTTATCGAGTTATCATCTCTTTGTTTATGACATAGGAATCCAGACATCCGACTATCGGTGCATGATTGACCTAGTTTCCCATTTGATAAAATGGGAATTCCATAAAATCAATGAGTTGATTTTAGCAAATGAGAAAACCATTGGGAATTGATATTAGCACTCCCCTTTTCTCTATTGGCACTCATTTTTTGTCTCTATGTATAATGAGTGTCAATATAGAAAAGGGAAGTGTCAATAACACTTCCCAAACCATTTACTAAAATCAACCCATTTTCATTTGCTAAAATTAACCCATTAATTTTATGAGATTCTCATTTTATCAAATAGAAAACAAGGCCTGACCTGATTCGAATTTATACATGAATAAGCAAATTGTAATGATCTCACAAATTCATATGTTCTTCCTATGGGGATTTGTAAAATGTACAACGTACTGTAGGTCATAAGAATAGACTATAACACCAATCTTCCTCCCTCATTTCTCTTCACCCCCTATTCACTTATACGCCTGGAGGCTCCTCTCCCGGATAAAATTTGGGCTGCCTCTACCCTCCCCAAAAGTTATCCCCTTGAAGAGGGGAGGGTTTTTGACCAAAACGACCCTCCTTATCCCCCTCCCCAACCTCCATCCCGGTGGGATACCAAAAAAAAAAAAGGTTTTATCTGCAGACAACGAAACAAATCGAAAACAGAGTAAATAAGTTTATGTTTCAATAAGTTTATTACATTTGATTTTCATTATTTTCGTTATTTACATAACAAATATACCAAAAAAAAATGAAACAATATATGGTAATGGATAATGAAAAAAAAAAAAAGATACAAATATAGGGTAATGGATAATGAAAAAAATTAGTTGGGTACTAACAATTCTAAAAATAAAATTGGATAATAAGAAGAAAAAAATAAGATAGGCCAACAACTAAAAAAAAAAAACGTTTTTGATAAAATTTAGGATGACAACCAACCATTCAAATGTTAAAAAAAAAAACGTATTTTATTTGCGGTGAAATAAATTAAATTAACTTCAAATTGTCCAAAAATAATAAAATAAATTAAGTCTTGAAATTCTATCATTAAATTAATGCATAATAAGGTTTGGTACACCACAAGGGCAAAATAGTCATTTGACAGATTTTTCCATCATCCACCCCCTCTTATTTTTAAGTCATCCAAACCAAGTCAAAAGTTATCCCCCTGTTTAATCCCTCATCCAAACTATCTACTTTTTTATCCCCCTTCCATATACATCACATCAATGTGGGCCAACCCTTCAAAAATAATACACTCTCTTATCTTATCCCCCTAAAAATGATACTCCATCCAAACGGGCTGTAAGATCGCAACGTATGCACCCATTTGAATTGACTATGAAATTATGTTCATTCCCATAAATATTCAACCGATTTTTTTATTTTATTTTGGTTAAGAAAACGGAACCTATATTACTATATTAGTAACCCAAATAAATGCAAATGACACAACGGTCCAATGACTATCAAAAAATAAAATTAAAAAAAAAAAAAAAAGTTCTAATGTCAAAGAACCCATAGATCTGCTCATCTCGGTTGGTGGAAAATCCGTGATTTGCATTAAGCTCAAGCTTGTTTCTGTCGCATTGCTGATGGAGAATCCGAGATTTTGTTTGGTTTGGTTTTTGAGCAATGATTAGGGGAATAAATTGGAGTAATAATTAGAAATATGGAGTAATAATTGGAAAAAGATAGATAGAGATAACAATTTCCCCATATCCAATGGATACCAGCTTCGCCCGTTTGGAGACGTGGTTTACCCAAAAAATTTCCCAATTGGAGCGGGTATGGTGGGATTGAAAGAAAACCGCTCGAGTATGGAGCGGGTATTTGTAATCGCACCCTCGAATACCCATACCCGATTATAGCTAATCTATAAAGTATATTATAACTGTGCATATATATTATTTACAAATATATACATAAGGTAAAACTTCTAGTCCACACCTCCCAAAAATAAGAAAAAAATGATTTTTTTTGTGTTGCAAATTATTTTTGGAAAATCCGAGCCGTCCAATGTGTTCAGAAGGTGTTTTCAAGGGTGCACGCGGGAAATCTTCAAAAAAAAAAAATACCGGGAAGGGATTGATCCAAGCAGTTTTCGCAAAAACTGTAACGGATCGTCAAAAAAATGTTTGGATCATAGAGGTCCGGATTAGAAGTATTCCCCATACATAAACATAAGTATGAATCTTCAGTATCATATATAAATTTATACCGAAATTTTTATCAATTTGACAGTTACTATTTATTATTATAGACTATTTAATGGCCCAAGAAACATATGTATGAATCTTTAGTTTCACTCTTGATATATTCTTTTTTTGGTTTGGATATATGAGTGTTATTTGGGGAATCCTTGATCTCAATCGAGAAGCGGGTTTGGTTTTTTATCTAATATCCCAATGAGAATCGGGGCGGGAATGATGAAAGACCCTTCGATTGGGGATCGGGTATGGAATTGAATCCACTGATCCATACCCTACTCGTTGCCATTCATAGAGATAGAGAGAGAAATAAGAATAATAATAATAAATAAGGACAGCGATTGAAGAGAAATGTGAGTAATGATTAAGGTATAATTAATGTAGAAAACTGGTCTTGAAACCCAAAATGTAATGAGGTGCCACGTGTGAATATATATCATAATGCGTGTGTGCTTTTAAGGAGGTACACGGTACTCACAACATGTAGGCTCCCTGTAAGAAACAGAGGATCAACCAATCAAATAAAATCATCCGTTAAAAAAAGAAACACCAAAATTACAATGACAAGTACACAATCCCATTCCTGAGAATCTTTCTAACATGTAGGTCATTAGAGTACAGTAAAAAGTAGCCCTAAATATAAAGAAGAAATGATATTGGCACCCCCTCTAGTTTCTCATATTCACCAGTACTGACAATTTTTAAAATTACAATTTCCTTAGCAAATTTATATTAGTAAATTGCTAAAACAGGCTTTAAAAGTGTGTTGAAATGTGTAAAAATGTATAAAAATAGGTGTAAATGTATTGAAAAGTATAAAATGTGCATTAGAGTGCGTCTTTTTTTCCCTATGCTTATTGTGAGATCAGTTTCTATTATTCCCCTATTTTCACAAATCAATACCTTATCGTGTGGAAAAATATTGCATGTGAGCAAAATAAAACTTGTCATGATCTCATTGGGATTCAGGATGGTTATCATGTAGGCTTTGATGTGTCTATTATCCATGTAAAAAATCATGTTGATCAAAGAATGATAAAGTCTTGGTAGAATCGTATTTATCAAAAGAGAAATAGATAGTCAGAGTCTCCTTGTTTATTTCTCTTGTCGTAAATATGTTTTGTTTAGATGGACACTCTGTCAGATCAACTTGATTTTCATATGGATGATAAACACATCGAGACCTACAAAATAAACAGGTTGAATCGTCAAGTGAGACAATGTAAAACATTAAATGCGCGAGGGATCACATGAAGATCATTAAGCAAAAAGGATCCTTGTTTCTGGCAAAACTTGTCACTAACTACCGCATTCCCACCACATCATCTTTTTTTTTTCTGTTACCACCGCTCCAACACTTTGTGCGTGTTAAACAATATCTCATGTATACCTTGGGTTTTGAAACTTTTCCATATCATTCCATTCATCCCATCCCACATCACCATTGTATCATGAACATTTTACACGATCAACAAAATGGTTCATCGAACAAAAAAAGCTGAGTTTGTTCGGTTTGAATTTTGCACGATCAACAAAAGACAGATCTTGGCTTAGAGCCACTCATTCACAAATAGAGAACAAATTAAGGAATCTTCTTCTAGCTTTTAATGTCTGATTTTATTTATGGCTTTGATAGGTTTGGTTCTTCATAAGTTTATCCCTAATCCATTGACACTGCCCTAACAAAAGGCACATGTATGATTTTATAGCTATGAATGTTGAGGATGTTCATTGAAGGGCTTGTAACAGGTATGATGTCATTTGGTAGTGCGGAGGTGGGTGTCCCCTAAGTATGGTAGTTAGAGGTGGCGGTGGTTGATTTAAACTGGTTCGAAGTTCTAGAGAGACATGATGCAACTCCAGGAGGTGGAGGGAAAAGATGGTGCACGCGGGGTTGGAAGAGGTGAAGGTTGGTGAGTTGGTGGTTGTTGAGCCTGGTAGGAAAAGTAATTGGATTTTGTAGATGGGGATAATTTGAAAGTAAAAATGGGTGTTATAAGAAACTCTAGTTGATTGGCTTAATTGGGGAAATTGAGATACTAGGGGGTGGAAATGGAATTACCTGAAACCTGATCTTTCCCACAGTATAATGGGGACCACATTTGTCTGATATCAGCCAATTAAACAATTCTTAAAATGGCTAGTAACCAGCAACTGTACTACACTTGATCTTATGACATTTGGGATTAAGAAAATAGCAGCTGTTCAAGTTTGTTGTTAAAAGTAGGCGTGTATAATCATGTGTATCTATATTCTACATGGGAATTATTTAATTCAAATTAATATCTGTACCAAAAGCAATAAAGGTAGAGACTTGAGAGAATCTAGAAATGCCCATTTCTTTTTCATTTCCTCAAAAACCCAGAAGTTACTCCCTCCGTCCCAGTTTGTTTGTCAATTATTCCATTTTCTGATACGTCTTAAATTGCTTATATCTTTCATTCTATAATGTTTTTCACCGTTTTAAAAACTTTGTGTAATAGAATTAATCGTGAACTATCAAACAAGATCCATATTGCATATATTTGGAGATCGATATTAAAAGATATAAGCAATCAAAAACTGACACAATTATCAAAAAATGACAAACAAAAAGGGACGGAGGGAGTATTAAATTGGAAAAAGAATCACATTTCAGAGAGAGAGAGGGGGGAGGAGAGAGAGAGAGAGAGAGAGAGAAGTGAAGAAAAAGCAGAGAATAAAAAAGAGACCGGATGTTGACAAATTTCATGTCACTGTTCTTGGAAGGGTCGTTTGTTTGTGTGAGAAGATTTTCTTATCTGGGATCTCTCTCTTTCTCTTTCTCTTTCCCTCTCTAAAAGCAATCTCTCTCTCTCTCTCTCTCTCTCTCTCTCTCTCTTTCGGACACTGGCCCCATCAGATCGAAAATCTCCTTCTTTTCTTCAACTCGACGACGATCTGAGCATCTTGAAATTTTGTTTCCAAAATACCCACTTTGTGTTTCTATTTATTTATGAAGTTTTCTTCTTCTTGTTTTTTTGGTTTTCCATTTTTGTCTTTTGTAGTGTCCCAGTCTATGACTCTGAATTTCCAAGTCTTTTTTTAACTTATTGGGTTTTTGGAGTCAATTCTTAATTATTGAATCCATGGTTGCTTCTTGAGGAGAGCTGATTGCAGGATGTGGGTCTGAGGTAAATTCTACACACACTAGTTAATTAGATTTATGGGTGTGATTGCTTTCTATAATTGATACTTTAAGTCAATTGGGTTTTCAATATTTTAAGTTTATCTTTTTGGGTTTTGTAAGATTATCGGATTAGATTGATTAGAACAAAGGTTTTGTGCATTTACATATTTAGTGAGATACTTTTTTTTTATTATTTATAATCTGCTCCTTTGATTTTTTTGGTTGATGAATTTGATGGGTATTTCGGTTTGATGAATTATCACCAGTATGGGGGATCTGTTCTAGCTTCACGTTTGTAACAAAGAATCTAACTTTATTATCAATCTGCACAGGGGAAAGTTGCTAACTCCTTTTCTGATGATTGGATTTCTATAAGTCTAGTACTAATATACTAATACTCCAATGGTCCTATTAAAGTTTACTGGAAATGCTTATTCTCTGTTCATCTGTTTTTGTGCATACTATTGAGTATTGACTGTGTTCTTGTTTTTATGTTCCTCCTATTTCTGGAGGTAAATCGATTCTAGGCGTGACCTTTGCAATCTGAATTTTGGCTGAGTAGTTCCGATTGCATTAGAAAAGAAAGATCTTTATGTTGATTTTTTTTTTATTTTTTAAACCTAGTTTCAATGGAAATTTTCCAATTTAACCTGTTTGTACCTGTTCAAGTACTGCATTACTTCCAACAGGAAGGTCTATGTTTTATGTGGGTTCAGCTATTTATAATCTATTTAAGCATTGGAGGAATTTTCTGGCCAAAAACTGAGTTCTATAACGCCTAGTCTAGCAAATAGTTGTGCACTACAGCTCCTTCTCGTACCCCAAAGTTGTTGCTTGCATTATGTTCACCCTAATTGGATTGCAATTCATCAATTTTTTCATTTTGCATAGCCAGATTTGCTACAACCTATAAATATAATGGTTTTGGATTTTTTTTCTTCAATATGAAAATTTGGCCATTGGATAGTGGGCCAAACAATGATTATTAAGCTTTCCGTTAGCAGCTTATTATCTAATGTCATGTATTGACGTGACAGCTACGCATGGGAGGGAACCTGATGATAGTTCCTGTCTTTTTCGACCGAATCCGTGTTATCTATGTGACTATGCCATAGCTTTCTTGTTAAACTTTAGAATGCGACAAACTGTGCTCCGTGTACGCTTCATTTCCCATTACACATTGAAATGTAACGTGTGTCATGTTTTAGGAATGATTGAAATTGTTGTGTGAAGGTATTGCGTAATCTGATCTTTAGATGCGAATATGCTGGTGTGGTTAAACAGTTGCATGAACGTGACAACAACTGCGCTTGCATACCTGCTCTTACAGTTTATTAAAGTCTCTTATAGTGCATAAATTTTGTAGGTTCTTATTAACATTTTCACACCATGTTACCATCTTTATTTTCACCTTTTATTACATTCTAAGGTCTCTAGCCCATATACGCTTTCTATGGTAGTTGCAAAATTGAGAATCACATTGTGAGTTGGTCACTTGGTTGTCCTTGGCTAAGCTGTTGTTTAAGACTAGTTTTGTGTTGTTCCTCGTTGGGAGGAGTTTGTCGTCTATAGTAGTTTGTTTTTTTTGCTTGATTTTCATTGCGCTTCTTTTCTTTTCAGCTAGTATAAAATTGCGTGCTTACCCAAGGAAACTGCATTGGTTTGAAAACTTTATATGTCTGCGGTGATTTAGAAGAGAAACTGGACTATGATTTTTCTCCCTCTGATCCCTTGATGCCCACCAACATGGTGAATATTATGGTGGGTGATGCCCAAGTATGAAACTGTTATGGTAAAGAGATTATGAACTAATTTGACAAAAAGCCACAAAAGCAATTGAACAAATTGGTCTAGAATTTGCAACTTAGCCAAGGTTATCTCTCTCTTGATGTATGATTTGTGGTTTAATGCATTTCCTTGTTCATGTCTCCAAGCACAGTATCATAGTCGTGCATTCATATAATATGAATCCTGATTTCGGGTTTGACGGGACTTACATAAATGATATATGCCTTATTAATGGCCATGCAAAATTTTGTACGTTGGCAGCGGCTACATATAATCATTACTCATACTGGCCAATTATGTTTGGAGAGTAGAAAAAATTTCGAGTACTACTTGCGTATGCTATATTGCTATTAGAATTGGTAAATCTATGTGGGCAAGTGGTAAACCTGTGCATCATCAAACTAATCCAAATTGTACAATTGATAGCTCAAATGTTGAAAACTTGTGAGAGTATGTGAAATGCATGGTGATGCAGATGGGATTTTAGGAAAATAGTATTTTATTAGTATTTTTAATTTTAGGTAAAATCTTATGAATTAAGATAGCTAGCATAGAGTTATCTAGTTTCCAGATTGAGTTTATTTTATTTCCTGTTTTAATTGTTGCTTGGTTGAGAAGTAGTTTCTTTGTTTAATCTTCCATTTTAGTATTTCTAGGTTAGGTTGTTTTTATTATAAATAAGGATATGAGCCTTAGGCCAAATCATTTGATTAATATATTGAGTTTTTTCGTAAGAGAGAGTATCTATTCTTTTCCTATAATTCTATTAATCTACGGGTTATTAGATTGTAAGAGAGAGTATCTATTCTTTTCCTATAATTCTATTAATCTACGGGTTAGGCTTGGTTTTCCATTTGCTAAAATGGAGATTTGCTAAAATCAAGTGGGTGATTTTAGCAAATGAAGTGGGCGGGTGATTAAATTGTCCAGATTCATTGGTGCTAAAATCACCCGCCCACTTCATTTGCTAAAATCACCCACTTTTTTATTGTCCAGATTCATTGGTGCTAAAATCACCCGTCCACTTCATTTGCTAAAATCACCCACTTGATTTTAGCAAATCTCCATTTTAGCAAAGGGAAAACCAAGTAAAAGAGTTGTTCTTGTTCGTGGAGTGATTCTGTTCTGGTTCACGTTTCTATGCTGCGTCAGTTGGTTTCAGAGCGTAGGCTCAGTTCCAGATCAATCATCATGAAGCGAGGAAACTATCGTGGTGGTAGATAAGTTGCTGTTGAAGACGTGTCGATGATGCTACTCGAGAAGCACAACTGATGGCCCGTTTAGTACAGCGTTTTAATGAGCAGTTAAAATCGCTTAGACAACAAATAACTGCCATGATAGTTGCTAACTGCGTGCCCCGCCGTCAACCCCCTAATCCACGTCAAGTGGGGGAGGACGGAGATGATTATGTTGGGGATGAAAATGACTACCTACTTGCGGCTGACATGCCACGGAGGGGAGGACCCGAGGTGCAAGCAAAGTCTGCGCTATGGGATGTTGGATTCAAACTTGACATACCATAGTTCAACGATTGCATGCAGCCTGAAGAATTCGTGGATTGGGTTGCGATAGTGGAGGAAACTATGGAGTTCAAGGGAGATGCCCTTAAAGATCGAGTTCCTTTGGTCGTAACAAAACTAGTTACCACGGTGGAGGAGGCTACGATTGAGTGGCCATTCACATAAAAAATTAATCCGGATCCAATTGTGAATTGGAGCAAACCTCCAATTTACGATGAAGAACCAATCATTGATGAGAAGTCGAATTCGATTAGTCGGGTTTTTGTTGGGTTATGCAAGCTGCAAGCATTTATTTCGTCCACGTTCAAATCAAGCGGACAAGCAAAGCCAACTACTTTGCTTGTGTCTGCTAAGGATTTGATGATGGCCATTGAAGTTAATGGTGAAGGCATCACCATAAACTTGTTTGAAGTTGACCAGTGTTCTCATCCAGCGGATCATACATCAAAATTGCCTTCAGTTGAAGTATATTGGACTCTGATTGGAGATATTATTGTTTCCAAATTTGAAGACTCTTCTTTGAAATTTCGGTTCGAGAAAGTTAATGTAAAGTACAAGGTTGACTCAGCTAAAAAAAGGTTTCATAAGTTATTTAAAGTGGAAACTTGAGGACGAGTTTTCCCAAAAACGGGAGAATGATGCAGATGGGATTTTAGGGTAATAGTTATTAGTATTTTTAATTTTAGGTAAATCTTATGAATTAGGATAGCTAGCATAGAATTTTCTAGTTTCCAGATTGAGTTTATTGTATTTCCTATTTTAATTGTTGCTTGGTTAAGAAGTAGTTTCTTTGTTTAATTTTCCTTTTTAGTATTTCTAGGTTAGGTTGTTTTATTATAAATAAGGATATGAGCCTTAGGGCAAATCAGTTGATTAATACATTGACTGTTTTCATAAGAAAGAGTATCTCTTCTTTTTCTATAATTCTATTAATCTGCGGGTTATTAGATTGTAGAAGAGTTGTCTTTGTTCGTGGAGTGATTTTGTTCTTGTTCACGTTTCTACGCTGCGTCACATGGCAAAGTCAGATGTACTGTAAAAGAAAAATAAGTGATGATAAAGCTCAGATGAACTTCTGGTGTATGGAGGTGACATCCCTGGTACTTAGTGCAAGTCCTTAACCCCTGCCTTTCAAACTCTTTCTGGGTCATGGAACTGGCCTGTTAGTGGTGGACATGGTTTTGGTAGATGAAGACTAGGAGAGAAGGGTTATGTAGGAAATGAACTTTAAGCTGCTCTTTAGAGACATGGCTTCTTTGGATACCATTCATGACTCCCATGACAGAAGCGAAGTTTGGAAACATGAATGGGCAATGAAGTGCATTGTGTAACTAGAAAGAATTAGTTTTATATGTTTGTGTGCTGACATATAACTAGACGTGGATTGTGCTTTCAATTTTCAAGACGACGAGGACCACTGAGGCTCAATTTCATGTTTCTAATATATGCACCTGTATATGCATCATAACTTCATAAGTATCCAAGTTATGGTGTGTTTGGATATCCTATTGAAATGGTACAATTTCCCTTCAATACCAGCTGAGGCGCAAATCCACATCCTTTGGCCTGTTGCTATTGTGAAATGAGAGCTGAAGCCCATTCATAGAATCAGAAGAGTGAAATGGAACATTATGTTGTTTATACATGATATTGTCATTTATCTGTCCTATTGTGACAACTCTTAGAGGCGCAACTAGAAGAGTTGGCCCAATAACAGAAAAGAAAATTGAGCCTTATTACTAGCATGCATTAGTTGCACATTGGGGCTTTGAAATGGCGGTATTTATATATCAACATGCAACATTACTAGCACTTAATCTGTATTTGATTAGACAGATGCATTCAATGAAATTTAGACATTTGCAATTGTTTTTTTCCGAATCTAGGCTGCTGATGATATTGAGATCTAGAGTGCTTAGTTCCACCAACTATTGGTCTTAAACAGCTGAACTAACCTTGTTTCTTCTTTTATTGGCAGGAATGGCAACAAAAGTGCACGGCAAAAGCTGTGAGCCTGGTTATTTTTCCATGAGGGATCTCAATGAAGATTCTAGTAGTAACTGGCCCCAATTTTATGGAGATCAAACTTTAGCAAATGGGCAATTTTGCAACAGCTACATGCCCGGGAGCTTCGGAGATGCATATCCAGGGGCGCATAAGGATGCCTTAAAGCAGACAATGCTTGAGCATGAAGCCACTTTCAAGCATCAGGTAATTCTAGTCTCAAGTGTCTGCGACTCTAGTTTGTTTTCTAAATCTATCTCATTTTGATTCAGCCAGCCGATTTACCACTTCGCAGATTCCATTTTCCTTCTCGTAATTGAAGGGCCTTTGTTTGCTGTCAATCGAAGTCTTCTGTTGCCTTTTTTAGGTTCCGAGTAGTATGATCATTTTAGAAAACCTTAAATTATTTTATTTTTGTTGTCACCCAGGTGTTTGAACTCCACCGTCTTTACACAAGACAGAGGGACATGATGGATGAAATTAACAGAAAGGACCTACAAAGGCATTGGATTCCGATGGAGACATCATCATCCTCAAGCCCATTGGTGTCTGAGATACCGTATGAAGATGCTTGGAAATGGCATAAACCTAACTTCCCCTTTGGAAATTCTGGTTCAGCTAGACCATCTGTTTCTGTTGCTGAAAACAGTAGTTCTCCCCTGAGTTGTACAAAAGGGAACGGCAAACTAGCTAGTCGAATTCCATTCCAAAATGGGTGCAGTTCTAAGGATTGTGAGATATTGGAGGTCAGACCCTCCAAAGTTAGGAAAAAATTGTTTGATCTTCAACTCCCGGCTGACGTGTATATTGATACAGAAGAAGGGAAACAGTCGCCAAATTATAACATATCCAACATATCAAGAAATCCTCCATCTAGAATTCAAAATATTCCTTCTGAGAGCAGTGTAAAGTCGAATTTTGGAAGCGTTGTGAAGATCGATTATGATGGAGATGCTTCAAGATTTGGTTCCTGTTCGAGGAACTCTGTTGGTTTGGCTGATTTGAACGAACCGATTCTGGTTGAAGAAGCAACTGTTCCTACATCTATTGATTTTATAGGCCGCGGTGCCTGCCCTGCAGAGATTAAAGATGTGGATTTGGGTGCTAAACCAAAATCTCAGTTTCTTCTAGGTTTGTCCAATGAAATTTTGAAGAACTCCCAACAGGGAAGCAATAATGGGACTTCTATTACTCCACAAGTCGAGAATAAAAGAAAGGCAAGAGAGTGGTCGTCCTACACATATGAAGCAGGTAACTATATTTCTTGAACTTGGAAATTATTTTTAAGGTTATCCTTCATTTTAAGTTACTGTATTCTCCTTAGTTATTTGTAATGGAGAAATTAGTTTGTTTCGAATTTGAAGGAAGTCTTCACTCCAATGATTTAGGCACAAGCTATATGTCTGTGTGACTCTATAGTCTTGTTACGGATGATCTATCTTATTATGTTCTCCCTCTGTCCAAAAAGATTGTCCCGTCCGCAAAATAAGAACATTAAAAAATGCATTTTTATCGAGAAAAATTCAAACTCTTTTTGATGAATTTTATAAAATCATTGATATTGATTAACTAGCAGCAAAAAGTTTGAATTTTTTTGATTTTTTTTTTGCGGCCCGGACAATCTTTCGGGGACAGAAGTAGTACTATTGAGCTGTATTTGAATCTTGGATTTGGAGAGACCGAAGGGTTTGTAGAGGTCCAGAAGACAGCCTTAGGGAGCATTCAGTATTCGTGTAGCCACAATTTTCAAGTATTGTTGATTTGATTTCATTAAAACAAAAGCTAGTACCAACAATGCCAATGAGGCTCTCTTTCTTTATATTTTCTATTTTTGGGTGGGGTTAAAGCAGATGATATTATAGCAATTCTTCCTTCATGTACAGGACAAAGTAAAACCCATCTGAATTCTTTTCCTCAAGGTCTCCAACCAGATAAGCCGCTCATGTCTTCCCAACAGATGACTACTACACTAAACGCCGTCCACCAGCCTTTGGACATGCTTCCATCTAATTATAGCAGGGTAGATCTGTGGAGAGAGAGAACATATCATGGTTTAGAACTCCCCGAGAGAAGAAGTGATTTCTGTAGTTCTAACATTTTGGAACCTACTGTGGCTTCACGTGGACCGAAACCCTATGAGTTGGTTCGCACATCTGATTCGAACAGAGCTTGGTCGCAGTCCATCTCAACTTGGGGAAAGTCGGATATTAGCTTGACTCAGAAACTGACATCAAGTCAAACTCTCCGACATTCAGATGCATTGGGTACCATATGTAGGAGTTCTCAAGCATCTGCTCAGAGCCCCGACACTTCTATGGAGAAGTGGCATCTGAATAGCAGTTCTGGGTCAAACCCCGTTTATGGCAGTGGCCTAACACACTGTAATGGGGTTTACCACGGGTCATCATCCTGGTCTAAGGACTTCTCTTCTCGTTTCTCGTCAACTGGTTTTGATTATTCAAATGGCAATAAGGATGATAAGCTAGCTTCTGAACGGTCTATTAATTACGGTGCCAGAAGCTACTTAAAGGGTTCTAATGGTGTAGATATGAAGCCTGTAAAAGACTTGAACTTGAATGCATGTTCATCCATCATTGAAGACAGGAAGTGCGAGGGCAATCTGGACGTTTTGCCTTGGCTTAAGGCGAAGCCTGCTAATAAGGAGGGCACCAGTTCAAGGCGGGATTCAAACTCTTCGGGGCTTAGTTTCTTACGAGCTGATTCCAACCAATTATCCAACAGCATCGAAAATGTGAAAGGTACCTCTCAATCTCAATTTCTTACCCAGAAAATTACTTTACCTGCACGTGACTCTGAGTTCAGAGCCACGGGGAAGGAGGCAGGTGACTACCGGGTCGACGCAAAGATTCTTGGATTTCCCATTTTGGACAATACTTGCACTCCTAAGAAAGAGTCTTCATTTGTTGACTCCACTACAGCATCCATTCGACGCCCTTCTCTATATGAAGATGTAAAGAACGGAGGCAAAAAAGGGTTGATTGACATAAACCTGGCTTGTGATCCTGAATCTGGCGCACAAATTACTGCAGAAGTACTCGTCATAGAGAAAGGAAGGGATGAACAGGTTGCCAATTTTAGAACTCTCATTGATTTGAACTGTTGTGCGAGTGAAGATGAAGTTACTTTGGCACCCTCTTTTGAAAGCAGCTCCAGTGTTAATGTCAAGATTGCAGTGGATATAAATCTTGAAGCAACCCCGGTTCCAGAGTCTGAGGAAGACATTATGCCACAGTACAATATTGGGAAGCCTTCTGAAGAATCTGTCAGAATTGCCGCCGAGGCAATAGTTGCCATTTCTTCCTCCTGTCATCTTGATCTTGTGGAGGAAGAGGCCGCCACTTGTTGCCCATTTGAAGCACCTTCTGGGGATTCCCTCCTTTGGTTTGTGGAAGTTGTTTGTTCTTGTGGGGATGATCTTGAAAGCAAGTTTGGCACCAAATCAAGTGGGGGAGACAATGAGTTGTCCAACGAGTTTGATTACTTTGAGGCCATGACGTTGAGTCTGACAGAGATCAAGGAAGATGAGTATATGCCTAAGCCTTTCGTTGTTGAAACCCAAAAAGTGGAAGAAGACGAAAGCGTTTCACCACCAAATCGATCACGAAGGGGTCAGGCAAGGAGGGGGAGGCAACGGAGGGACTTCCAAAGGGACATTCTTCCGGGCTTAGCTTCTTTGTCAAGGCATGAGGTGACCGAGGATCTTCAGACTTTCGGGGGATTGATGAGAGCAATGGGGCATTCGTGGAATTCAGGGTTGAATAGAAGGAATGGCACCAGAAATGGAGGTGCCGCCAGGGGAAGGCGCCGGTCCGTGGTTGAGACCACCCCGGCTGTGGCAGAAATTACTGTTTGCCCCACCCCACTAATGCAACAGCTTACTACTAGCTTTGAAGCTGGATTGGTGGATAGAAGTCTAACTGGGTGGGGTAAGACCCCCCGGCGGCCTCGCCGCCAGCGATGCATTCCGGCCGGTAATCTGCCGTCGGTTGCTTTAGCCTAATTATGGGATTAGGGTTTGGTTTTACAAGTTGAGAAATTTCATATAGGGATAAGTAGAAGGGAAGTTAGGGAGCTGGTTTTATGGCTTCTAAAGTGAGTTTGTTATTATGGTATTTGTCTTTGTACATGATGTCTTCTTAGGGCCTTAATTTGGGTCCCCCTTGATTTTTCTATTTTTGGGTTACAATATTTGTACTATTCATAAAATGCTGCATGATTTCTTCTGGGATATATATGGAACATTCCCTATATATAGTGTGTGCCCTACTGATTTGGAGTTTTATTTTTTGGGTCCCAGGAGCTATTTTCTGGAGGCCAATATTGTGCTGGTTTCTCCATATAACGGTATGAACTGACCAGTACGGTATGGTATTCAAATCCTTGAATTGGAGTATCAATGTTGGTTTCTTACCGTACTAAAAGAAAAAAAGAAACTTATGATTCTTGAAACCATTTTTCTTGGGGTACCAACCGGTGCACAGATCGGAATACGGGTCACACTTTCCGGGCCCCTAGTGATTGATACGTACAATTCATTAATTTTAATATATCTTTTGAATGACCTATATTATGAATGAAAAATAGATACATTGAGTGAAGCACTTGGTTATGATTTTTTGTGTAGCTACTCGAAAAAAATGTTCTAAAACTAATGAACTTTTTAGATTACTCGTTTGGGACCGACACTGAACCCCAGTGCACAGATTGTCGATACCAATATAGGTACCAATGGTCTGTGCATAGATGATATATCGACACGCGTGGTCCAGTTTCAGGTCTCACATAATTACTCCATTCGTCCCATTTTGATAGTCTAGTTCGGTCTCCAATACAATTTTTAAATTGTTAATATCTTTTCATCTATAATGAATTTTATGTGTAATATAGATCTCATATGATAGATCTCAATTACTTCTATTATACAAAAAAATTAAAATCTTTAGAAATATTGTAGATTGAAAGAAATTAACAATTTAAAATTAAATTGGAGACCAAACTGGACTATCAAAATGAGACGGATGGAGTAATTAGGGCCATTCATTAACTTTAAAATATTTTCTACGAATGGCCCAGCGAAAAAATCAGCTCATTCGGATAACTAGAAGTGATTGATCCAATGTACCAATATTTCATTTAGAATCCATAATCCATTATTCTGAATGAAAAATTTATACATTAGGTCAAACACTTTTAGTTATTTGGTTCAACAGATGATCAAAATTTTGGAACCCAAAAGTGAGCTCCTCACATCGATCTGTTCACGTATCATCAAATACCCACACAAGCTCTCGTTGGCAAATGTCACTGAAACGTCTTTTCCCTATAGTGATGCTTAAAATACAAAAAATTTAGGAACACAATAATTCGAACATAACATCGAATACAACTCTTCAAATTTATGTGGATTCCTCACACATTTATTATGCAGGACCCACATTCCCACACCAACACTGACACGTGTGCCTCTGAAGCCACTACTTTTTCCTAGAATCTTCTAAATTACTATAGTGCAGTAGTATGATCCACTTTGTTCACTTCACATTTTCAAAAAATTTCAAAAAAGATTCTCTCCTCATCTCTCATCTCTCCAATCATTAATCACATTTCTCTCTCTATTCATACCTCTCTCTCCAATCATTATTCTCATTTCTCTCTCTATCTCTCTCCAATTATTATACATCTCTCTAATTATTACTTTTTCCAAAAACTCATCCAAACACTATCTCAAAAATTATTTATCAAAATATTTTTCTCAAAACTCTCAACCCAACACAGCGAATTTCTCAGATCTAAGAAATCCTCACATACATGTGGGTCCTCACACATTAATTACGTGGAACCCACGTTCCAACTCTAGTATAGTATTGTTTCTCAGATCTGAGAACTCACACATTAATTACGTGGAACCCACGTTCCAACTCTAGTATAGTATTGTTTCTCAGATCTGAGAACTCCTCACATAAATGTGGGTCCCTCGCACATTTTATTACGCGGGGTCCCACTTTCTCATACCAACATTGACACGTGTGCCTCCTGGAGCCACTACTTCTTCCTGGAATCTTCTCTACTAGTAGTAATACAGTACAGCAGTTTTGTTTCTCAGATCCAAGAATCTCAGGTCACGACATCCCACTCTACCTCCACCACGTGGATACATACCCCACCATCTATTACGCATATATATACCCCCTCCTCCAAAACTCCTCCTGATCATTCCATTTCCAGTTTCAGCAGCAGGAAAAAAGCACTATGAACTATCAAGAAGAAGAGATCTCAAAGCGAGAAATGGATTCCAACAAGGTAGTAAGTACAATATTGTTCAATGCGATCCTCCGTACTCTGTGTTGTTCGTTCGATCACTTTGCCTTTTAATTTGAACGGGCCGGCTAATTAAGCTGATCATTTTCATTTCTGTTTGTTTGTTTGTTTGTTTGTGTAGATCGAGAAAGAGAAGAGGGATCATCCAGAACTGAAACGCCTAGGGTTTGTGAGGATTTACGCGATCAAAACTCTGGTCTGCGTATCGAATCTGTACGAGTACGCCAAGCACAACTCTGGATCGTTGAAATCCACTCTGGGGACGGTGGAGAATGCCGTCGCAGCTGTTGTTGGCCCTGTTTACGAGAATTTCAAGGGCGTGCCTGATGATCTGCTTGTTTTCCTCGATGCCAAGGTACTTGTCTGAATCCTTGTTCAGATTATTGGATGTCTTTTTTTCGTTTTTTTGGAACTGTTTGATTGTTTGTGGATGAAATGGATCCAGCAGATCTTTACCGTGCTGTATTCTACAGTGATGTTTTGTGGATGTTTGCTTGCATTGGTAAATTCTTTCCACCGGCAGTGGAAACGGTGGGTTTCCACCGCCGCCCATTGTGGATTGCACAGTGCGTTTATTGTTATAATCCGAACCGTTAATCTTGTTGGGCCCACGGTGTAGTATTACACAAAAAAAAAAAAAACAGCTTGATTGGATATCAAGAAATCTATCAAAAATTGAATTTTAGTTAATAAAATGACTGGTCTGATACTGTCAACTTAAACTTTCCATGACCATCAGTTTTATGAATCAAAATGTAATATTTTGATACACCTATTAATGTCCAGTGAAGCTAATTTCCGAATGGGAATATTACTTTGCGGACTCTACAAGATGAACGGTTCAGATCACTTATTAACGCATTGTGGGGCCTAATATGATCGTGGTGGAAAACCTATAGTTTTCGCCCGTGGCGAATTGTATCCTCATTAACATTAATTGGAGTTATTGAACATGGAATTTTTTTGATATTCTACTCCGTATTTTGTATACCGGTATCGGGGGAGGGGGAGCTGGCACATGCCACCCCAATTCTAGAAAAGAAAATGATTTGTTGATTAGGGGAAGTTGTTTAAGTACTTATTGGTAATGAATTAGCTTGTTTAACAGAAATGATGAAAATAGTAAATTAATAGTTCGGATCATATATAATATATATGATATCTGAACGACCCTCATTTAATAGATCACAAGAAAGACGAACTTTACCTTCTTCCAAGTTTATCTACCATAAAAAAAAAACAACAAAACAAAGTCCAAGCCAAAGTCTCATTTTACGTTTAACTTTTCTCTTCGTATTTTGATGAACATCATGCGACGATAACTAGTTGTGGGTTCTGATCGAATAGCATAATTTACACATTCATTAACTGCAGGTCGATGAAGCGGCAAACAAGTTTGATGAGCGTGCTCCACCTTCTGCCAAACAAGTTGCCAGCAAAGTCCATATGGTGGTCCAGAAGGCATCGGAGGTGACCCGAACTCTGGTACAGGAGGCCCAAGTTGGTGGCCTGTGTGCAGCCGCTCATTATGCTGGTGCCTTACTCGAGCAACTCTTCTGGAGTGTAATGGTGAGGTTTTGGTTCCTAATCAACCAGGTTCCACACCTCTGCGAGGTGGCACAGATGGCTGCTCCGACTATGGCTCATTGGTCTGAGAAGTACAACAAGACGGTTGAAGACTTGAGCGCCAAGGGTTACACTTTCTTCAGCGTCTTTCCATATATTCCCATTGATGGTTTAGCCAAGGCGTATAAGAAGATTGAAGCAGAGAAAGGTCCGGCTTATGCAGCTGAAGAAGAAAGGCACGAGGACTAGGCGCGTGTTTATGGGTTGATTCTAGTTTGCTGCTAGAGGTTTCTTTTGTACTGCGAATGTGTTCGAAAACTTTGGCTGGTGAATGATGATGTGGTGTTGTGGATATCTCACTGTTTCTGGACTTGCTCTTCTTGATATGCCATTGTAAGTGAGAGAAACTGTTTTGGTGAATGCCCGACTTGTCAATTGAACCGGTCCCTAGAGTTTCATTGGCCATGTTCGGTTAACAGTTTTGGGCCAGTTTTGGTCCTGTTACATCATCATTTTTCTCATTTCTCTCTCTATCTCTCTTCACTTATTACACCTGCTTACATCATCAAAACAAAACAAAACAAAACAAAACTTGTTAACCGAACAAGGCCATTAGCATTTGAGAGTTTCATCAATAGTAGTAGTAGTATATTAGGAATTTTCTATTCATATTCTAGTGCAAGTTTTTAGGGAATCACAAAATCATGACTCTCTTTGTCTAAATTATTAATAAGAATTTTCTAACAAACCGGATATGAATATAAATATAAAGTGAAATATTATTGGACTGTTCGATCAGGTGTTGACCAAAGAGCGTGTCCAATGGGGATGGATATGGGGTTGTAAAGGCTGTGTTTGGTTAGATAGTTTAGTTTAGTTTTGATGATGTCATAAGGTGTAATGAGTAGAGAGAGATAGAGAGAAAAATGAGGGAAATGATGATGTCATCAAATTAAAACTAAAACTAAACCGGGAAACGAACAAGGTTAAAGTCATTTTCCATACTCCATTATAAGACTCGAACCTCCAACAGGGATGGGAAAGGGGATGGAAAATGGCAAAGTTGTATATGAGGTTGTATGTAAATTTAGAACCCCAAATGGCTAAAACCATATTTGACACCTCATCAAACCCAACTGCTATATACCAAAATTAGGACCGGAGTTTACCTTACACCTTGCCAAAACATGACCAGATTTTACAAAGTGGTTGAATCGGGTGGGTATGTGCAAGTTTTTATAGTTATTGTACTGCAGACCGAGAATATATTTTGGGACGGAAGTAGTTGCTGAATTGGGGTTGAGAAAATAGGGGAAAATGGGATGGAGGAAAAATTAGTTACTTCCATTTTACAACCCACCATTGGAGAGGGGGTGCCAAAATTTGACACCTAAAGTTAGTTACCCACTTTTTAACCACTTTTTGGTGCTAAAAATGGGCAAATAGCTGTAGTAGCCATTATCCATCTCCATTGGACATGCTCTAACATTGAGAAAAACTTGAGTGTCGGTTGGGTACCACGTGGCGGTACCAAGCGCGCATCTTGGCCTTTCAAAAGTGTTCTAGACTGTTCGGATTTTACACACACACACACACAGAGAGAGAGAGAGAGAGAGAGAGGAGATGGAGATGGGAGAGATGGAGATGGGAGATGGGAGAGAAGTAGGGAGAAATCTAGGCTGTCCAAGACACTTTTGGACGGTCAAGATGCGCGCTCAAGCAACACTTGAGCCATACACTATTTGAACCCAAGTTTTTCTCCCATTATACATAGGTGTGAACTGCCATTCCAGCAGGTTTATCGTTAAACACAAGTAAACCACATCAATAACCCAGATCAACTGCACATATTACACACATTCTTGTCGATGAGAAAAAGCATCTGAAAAGCAACATTAACGAGCGTTCACCAAAAATATCTGAACAAATATAAAGCTCAAAGTGTATTTTATTCAAACCCCAAAACAATACTCAAGTATTCAAGCATTACAAACTTGAATCACATTACCAACAGATTAAGTGATTAATTGTTGCAATCCTCATCGTCATGGGCAGCTCGCACAATGAAAGGCTACAGAGGTTCCTGAAATAATGAAACAAATTTCTCAAAAATCAAATTTCTCTTGCCCAATGGGCAGAACCTTTCTAAAGAATCAACTCAATTCTCATAAATAAGGAACGGTTAGACGTATCTGACTGAAAGCAATATGGAATCTATCTTGGAGCTAAACATATTGCCTGGCAAGTTAGTTTCTTCTCCTTCCAAAGGATACCGAATCACCGATGATTGGTACATTCAATTTTTAAGAGACACCACACTGAAGTTTGTTATCATGCTACATTCTGATGAACAGGTTCAAGGAATTAATATCATATCATCCTTTGGAAACAGACCATCTTCTCACAGATCCGTTAGAGACTGCATTAGTATGATCTATGAAGCACAAACACTCCAAATAGGTCATGGTAACTACTAACTATGTCAGGACACGGGCACACACCTAAACATGTATGGGCCACCCCACGTGATGTGTCCCAAAAATTTAATTGATTTTTTCAGGGACACGTTGGGGATACCTCTAGGACATGTTTGGGGACACGGAGCGGGAAGATGTGTAATATTTTTTATATTTTTTGGGGTAAAAATGACATTATTGTAAAAGTACAATAAGTCCAGCAGCTTTAAGCTTTCAAGATTGTGTGATGCTATCTTGTTCTTTGGTGCAATGCTAAAGATGCCCTAGGTGTGATACCTCTAGGTGTAAGGCCTAGACTTCTTTCTCTATTTACTGTTCACCTACACTGTTTACACCCCCTACTCTTGGTGTTTTGATCATCCTTAACCCTATTTCATTATGTCCCACATCAACACTCTGTCCCTTGACTTAAAAACTTAAATAGTGTAACAATCTTAACCAAGGAAATCAAGAAATTCTCAAAGCATGTCATTTTCAAGGTCTTCAAAAGTTAAAAGATCCGATATACAAAAATGTTAAACAACTCAATAGAAGTCTATTCCCTAGATGGTATTATGATATGACTAACATCACATGGCTTGTTGCTGACCTCAAAGAGCATTAGGCAAATAACCCAATGACATTCACAGTATCAATGCCAAGTCATCACCAACACGTTTCATGATCCGGTACCATGCTATTAGACTGTAGGTAACAACACGATTCACAGATCCATATCAGTTGTGCCCATATGCTACATTAGGTATCCTCATTCATGCTCATTATCTTATGAATTTGGGGAAAAGGAAAGTATGTTGTACGTTCTATTCAAGGTTCATCATCCATGTTTATGTCGCACTACAATAGTACAATGGGGTTATTACTGTTTCCAATAAAATGTAGTGAAGGAGATCCTTGTGGTAACAAAATATATTTTCCCGTATTCAAAAGAGTGAAAAAGTCAACGTTGCACCATATTTTATTCTCATGTAGAAGTATTCACATATTTGTCCCGGAAGAATTTGCAGGTATTTAAAACCTCAAGGACAGCAGCTTAAATGGGCAAGAACTTTTATGAATCACTTGCAAAGTTGCAGCAGAGAATATTCAACCTCCTTTCTCCAAATTGCAAATTATCAAGCTACAACTTGCCGAATTGCATTCCTATTCTTGCATCATTCGTAAGCCATGTTACCACCTATTGTATTGTACATTAACCTTGATTGATAGCACATTTAACACCACAACGTGAAAGTTCAACAAAATCTAAGCTTCTAAACAACAAATAGCTACAAATATTCAAAACATAGTAAAAATGTGCTGAATGAACAACTCCAAAAATAAAAAATGTACGAAAAAAATATAAAGCTTACAATTATTTGGAGGTGGAGGCAGAGGTGCCATAGGCATCATCTTGAAGCAGGTCATCATAGGGATCACGACGACCAGGGACCTGGCTAATCTGAGGGTCCCAAAACAGCTGAGCGTTGTGACGGTCGAATGTCCAAAAACCGTACGGACGGAGCGGTAAGTTCCACATCTCCTTGGTCTTGTTGCAACGATCCTTCACTGTGTACAAATGCTCTCTGAACTTGCGATCTCTTTCCTTCGGATCCTCCATCATCCTCAATATCAAGTTCTCAGCGAATTCCATTATGAACCCCATATTGAATCACCTTATATACCTGAAAACATCAAAATCGCATGTGAGAACTACATATGTGATGGTGAATCAAATTCAAAACCCTAGTTTCGAAATCGAGCCCACAAATGGTTTTGGACCACGATTGCAGTGAAGATTAAAGTGAAATTACGAACGAGGTAATAGGAGTTCGATTGGAAAGTAATGTTAAGAAAGTCTCTTGTACAAGCCTATTAAGAAAGTCTATTTGATGTTGGTAAAAGATTGGATTCCTAGGAATTCGTGGGGGCGTCAAACTCTATCACATAAGTCATTCACAGTCATGAGGTAAAACCTAATTGCACAACTGACTACAAACACAAAAGACTGTACTGCTACGAATGCCTCAGCCTCTTCGTTCTTCCTCACTTGACATTTGTTTAATCTTGCCATCCTAACATCATTATGCAAATAATGTGGTATTAAAGATTTATAGAAACATCATTATGCAGGTACTATAGTGATAGCAAGTCAGATAGCAGGATTCTCGATGTCACCGAAATACAACTTAAATAGTAGGATTCTTGATGTCACCAACTATACTACACATGGGGGTATTACCAGTGGCCATTAAATGAGAGGAAGAAGAATGAAGTATAAAAACCTAAAACTATGAGACCTTTATTTGTTATATTGAGGGATTCTAATTACGTTTGCATACTCTTTTTTATGACTTCTAGAGAAACCAACACTCATCCTAACATCCAATTCCAAAAAAGAGGACATGATTAGAAAATTATGAGACTTTTATTTGTTCTATTGGGTAATGGTTCTTGTTACATCCAATTACTTAGACGTGTTGAGAATTCATCCAAGAAGCAAGGAAAAGTCTATATTATACATTGGCGCTGCTGGTTTTCACATTTTCTGAGCCTGTATTTATACGTTTGGTCCAAAGTGTCTCTTTGTCCCGTGTCACACACACACACATACAGAGAGAGAGAGAGAGAGAGAGAGAGAGAGAGAGAGAGAGAGAGCATCTACCCAAACTACAGCTAAGATGAGCAGATAAGCAACTTCATCAATGTATGAGTATAAGTAATTATATCCCTATTATACTGCAAATTCACAAGTAAAATAGTCTCACAAGGCCTACCTAGACTCCTCACATTCATCCATGAAAAAACCCTCAAATACCAGTTCAGTGCCAAACTAGCTAGTGTATGTTCAATGAGGTGCTGCCACTTACTAGATGTACTTGTACACAAATTACCATCAACGAGGAGAAACGTTCAAAGAGCTTCAAAACTAAAACAAATTTAGAAACATGATTTTCACTATCTCAAACAGTTGCAGCATAAGTTCGATTCGCTGCAGACTGCAGTGATGCAGTCAAATTAGAAATTTCCGAAGTACCCAAAAAAAAGGAAGTAAGAAGTTAACCAAATGGCACATCCAGCTAAGGACAAGCTGAATGCTAAATTTTATTCCACGAAAATATAGTCTTAAAAAAATGGAAGGCCAAACCAAGCTTCTTATATAGGAATCTTGAGTTATTAGCACATCAGATGGTGTTACTCGGAAGGATCAAAACAATATTATAGAGGTAAGCAAATATTTTGAAGTTGCAAAGACTAAGGAACTTGTTAGAAAGAAGCCCGTGCAATTTCTGAAATTTAGTGTAAATCGGCATGAGCTGTTTCTTCATTGCTTGGCTTTCCAATTTCAAAATCCTCTTGCTTGCCTTCAGCAAAGGCCCCTCTCTCTCTCTCTCTCTCTCTCTCTCTCTCTCCCCTCCCCAATTCCTCACCATCCGTTGTTTCCCCATAAAAAAACAGAACAAAAAACCCACCTCCAAAATCCAAAACCAAAAAAACCTTAATCTGGAAGTTCTTCTCAGATATAAAGAAAATGATTCAGTTACAGAACTAAAGTTGTAGTTTCGAACGAGCAATCAAGAAGATTAAGAAAAGGTACTGAAGATAAAATACGAGCTTGTTTTTTGCCTAGCAATATCCAGTTCGAACAATAATTAACTGGATTTCAAAATTCCCTTAGCTGAAAGTAAGCGCAGGTAAAATCAAAATGCCTATATGTAGGCAGATCTCTCTTATATACTCTATCTACTCTTTCTCATATGTGGTCATCTCATATGTGGTCATATAAGGTAGAAGACGATCTTTTGGAGACGATATATCGTCCCCATCTATAACTACTTCTATAAGGGCGCCAGTCCTCACGGGAAAGGCCTCTCATTTCCAAGCTCTCTGGCGACTGACCTGTCGAAAACTTTTCAGCCCCCAAATTGGATTGGAATTATGCTTTCAAGGGCCTCATTTGTTAGCATCAAGAACAAGAGCTGGAACCGCAAGACACTAGCCACATTTCATGCCATGAGCAAAGTGAAAAGCCAAAAAACACTTCCAGCGAAAAATTGGAAGACAAAAAGTAGCACCTTAAAAAGAGAACAAAAACAAAATTGTAGAAACATAAGGAAGCATCCAATTTCCAAACGAGGGGAGCCCAAAGAATCATCAGCATCGTCACACAGATCTCCATTAGCAACATTTGAAATAGCTGAGGAGAACAAGATCAAGAAGAGGCCTGGCCGAACTTGTGCGCTTCCACAATCCAATGTTGAAATAGCATAAAAAAAGCATCAAAGCACATCCTTTCACATCAAAATGTATAATAATATAGCAGCCTGTTAACCATCTTAAGTGAATATTTTTTTGTTACTCAGTGGAGTTGATTAGTTTGTTAAGTGAAATTAGTTGAGTCGGCGAACCTGTGCATATAAACACACTTGTTCTCTTAGTGGAGAGGTCAGAGAGAGAAAACTTGGGAGAAACAAGAGGGTTATGCTCTCATCCATTCATCAAAAGTTATGTAAATCTAGCGTTCAATCTCAAGCAAATATTTACAAATTCTTGCTTTCTAGTTTTGTTTCTCATTTTCTATATCCTCGTGGCTGCCTTTGTGCAAATTTATGACTAAACACCAATGATATTTACCTGCAGTTTACCATAAATTACGTACACGTATGTGTATACCATCGCAAAGAGTGTGTATGTCGTTGTGAATAGAGAGAAAAAGCGATCAGATCCTGATCCTGTGTGTGTGTGTGTGAGAGAGAGAGAGAGAGAGAGAGAGAGAGAGAGAGAGAGAGAGAGAGAGAGCCCTAACCTGAGCACCGAGGGTCCGAGCGGTACAGATTCGTAGGAACAAGGCTTCAGGGAAATGTCGCCTGGCCTTATCTCCCCCACTTGAGTTGCTTCTTATTCCAACTTGAAAACGTGTATCCAAACACGCCTTCTAAAGGCGTGTTGGCTAACCACGCTTTCAGAAGATTCATTTTGCAACCACGCTTTCACTATTTTATTTTTTTTGGTAATTTTGTATCATAGAAAAGCATGTTTAAGAGGCACGTTTTATAAATGCGTGTTTACCAAACACGCTTTCAAACCGGATTACGCTTAACTTAATTTTTTCGGTTAATTCGTCTTAATCCACTGTGAAAGCGTGAAACAAAACCACGTTTTCTTGAAAGCGTGATTAGCAACCACGGTTTCACGTAGTATGGGAATAAAGTTTGAAAACACGCATTTTATTTAATAAAGTTATATAAAAAAAATGCAAATCGGTTAATTAGCCTCTTATCTCCGCCTCCTCTGAGGGCACTGCAGTATTATTTTTTTTGACACAGTTTTTTTTTCTTCCTTTTTTTAGTCTATTAATTTTATATGATTTTGGTTAAATATTTAAATAATGTCGTTCAACTCGATGAGATTAATCATAGAAGAAGAATTAAAAAAATAGACCCAAGTTGAATTTTTCCTTTTACTAAAAACGACGCCTTGCGGGTTGTTCTAGAAAATTGTCTTTTTTAACAATTTATGTTTTGTCTTTTCACGTTCTACGAGACATGTCATTCTCTCTTCAATACATCAACAGTGCATATTTGTTCACCCTCGTCGAATGAGGGTGCACAAAACTCACTCTGATTGGTGAAAAATGTGTGAGGTTTTCTACAAAGTAATGTCATTCTTACTAAAAAGTGATGGAGTCCACCACAAAATGATATTATACTTACCCGAAGTGATGTGATTTTGTAGATTTCGTACTTTTTCCACAAATTGTTACACGTGGGAGGGTAAACAAATTTGCAATCACCCAACAAGTAAAAAAAGACAATTTTACGAAACAACTCAAAAGAACTCTTAAAAGTTGGTCAAAAGCCCTGCCCGCCCTTTTTCAACTTCAATCCTTTTACCCGCGTTTTCTACATCGTCCACCACCAAATTCACCAGACGAAAATCGAACCCAGATGAAACATGAAATCCCTCTCCCTGTTTCGAAAAAACATCTCTCAAATCCGAACCCTCAAATCAAGAGCCCTATTTTCCACACAAACCCATCAACAATTTCCCCAAACCGACCAAACCCTAGCTTCAATCCACTCCATCTCTACAAACCCATTTTTTTCCCTCATGGGTCTCTGCAAATCCGTCTCCTCTCTTCAAAAAATCCACTCTTTGCTCATCGTTCACGGCCTAACCTCCAACCTCCTATTCCAAACCAAATTGGTTAGCTTATACGGTCTATTCGGCCGTATCAAAACTGCCCGCGAAGTGTTTGATACAATTCCCAACCCGGATATCTATTCTTATAAAGTGATGATCAGATGGTACTTTTTGAATGACTTGTACGGAGAGCTTGTTGGGATTTATAACTGTTTGAGGAAATGCCTCAGAGAATGTGATAATGTCGTTTTTTCGGTTGTGTTGAAAGCGTGTAGCGAGTTGGGGGATATTGATGGAGGGAGGAGGGTGCATTGTGAGATTGTTAAGGTTGGAAGTCCGGATGGTTTTGTGATGACTGGTCTTGTTGATATGTATGCCAAGTGTGGAGAGGTAGAGTGTTCTCGCGAGGTGTTTGATGACATTGTTGATAGGAATGTGGTTTCTTGGACATCGATGATTGTTGGGTACGTGCATAATGATTACGCGGAGGAGGGTTTGGTTTTGTTCAATCAGATGAGAGATGGGTTGGTTGAAGGTAACCAATATACATATGGGAGTATAGTCACCGCATGCACAAAATTAGGCGCATTACATCAGGGGAAGTGGGTTCATGGGTGTTTGATCAAGAATGGCATTGAGTTTAATTCTTTCTTGGTTGCTTCTCTTGTAGATATGTATGTGAAGTGCCAAGCCATCGGAGATGCTCGGTCTCTATTTGACGAGCATCGTGTTATTGATCTTGTCTCATGGACGGCGATGATTGTTGGGTACACTCAGAGTGGCCATCCCAATGAGGCATTGGAGTTGTTTACAGATAAGAAATGGGAAGGCATTTTGCCCAATGCTGTTACCACTGCTAGTGTACTATCAGCATGTGCACAGTCGAGCTTTTTAAATTTGGGTAGATCAATTCACAGCCTTGGGATTAAACTTGGTTTAGAAGATCATATTGTGGCAAATGCTCTTGTAGATATGTATGCAAAGTGTCGTTCGATAGAAGATGCTCAATTTTTATTTGAGATGGTTTCTGATAAGAATTTAGTTGCTTATAACTCGATTATCTCTGGGTATTCCCAAAATGGTTCCAGCTATGAAGCGCTGAAATTATTCCATAAAATGAGATCAGAACATTTGGTGCCGGATGCAGTCACGGTGGTTACTGTCCTCTCGGCTTGTGCTTCCCTTGGTGCTCTGCCAGTTGGTTCCTCTCTTCATGCTTACTCTATAAAAGGAGGCCTATTGTCATCAAGTGTTTACGTTGGCACTTCACTAGTCAACTTTTATGCAAAATGTGGCGAAGCTGAATCTGCGCGCATAGTTTTCGATGGGATGAAAGAGAAGAACAGAATCACGTGGGCAGCAATGATTGGTGGTTATGGAATGCAAGGAGATTGTGGTGGTTCTGTTGCTCTCTTTACCGATATGTTAAATGAAAAGTTGGAACCAAATAAAGTGATCTTCACAAGTATTTTATCCGCTTGTAGCCACACAGGGATGGTTGGAGAAGGGTTGGTGTATTTCAACTCAATGTGCCAGAAATACAATATTGTTCCATCCAGAAAGCATTATGTATGTATGGTTGATTTATTGGCTCGTGCTGGGAGGCTGGATGAAGCTTGGGATTTTATTGCAAATATGCCCATCAAACCGGATGCGAGTTTATTTGGAGCTTTCCTCAATGGATGCAATCTCCATTCGAGGTTTGATCTTGGGGAGGCGGCTGCAAAGAGAATGATAGAGTTGCATCCTGATGAAGCTTGTTACTATGTGATCATGTCCAACTTGTATACTTCAAGTGGAAGGTGGCACCAAGCTAATCAGGTAAGGGAGTTGATGAAGAAAAGAGGGCTGATCAAATCCCCTGGGTGTAGCCGAGTAGATATGGAAATGGAAGAAAAAATTTCTCCTCCAAGAGTGGCATCTTTTGGTTGACAAGTTATATGATTTATTCCAGAAGATGATAGGTACCCAACTTGAAAATTGTGGAGGGACCCAAGTTGTGAAAGTTTATCCTCACCATTGCTTGTGATTGACGGATGGCGGTTAAAAATGTTGGAGTGAATGGCAAAGTTAAGATGGAAGTAGGATGACATTGATGGACATCAACTTTGGAGTTAAATTGTTGATATTGAGGTCCTTCGCTGCAGACTAAGCATTATTTCTTCACTTGAATGGGCATTGGAGTTCTCATTCTTCAAGCTATGACTACGACAAAGCATTGATCAGCACGAGAACTGCAGAAGTGAATTGCAAAGCTGGAGAAAGCGTAGAAAGCAAAAGTGCTCCAGCAGTCATGCTTTGTGGACTGAGATGACGAATCCAAGAAGGAAGTGCGTAGATTTTGGGTGTCGTCTCCTGTATAATTTTTGCCCTAGCAGAGAGCTTTCTGTTATCCATTAATATTTATTGCAGTTAGGAAATATCAGTTACAGAGGTTTGTTAGAAAATCCAAATTACAATTGTAGATACACAAGTTTTCATGTTAAGGGTTTCTTAGTAATCCAGATAGTGCAAAAAGGCAGCAAGTGAATCACATCCCTGAGATAAACCTTAGCTAATGCTCGTAAAGTAGCTTACTTTTTTCAGCAAGCCTTTTATTAATATTACGAATAGAGTTGATGTACAAAATACGAAGGACAACTCAGGCCAAGACACCAGGGTGGAGATCACCTTCCTGAAGGAGGAGATGAGGTCATCTCCGAAAGTAACAACAAAAAACAAGCCCATCAACGAAAAGAGTTCGAGCCTATGTCCATCACAATCATGAAACAAGTAATCAGACCTCCTAATGTCATTCCAGCTCGCAAAAAGATCCCTCCTTCAGCGCCGAAATACAGCTCCTTCCATAGCAAATAGTAGTAACTTGCCAACCAATTAAGGTGAAGAAACAGCACAACAGTAAGAACTAGCATCAGCATTATAATGTAGCTGTAGTATGATTACTGAGCAGTGAGAAATCAAGCAATGAAAGACAAGAACACAGGAGTGGACAATGAGAAAAAAGATGCACGACCCACAGAATTTAAATAGCAGTGAGCAGAGCAATTGCACAGCAAGGAGCCAAGCAGTGCACCACCAAAGCAGAGCAACCTCGAAACTAGCTGAAACAACACTCAAAACATCAAACAAACACACTACAAGCACCAAAGATAAAAGAGAGAACTGCCAAAATGCTAGCATTAGCTTCCCTGCGCTGCTATGTATAGGTCAAAGTCAAACCACAGCAAAGTTATTAGTCTAAACCAAACGTAAAGCCCACCCTTCGCTTGGATTTCTATAGCAAGACTCAGGCAGATGTCATGTTATGTGCAGCTCCCTTATCGTATCATATTACGTGAAGACAACAATTTCCATATAATTGCATCCCCCGGCTTCTCAATTTATCCCCAGTACGAGCAACTAACCAGAGGATAAAGGACCATCAAGGTACATTATTCCCTCACCATTGTGTTATCATACACCAGGCAGACTGCAGTGAAGTTAGCACTGGGATGAGGCAGCATACAACAGAATCTTCCAGGTCAGGCATAGGCAATAGATTTAGAGGGGTTTAAGCAATTATAGATGAGTGTAATTCTATCTGCCAGTGGTGGAAACCGCCACTGTTTGAAGCGTCTGTAGAGTAATATATCAATAGAAAAAGTCAGTTTGATTGGATATTGGTAGGGATTTCAAAAATTGAATTTTTGTTTATAAAATGGACGGTCATGGATTTTGAAGTTAATTTTCCTAGTGGATCCTTCTATATACCTGCCGCACTAAGGGTATGCAATTAAAGACATTTTTTGGCCATCAGATTACTACACCTTGGAACTCTATCATTGTTACCTGCTGTCTATTCACTTCTGTTTCCTTTCCCTCTTCTTTGTGGTTTTTGTTGTCTCCTGATCTTGTTTCTTCAAATAGAAGCAGCCCCCGTACTCAAATAGTGTTCCTTCTTTCTGGTTCCACAATTACTGCAACTTGTCAGAAGACGAAGAATCAAAAACACCTTAAGTCGTAAAAATATATTATTCCTGGACAGCTTCACTTGTCAGTAATATAATGCTTAAGTGCTGATGGTTGCTACCTTTTTTGTGCGATCCATAGGCGTCTTAGTTTAATTGGAAAAAAATGACATTCGGCAATGCTGTGAATGTTACTTATGCTTCCGTAAAGTGAGTAGTCCTAGTTACTCTGGTTTAAAATACAAACTTATTGCAGAAAAGCCGATTACCCATTCTTTATGTTGAGGCATCTGAGGGTTCTAGGCTTCCCAAGACTTAATACAGTTGTCTAGATACAAGAATAGTTCAGTTTGTTTAACACATTTCTTTCCCTGGCGTGAGTTCACATTCTATACACATGCCTGCCTGAGGTCTTGTATCTGAGAATGAGTTTCAGACATTGATAACCATCTTCTCAAAGTTCGGATATTGTCAACTCTTCTTGTCATGTCTATGCTCCTAATTTTTGTGATTGAGATACAGGAGCGCTCAGATATCTATGATTAGAAACCTGACCATTGAATGAAGAACTGTTATCAAATTCTTGCCATAGTCCCTTGGAAAAGAAACATTCAACAACATGCACCAGCAGCAATTTTCAAAAGTAAAAGGAAAAAAAAAAGAGTACAGTTTCATTCCTCCAACATGCCAGGTTTCCTTCCATACAAAGTATGCACAATTTTTACACCAATCAAAGATTTGGGCATTTTTCATTCCTCCAACATGCCAGGTTTCCTTCCATACATGTCAAAACTCTAATACAAATACATCTACATAGTCCCAAATAACATTTTTAAGAAAAGAAAAGAGAAGAAAGGAAAGGAAGAAAATCCCAAACTATTATACACATCATAGAGCAAATACAGTATCTTGTAGGCACAGCTTGCTCAACTGAAATGTACAATTGGTTCAAACAATTTCCCCCATTCTACAATTTCTTTTGGCTACCATAGTAGCAATGGCAATTTAAACTTCATCACCTATAAATATAAGATTTTGCAAAGTACAAGTACGATACCAGTCCCGTAGTACTAAGTCCAGCGAGCAGCCAATAGAAGTAATGAACATGCTCATGATTCAGATTATCTGAAAACCAACTATCTTGGCCCTCTCCGCCTGTAGTTTTCTCTAGGACATAGATGAGAAAGCTACTGGGTAAATTCCCAACTCCAATTATACTTAGGTAAAGGGCGGTACCTGCACTCTTTAACTCATTTGGCATCTGATCATAGAAAAACTCCTGCAAACCTACTAAAGCGAATACATCAGAGATACCAACAAATACTGAGGAACCAACCACCAAATGCTCATTGGAATAGTTGCCTCTGGCTTATCTACGAGCCCTGATTCCATAGCAGTTTTGAGCCTTTTCATCTCAACTATAGCAGCTACAATCATGCAAATAATAGATACAAACAATCCAATTCCAATTCTTTGGAGCATTGTTATGCCAGAAGATTTTCCTGTTATATCTCTTGTGAAAGGAACGAAAAAGCAGTCGTAGATGGGAATGAGGAAAAAGATGGAAAAGCCTACGAACAACTGAAGCGAAGCAGGAGATATATCAAAGCCTGGCCAAATCGTTCTGTCCATAGTACTTCCTTGCTCAGTAAAGAAAGTGAAGGTCTGAGCGAATGCTGTAGCGTACACCAAACATGATGCGCATATCGGTAGAACACTTAGAACGGCTTTCGCATCCACAACATCATTGATCCTACACACTCCCCCTTCTCCATGTGAACCAACTAGTTTTACCCTGAAGAAGCTTGGACTCAATTGAAATTTTATAATCTATTTCACGAGCAATGAAACAAGAATCTAATCATTTACCTAATTTTTCCATCAGGAATATAAAGAGAATCCCAGGTAAAAGAAAATCATCTCTAGTTAAGTCATCAACTGACAACCTCATAAAATTGAAAGCAAACCATTTTTGGATTCCCACAATGCCTTAACATGAAACGTTTGGATAGCTTACTACACAAATAGCGCTACTTAATTTTATTTATTTTTTGCCGCGGTGAGAGCGTTAGTGGTTAGTTGTTAGTAAGTTACTACAATAAGCTGGTGTGTCCGATGTTACTCCATCAATTCAAACCTGAGACCTCTCCCACGGGCACTAAGGCGGCTCCATAAACACTTGGCCTATAGCCCTGGGTCAAAAAGCTCTTCAGCACAGCTGAAAATGAGAGCCTAAATCAGAGACTAATCAGTCCCTACAAAATATCACACACCAGCTGCTGCAAATCTGCTTCAACAGAGAGAAAACCGGCTGCACTTAATCTTTTCCTTCGCACGTAGCACACGCACGTACACATTGCAAACCCACGTTTTTCAAGACTTTCTTTGGCTTGCAAGAGAAGGTAATTAGCCCCCCACAAACACGTGCAAAGCATGTGTAGAATATCCTACCAAAGACTACCCAAAAAATTGATCTTCTGGGGCAAAAACAATTATTGGCCCTCCACAAATTTAATAAATGAGGGAACCCAACATATTTTACAAGCAAGGAATAATATACGCCAATTTAAAGATTTAATTGCAAAGAAAAAATTTGTGTGAATTTTTGCAAAAATATTTTTTTTCTTATTTGAAATTGGGGCATACTTTATTTATTCTAGAATTTTTTTTCAATAAAAATTCTTATTCCATATTAATCCGTACACACACACACACATAAATTTGGGGCCTTCCTAAAGCCCATGCCTCACTTGCCTTATCGTCAAGTCGACCATGCTGCCTGTCACAGTGAGAAACATCATCCTTTTTCTTTTTTGGGTAACAAGAAGGTTTTATTGAAAACTAAACATGACAAGATTTGAAGTTGTTCTAGCATAAAAACTGGAGGTCCAAATTAAACATTAAACACTAAGGGAATCAAATTTAAAAGCATCTTTTGCCAACATGTCCGCACTTCTATTTGCTTCCCGATGCACTTGGCAAATCTACCGCACGGTGCATTGGATCATTAGGGTCCTTCAATCACAAGTAGGAGCACTCAAGGGGTGAGGAATTTCTGCAATTGTATTTAGAAGACTTGTTCCAGTAAGGTGGTTTTTTTTAATAAACTGGCTTTTCACGGTTTTTTATGTGATGTATTGTGAGAGAATAACCTGTCTCGGTTTTTGAAAAAAACAATTTTTTGCTAGTGGAACACCCCCTAACTGTCAGACTAGCATCCATGCCAACTTGAAAATTGGTGATGCTTGTTTTCCATTGCTAGACACAGACCATCCCTCAAGGACCAAAGTTCAGCCCCCAAGCTAGAATCTGCTCCAGTCTTCGTCTGAAAACAGCAAACCCAATTACCATTGGAGTTGACCGTGTCGTTACCAAACAATTACAACTACTTCATAGAATAGTGACAAAAGCCTGAGTATCGTCCCACAGGGACAAGAGTACGTATTTGAATTGGTTCCAATCAATTTCTATTTCAATTTGAGGACAAAATTCAAGTTTTGGTTTTATACTAAATTTTAAACTAAGAAAACTAGAGATTTTGGGAAACTAAGTGGAAAAAGCTTTAGGGTGTTGAATCCAGTTTCCTCCTCATAGCATGATTTAGCTTGGTTAAGAACTTTAGTTAAAATCCATATATCCATGAGTACTCGACTGGCATAAGCTATCATTGCCTAGTACAAGTTGTCTTACTAGTACACGTCGTATCTAAGTACGGATTGTCTAATAGGCAATAGCACAACTTATTTTACAAAGTATAACCTATCTCAACCAAGTTTGTGAATGAGTAGCATAAATGGTTGAATGAACGTGTTTGGAATCTAGAATACAAACACAATTGATAGGTAGAAACAAGAGACATTCAAACCATTCATTGAAAATGAGAGCATCCTTAAATCATATAACCAAACTTCAAAAGATTATTCTTAAACCAATACAAAATACATGCCACTTGGAAAGAAACTTTCATCTAACCCTAGACGTGAAGTTTAGCCGGCCATGGAAGGAGGATTTTCCTCGAATTCTGTTGAACAGACTTCATGATCGCTTCAATCTTCTTTTTCTCTCCTCCTTTCTTGCTTTCTCCTTTTTTTTCACCTTTGCTTAGCCTGTAAGTAAATCTAATGTTGTGCCCCAAGACCAAGCCAAAACACACACAGAGAAACACACGCACACCAAACACAAAGTATTTTACGTGGTTCCCCAAAATCGGGTACGTCCACGGAGGTAACCGGAGCAACAATCCATTAACCGGAAAACCACGAGCTTTACAGGGAGTGACTCACCTCACCACACTCTGATTTTACACAAAATTGCTCATACAAACAAACCTCACAAGTCTCTCACACTCAGAGACACAAGTCTCCCTCTCGGAGAACACAAGATCACACTCTCTCTGTGATACCAAATACAAAGATAGTAGCTATTCTTAAATAGCCAAACAAGGCACACCAAGCAATTACCCATGGGTATGGAAACCCATCCAAAATAGCTGTTCACTGAGGAGCAATACCAAGGCCCATCTTCTTTAGCCTGCAGACTCCATACCATGGAGTTAAAACAATTGCCAGTGGAGGAATGGGAGCCACATCCCCATTATTCAACATCTAAGTAGCTCCTCAGAAAGCTATCCCCGCTAAAATGACCCCCCCAAATGCATACATATGCTTAGAACCAAAGTTGCCCTTTTATTTCCCAAACAGTCAAAGAAATAGGCTGAAGTCGGCTATAATCTTGTCCAGTGGAGTAAGTCGGCTCGTCCAGTTGGATGTACTGGACACATGGCTTGCAAAAATCCTCTGTGAGCTTCAGCTTTGGCTTGTCCAGTTGGATCAAATCTTGTCTGGTTGGATGCACTGGACACATGGATTGGAAAATGAAGTAGAGAGCTTGAATCTCAGCTTGTCCAGTCGAGGCTGAGGTGCAACCAGTTGGATTCAATTCTTGTTTTGCCTCCAAGCCTCACCCTTCACTCCTTGCTCACTCCCACATGTTTTAACCTTGGTGATTTTGCTCCAATTCCATCCCAATTCACCTTTTTGACCCCTGAAACACAAACAACGCGTATGAACATCCAAGTAGCATTAACATAGACTTAGCTTAAATTGGGGAGCTTAAAGGGTCACCTTTAAGCTCTTATCAAGAGTCACGAATGACCCCACCAGCTATGGCCACTCCTTCGCTGTTGCGAGCACCATCTACATTAAGTTTCATAATGCCACATCCAACCGATAAATTAAACAAAGGGATTTCTCTTGGATTCTGCCTTATGGCACAGAAATCGCCATTCAAGAGCGCGTTTAATGCAATCCCAAGTGGAGATTAACGGTGAGGGGAGTAATGGCGAAGGGGGTTTAATCAAGGAATAAGCAGCAGAAGAAGAGAATTTTCCTGAAGGGGAATTCCACTGTGATATCAGAATCATCACTAAACCGAGGAATAGCAATACCATGTATTGATATCCCTAGCAATCTCTATAGCAATGTCCGGTCGCTGACTCTCACATGCAGCCATTCTGAGGAACAGCAATTCATGCCAAGTTGAAGGTTCATAGACATGATAAGGTATCTTTCAGTACCAGCCTTAACACTAGTGTTTCTTGTATCGCACAACGAGTTGTAACACTTCTTCCTTGGGAAACGGCTATTAGAACGAATTGGAACATCCATTCTCCATTGTTACACTCTTACGAAGCAAAACATTGTAAATCATCCAATACAGTGAAAATTTCACTTGCTTGTGAATGAGATTTATCATTTGCTCCAAATCTGTGAACTGTCTTATCAATTTCGATTGTACTGTACCCCTGGACCTTCCGTAGACCCATATCTGTCATCATCGATCTTACCATCCTAAATTCATCCCAGTCACCTCCTTCCGCAAAGATATTAGATAACAGAGTATAATATCCCGTATCATCTGTCTCTATAGTTAAAAGATCTCTTAGAATACTTTTAATCATGTCCATCCTCCTATGACTTCGACACCCATTGAGAAGAGCACCCAAAATGCTTGCATCTACAGCAAACGGCATTGTGTTAACAATTCTATATGCTCCTTCAAGATCCCCAGCACGGCTCAGAAGATCAACCATACAGGAGAAATGTTCAGACGTAGGAACAACGCTAAAGTCCCTTCTCATTGAGCTAAAGTATGACTTTCCTTCGTCCACATAACCTGCGTGACTACAAGCAGACAGAATATTCGTGAAAGTAACTTCATTTGGTTGTATTCCGGATCCTACCATTTGCTTGAAAAGTGAGATAGCAGCATCAATCTCTCCGTGCATCCCATAACCGCCTATAATGGCACTCCATGACACCACACTCCTCTCTAACATGGCATCGAAAACTCTCTGTGCCATTTGAAGTTCTCCACATTTAGCATACATGTCAGTTAAAGCTGTATCGATATGTGTATCCCTCCCAATGCCATAGGTAATTAGCTTATGATGAACCCATTTTGCCTTTTCTAAATATCCTAAATTTGAGCAAGCTTGAATTACAATCAAGAAGGTCACTTCATCTATTTCTAGGCAATTTGAATACATAGAATCAAAGAGACTAATTGCTTCTAAAGACTTACCATTTTGAGAAAACCCACAGATCATTGAATTCCATGTTACTACACTTCTCTTTTGGTCCTCGTTAAATATCATGAATGCTGAATCCACAAACCCACATTTGGAGTACATATCAATCAGCGAATTCTTGACAAACTCACTTGCTACACCGGTTTTAATGATATGCCCATGGATCTGATGTCCAAACCAGGAAAAAGAGAGATCTCCACAAGCAGAGAGAACACTTGGTAAAGTAAATGAGTCTGGCAATATTCCCAGACTCTGCATTTGCACATATAGCATTAAGGCCTCCTTTGAAAGCCCTTCCCGAACATATCCTGATATTATCATATTCCACGACACGACATGCTTCTCTTGAGTTTTATCAAAGATCTTCTGACAATATACAACTTTCCCACGATTAGCATACAAATCTATTAACATTGGTCCCAAAGGATCACAGCCCGTGTCTATAGCTTTTCTAACAACAAAACAATGAACCGATTTCCCTTCTCTAAGCCAGCCAAGCCTAGCACAACATGATAGAATTCCCATCATTGTCACTGCATTGGGCTGCACATTGGACTCTTGCATCGCAACAAAAATGAGTAATGCATCTTGATAGCACCCATTTTGATAGTAGCATGTAATCATTGCAGTCCATGACGAAGTACTCCTTTGAATAATGTTGTCAAAGACCACCTTCGCGCTATGCAAGTCGCCGCATTTACCATACATTGCAATGAGAGAAGTATCCAGTGATCCATCACTTACAATCTTCTTTCTCACGACATAACCATGCACCGATTTCGCTAGTCTCAATATACCCAATTCAGCACAGGCCTCTGCCACGCCAAGCATAGTAACAGAGTCAGGTTCTTGACCTTCCATGATCATCTCACAGAATACTCTCAACCCTCCACTCGCCTCCCCATTCTGAACATAACTCGATATAATCGAACTCCACGAAACAACATCTCTAACAGACATTCCATCGAACACCTCACGAGCATTATATAAACTACCCGCTTCACCGTACATACTAACCAACGAGGTCCCAACAACAGAATCAGATTCAAACCCACATTTAATTATCCTCCCATGGACCTTTTGGCCCAAACCCAGATCACCAAATCCAGAACAAGCTCTTAATACCGATGGAAATGTAAACTTTGTCATATGGGTTTCATTATAAACCATTCTACTGTAAAGAGCAATGGCTTCTCCAAATAAACCATCCCACACGTAGCACTTGATGAGTACACCCCACATGAAAGAATCTGGGTTTGGGAAGTGATCAAAAACAAGTTGGGCGGGTTTAAGGGTACCCATTCGGGCATATGACTCGATGAGTTTGGTTGAAGCAAGTGGGTTCTTGTGGAGTCCGGTGACAAAGAGGTGGGCGTGGAGTTGAGCGATTGATCTTGAACCTGTGCATGATCTGAATAATGGCATGTAAAGCGTCATCCTCTATGTTATGTAAAACAAATCTACTGAGGTTATCACACTTCATCAGAACACAGTAAGCTGCGTAGTTTATTCAAATGTCACCTGACTTTTCGGGACCTAAAGCAAAGAGTGGGAGGCCCCTAACATTTGTTATTGGCCTCAGCTTTAGATCAGAGCTTCTGTGTTTTGCAATGGTGGTGGCACCTCTTAATTTTTTTTCCATTTTTCCTTTGAAGCCTCTATCGATATGTAATTCATCCATTGTTGGGGAAGATAGACCAATTGGGCCTTCTTGTGCAATTGGGTCAAGACCGGAACTATATTCAGAGATGGACCAAAGAGCTGTTTGTTCGGGATTGAAAGATCTATTTTCCAGTTCACAAAAAAAAAAAAAAAAAAAGTATACTTTCCTAACTTCTAGGAATATGTGATAACATATTTCATATACATAGATTTGTTCTGGTTTTAATTGAGGCTGAATATTAGTAGCCATCTGACGTAAAATTATTCCCATGAATGAGCCAAGTGAAGGTTGTAGACGACGATGTAAAAAAGACATTACCTCGTAAGGGCCACCGCTAGTGGACGGTGTAATTGATCTCTCAAAATTAGTTGAGGTACGTGACAGTCGGCCCGGACGCCTAGTTATAAAAAATATAGGATTAGTAACATATTTTACTATTGTACAGTACCCAGGGGACTGTTTTGCCTGTTAGTCTATGTATACAACTTGCGTTTTTTATTTAGTGCAGCAAGTTGAGATGAGACAACACGTTCGCAGGGAGCCTAGGATAAGATGAGTGTTTTGTCAGTTAGTCTATATTTGTGAAAATAAAGTCAAAATTGCTTATCACAATCTTGCCAAAATAAATACTAGTACGATTTTTTCCCTACATCATCATATAGATCTTGAAGATTCACTAACAGATACATATCCCATGAATTTCATGTTCACCACCGAAGGTGGTAGCCTAGATGGCAAAGATGAGTAGTCTTAAGTACTCCTCTTCCGTACACGATTTGAAAGGTTCAAGCCTTGCCAAATGCAGGACTAGCACGGAAGCCGTTTGTCCATAGTACGATTTGAAGATTATGGAGTACTATAGATGCTTAATTCATACTGTCAGAATTGAAATCAAACACTAGATATGTAGTGCCTTTGAACATATCTTCTATAAACCGATGTTCATATCTAATCAACCAAACGGGTCACGTGGAATAGTTTCTGAAACATGAGTTGGAGGGGATTAAGGGAAGGAATTTGCATTTGGCAACAATGAAACTCAAACTCAAGCATAGAACTCAAGCTTCGTACCCACTAAATTATACGTACTGTCTGGCGTTGACATACGTTGTAAATTAATGTGTATCCGACGTTACTTTGCTGTATCTGACATTCGTAATCAACCTTCCTTGTAGTTTTCTACATCTGAAATACAATAAACATCCCTAGTCACCACAAGATAAGCTACATATATACAATAGATCAGCTACTTATGTGATATACAAGCAATAAACACCAAATTAGAGGTAATTGGCTCAACTCGAGAAACAAAAAGAACACTGAACTAGTAGAGAATTCTGGCTGGCACATGGTATCTGCTCTCCAAAAAGCCCAAGTGATCAAAATCAAGCAATACCCACTTACGAATCATCCCCATTTTCTTCTGGACCATCGTAGGGGAGCTCATGCCGGGGTCTATTGTACTTCTCACGCAGCTGTTTGATTGGGATGAAGTCTCCCGCTGAATCCATACCATAGAACAGAAAAGACATGTACGGATGATCAAACCTCCCCTGCACGTTGTTAAGAACAAGGCCGAAAAATAGTAAGATACGTGACATGTAAGGCCCTGTTTGGTTATTTTACAACCAATTTTGCAGGTTGTGTTTGTTTAGTAAAGAAGAGTTTTGAAAAAAACTAAAAAGTTGATTTCATTTCTGAACAACCATTTTTGCTAAGAAGGTAACATATGAGAGCTAGAGTGAGGGAAGTGTGGATGATTCAGGACGAAATGAGTCTTTTTGCTTTCAAAAACAGTTCCTAAAGTGTTCCCCAAAAGGGTTTTGGAAAGCAACCATCAAACTAGGACCAACTTTTATTGAAAAGACAATTCTACTCACCTTATCGGGTTGATCTGGGGGCAGTAAATTTTCCTCAGGAACTGCAATTCAAGAACCATTTGCAAGGAAAATCGGGTTATAAGGGATGGAAGAGATTTACAAAACAGAGCACAAATGGAACTAAAGCCTTCATCGGTTCGAAGACAGTTAAATTCCTTAATTCTCATGCTAAATATGGTTGAGGGTGAACAAATAGTTTCAATCAAATGGGAGAAGACAGCTAAATCTTTCCGAAGGAATAAGATCAAGATCCTGCCAATTACCATATACTACTAGTAGCTCAGGGTCCGAACGTACATCAACCAAGACCTGCAAAAAAAAAAAAAAAGGCCAAACGAAGTAAATATCAAAGATGTTCCTTCGCCCGCAAATTGCAAGTTCGTCAAATGCATGACATGATAAAGTAAAGGCATTCACACATACAGATAGATGAGATGAAGACTGTTAAGGCATCCAACTCAAAACCAATTGGCAATGAGTGGAGAGGCCGCCTAGGCTCATATACTAGTTTTGGAGGTTATAATTAACCAATGTGAGACAAGCTCTAACAAAGACATCAATGAGTTACACAAATATGATATGAGCACATAGGAACACAGAGATGAGACGAACAAGTCAGTAGAGACAAATCACTGTTGCTGCAGTAGAGATCAGACTGAAAGATACAAGATACTCTAGAAAATCAGCATACTATTTTCGGGGTTTGTCGTGGGATAGAGAAGAATGGCCATTGCATGTCCCAATCATATAAACAGTAAATAGTTTGATACCCGTGTGTGCACATGTGTGTGTGTGTGACTTTTATCAACTTTTCTTAGCAAAGTAGAAGAGAATCCCTTGTTAAGAATGTTATTGCCGACATAGCAAAAGATGTGTTACCACACAGTTGCTCTTATATTAAAACATGCTAAAAAACCTAGCATAAGCTAGCGTATTACCATAAAGCAAAATAGGCAAAATCACTTCATTCAAAGCTCGGATACTAGAAGAAAGGAGGTTGCGAAAACAAGCCCAATGGTGCTTTATATAGGACGAGAGCAATGCACTGATAGAGAAATACTGAAGAGAGAGAGAGTTCTAGCTAGCACACTGATAAGTAAAAACAAATGGTTAGACAAGTTCAACCTGATAAAATGGCTGTTCAGGACCACGAGACAACTTTTCGACTTTAGCAATATCCTTCCATGAACTTGATTCACAGCAAAATGGGTCCATTCCACAAATAACACCTCGATATCCTAGTATAATATATCAGCTTCTCATAATGTGACGTAAAAATACTCCGAACATTTTGAAAAATAAAAGCAGGAAAAATATAATATCGAAGTGTTACTTCATGTGATAAAGGAATTCGTTGATGGAACATTGACCCCAAAAATTATTACCCAAAAAAAAGTTGACAATGAAGAAGATATTAACAGAATAGACCACATTTTCAAAAAAACAGCTTGCAAGCTAAACATCAAGAATATGTAAAATAAAGAACTGCCTGAACTCGGGTAGAACTCCAAGCCAGAGTATTTCAGAAAACCAGCTTATACAGGAAGAAGGCCATGACTAAGTTTTGGCTTGGATGATTCTCTGACGGCAAGAAGAATGTAATGTTGCATTGAAGTCTTTTCAACTGTTCTTCGATTATTTAGATATTAAAGTTATCCTTTTTAATAGAGAAAATCCAAATGAACATGTCGTAATTCCATTTCTAAGGTAGCATTTCGACACTTGATCTAGAGCATGTTGACATCGAACTGAAAACCTTGTGGACTATAGGGGTTTCTCACGAGGACAAATCTTTTAGAACTCCTGATCTCAGGAAACACTCAGATCCTACATATGATGTCTCACATGTTCCAATGAGACCACTTGTATCCGCCCTTGGGATACAAATACCTATATCCTGATATTTAGGGTTGTCTGACCTCTAGAGTCTGGACATATTCACAACCAATAATCGTATCAAGTCCACATGAATCATGATATTCTGCCACAATAAGTTGCTATCATTAACGAAGTGCCTAATTTGGGTGTGGTGCCGAACATACAGCCCATACTATTGTCCTCGTCGTAGCAGTGGACACGGATAAAATAGAATGAGCCAGTTGCTCGTTCCATTGATTGTATTATGATTGCTGATTAAGATAAGGAACTTAAGTCTGGTTATTTGAAGGGACTGTGAATTAGAAGTTTCAGGATTTTAATTCTGATTTCTGACAACCCAATTATAGATACATTGACAGAAAATAAGTATTATTCCCAAACAGATCAATAATGAAGTAGCAATGGCAAAAGAAATATTACCGAATATCTTGTGCCTCACTTTCTGGCCCAACCGAAATGCATATTGAGCATTTTCATAGAGTTGAGCTGTTACCGTGGCGGCAAGTGACTCTGCCTCAAGCTTAGCAATTTTATCACGTAATTCAGCTGCCAGCGAATAGTTCTCACTCTGAATTGCATTCTGAAGGTCTGAACTGCACGTAAACAAGTGGAAACAATCTAACAGATGTTCTGCTGGATTTGAAAGAGAATATAAAATGTGAACCATTTAACTAAGGCAGCAACACTCATATGGAGAAAATAGTTCACATCTTAAGCAAAAAAGATATCAGACTCACCGCAGACGTAAGATTTTGATAGAGATGTCTTGTGCCGAACTCTTTGAGTTTGATCCTCTTCTTCCTTCTTGCATCTTGATAACCTCAGTTTCAACCTTCCAAGGCAACGAATTATTAAGACGCCACAAGAAGTGCTAATGGAGACAAGTATACGCGATTGACTTCACAATAATCACTTAGTCGCCAATCACTAATTGCAATGGCCGGTAGTAGTTTGAATCAATAGTGTAAAAAAAACAAGAAACACATAAAAAGCTGTATTACTACAATCTTTGTTAACTTCGAAGGAAAACCTACCGATAAAGCAACAAAACAAATAAAGCACCTCAAAACTTGAGGAAGAAAGGTTGTGAAGGGTGGAGCCTCACTATGGGAGATACAATATGGTGAATCAATCAAGCTAAGCCTTAATCAATCTAACCTCAGTAAGCTTGTTTCTCAGTTGTTGAGCATACTCATAGTCCTCCAAGTTCAGAGCATGCTGCCAACATAAACAGAGAAATATGCTATAAACAACACTTCTATAGATGTGCTCAGGGGTGACTGAGGGTTTGTTAGCATGCAAAACCATGTAAATGGTACAGCAATAAAAGAAAGACGTGGGAAGAGCATCCTGACCTGCAGTTGAGTTGCTAAATCGAGCTGAAAAAAGAAAATCAGTATATCCTCATTGGCACTTTCACTTTGTTCTGAGCTTGCATCCAATTCCTGGTCCCTTCGTTTAAAAATCCAACCAGCTTCAACCTTCAAATTTCGATCTCTTGATAAATCAGAGGGCCCAATGAAGGGTAATCTCTGTGCACCTTGATACCAAAGGCAAGGCCTTCCAACTTGAAAGATTCCGTGAATTTGCTTTGTAAGCCTTAAATGCTTCCCAAATAAATGGGTAGATCCACACCAGCTATTACTTCCAGAGGTAGTTAGAGTGCTTGCCGATATAACTTGCACCATTTCTACACTAAAATAAAATCCCCTTCTTTCTTTCCCTGTTCCTTCGAAACAACTACCCTACCTCTTCCACCCTCCTTTTTTACTTCCTCTGGATCTGATGTATCCATGTAAATAGAAATGCTATGAGCAAATTTTACAAAGTTTAAACAGGTAACAATAACGTAGAACTGAGTTCTTCAAACGCGATGTGACTGAGCTATTATTTTCGCAAATTTTCAAATTGTATCAACCTTAATCGGAAGTCAACGAACTCAAAGTACAACAACAAGAGCAAAATCAGTTGCACAAATAGCTTTAAAAGGCACATAAACGGTACATAATTCTATTTAGTTGATCACAAGATCCATATTTCCTTTTTTTTTTTTTTTTGCTACTTCGGAAATTCATTCCATATTTCCGAAAGTTGGATTTAAATGGTATTGCAGTATAACCCAATGAGTTCAAATGCATAGTTATGGCACAACAATAAACTATATTTCCGAAATGTTGTCCTTAAGGCATCACAGATACATGTCAATAAGTTATTTTGAGCAAATATTTAAGGATAGAGTTTTTCACTCTTTAGGAAATCAATTTAAAGATTGAGTTGGCTAATTGCTACCCCACCAATCGTGGTTTTAGGTAGATGCAAATATCTCAATGTAAAACCAAATCAAACGGAGCTAAGATGGATTGCTTCTCTAATTTACTGCTTGGCCAACTATTTGAAGTTCTTCATAAGCTTTGTAGAAACAAAATCAACATAACAACCTTTTTTTTCCCTAACTAGGTGTTCGGACCAACTAATGCACACCTCGAGTGGGCCTCCGGAAGCCGTTGATCGCGATCAACAGCTCGGATGTCGCACTACAACCCTGTAGTGCAGCACCGCTCTACAGGATCCCAAAATTTCCTTAAGTTAATGACTGGACAAAGCTCCAACCCCCAATGTAACAAGTTGTAACTAAGCGTCTAAACCTAAAAGAAACAAAATCAATTTTTCAGATTGCAAAGAAGAAAGCATGCAATAAATTGATACCCAGTAGAACAATTAGAAAACTGACGCGTCAAGGAGAAACAGCAGATGAGAAACCCACTACAAGAGACTCTTGAGAAATCTGTCAAACTAACAAACACATTACGTATGCTCAAGAAAAGAAACAAAGAACGCAAGACACAGATAATTCGCGTGGTTCCCAAACTGTGTAGTTGTTTACATCCACGGCTCACACCGGTTTTCACTATGAATTGATCAAATGAAGAAGTGAATTGTCGAGCGTATAGCAAGGTTACAAGTATGTGTAACCTGGGTTTACATCAATAACCATAACCCCCCAAATAAATAGCAAAGCACGAACCAAAACTGAATCGGGCGTCACAAACCCAACAGACAGACAACCATGAAGCATTGGCAGAAGACAGTACGAGGATGAATATACAGTATATAAAAGTGGGTGTGTATATACCTGAGTAGTAACTTCGCCGGGTAATTGCAGAGTGGCGACTGCTGACAGAGGCGGAAATCGCTGACGCGTTGAGCTCTCCTTCGATAATCCAAAGCCCAACCATTCAATTGAGGGAAAGCGTTTCCTATTTCAAAGGTAATGATAAAAGGGAGTATATTAGTATGTACTATTCCATTTCTTTTTTTTTCCACAACATACTACTAACTTTTTTGCAAAGACATTAGACCACAACAACATTTTGTGTTTGTTCTTAAAAGCTATTAAAAGATTTTTTTGGTTTGTCTTTATTCATTTGTTAGTTTTGCGACAAATTTTTCGTGATTATAAGTTCGTATTGACGATAAGCCTGTCTTTTCTTGAATATTTCTCAAAATATTTGGGTAAAAGTCATAATTTTACCCAATCTTGATTCCTCCCGTCGAGTAGAACCTATAATCACCAAAATTTGACGCAAAACTAACAAAAAAAAAATTGAATAAAGACAAAACCAAAAAATCCTTAAAGCAATGACACTGGAACGGACACTTAATGAAAGGCTAACGTAAGTTTTCATCCTATTCCTAATGCTAACTAAAGTTCTCATCAAACTCTTCACCTATATTTATGTTCAAATGTCAATCTTTTTTAATCAATCCTTAATTACTTTCATAAAATTCATTCATGAGATAATGAAACCCATTAATTTGATGGCAAAACATTTTAATAAATTTGGAAAAGATTATTACGTTACGTTGATGGGAAGAAGATTAATGAGAGAGAATTATTTATTTTTTTCAAATGAGAGAGAATAAAATTTCAAATTTTGAACTTGGATATATATAATATATATATATGGTTCCACAAATTTTCCCTCGTGCTTGTCAACATTTGATGCCATGGCAAGTGCAGTTAACGTTATACAAATTTGAATTATTATTGGATGCTCCAATGGGCATTACTGAGTATTTTTTGCAAAATGAAAACGTGACGCGCTAAGGTTAGTTATTATGATTTCACTTTTTGTAAAATTTATCCTAATTCATAAAGAAATTGGACACGTGTGTTTCGACTAACGGGTGTAAATGTATTTTGACAGATTTAGTTATAATAATAAATTTATCATAATTCTCCTATAATGGATGTTATCATAATTTTGTGTAATGAAATTTAGCACGATAATCTTATACATTACTATAAGATTTTGCGCATTTTAGATTTTTCATAAATATTTCTTAGTTTTTGATAAGTTACGTAACTATATCATAATTTTGGCATCAAAACTATAATTTTGGTACATTTTCCTTGGATTTGTTTTTCTATAATTTTTTGAGCTTGCTTTAACATTTCATTGCATATTTTACGGGAGATGATTGGAGAGAAGATTAGGGGGGAGAGATTTAACAAAGACCGTTGATCTTGCAATCAATGGTCCGGATTTTAAGTAAAACACTTCCAAGAAAAAGAAGACTCTTCCCCGGAAAATTTTTATTTAAAATCAGGACCGTCGTGTTTTAAACGGTCGGAATGCTCGCTACAAGGTACACTACAAGAAACTGCATTAAAGGACCCCCGAATTTGAGAATGCTTATGGGTAGGGCTGCAAACGAGCCGAGCCGAGCTTTAACATGTTCAAGCTCGGCTCGGTCATTTTTAGGAAGGCTCGAGCTCGAATCGAGCTACAAAAATATGGCTCGAGCTCGGCTCGTCAAGGATTTGCAAGGCTTGGGCTCGGCTCGTCCAAACTCGGTAATAGATAAACGAGCCAGCTCGGCTCGAGCTCGTTAAGAAGTTACACCCAGAAAAAAGAAATTATCTAAATTTCACATTAAAAAAAACAGTAAAAGCAATTAACCACTAATAATTTTATCATCAACCCATCAATATTAACCACCGAAGTAATCACCACAACAAATGGTGCATACCTAAGCAATCTGTTGCCGAAAATAGAAAATGTGGAAGATTAGTACCCATGAAATTCAAAGCTACCACAGGCAAACATTGAGATCCGAACTTTTTTAACTTTCAAATGACTCATGCAAGAGAGAAACCCAAAAGGCAGGATGAAGAGATTGTTACCAGATAATGAAGAAGATCGACAACACTCTCTGCTGCTGGACGATCGGAGGTGGCCGGAGATGGCTGGAGACGATTTGGGGTCGGCGGTGGAACCGTGGAAGAGAAGGAGACCAAATCGCCTCTCTCTATATCTCTCTCTCTTGAAAAGAACGAAAAAAAACAACTGGGGAACTAAGGGTAGAAGTGTAGAAGCCCTAGAATTACATATATATACCTTGGCTCGCGAGCCGGTTCGATCCGAGCTTTCCCTAACTCGAGCTCGGCTCATTTATTAAACGAGCCATAAAACGTAGCTCGAGCTCGTTCATTAAGACTTTAAACCGAGTCGAACCGAGCCGTTACCGAGCCGAGCTCGTGAACAGCTCGGCTCATTTGCAGCCCTACTTATGGGGCTAACGCACAAAACCACCAAATGCAGGTGGCCTCAACTCGCCCAACACCTCAGTCCATTTATTCATTCAAGGAACAAGAAAATTACAGGTGAAACAGAGCAAGGAAAAAACCCTTTATTTCCATCTGCAAAAATAAACTACAATATTGATCCGAAAACATTTATTTCAAGTAAAATAAACTAAAAATTACAAGAAATATAAAGAATGAAATTTCACTTGTACTATACAATACATAAACTAAACAAATCACAACCCCAAAGCCCTTACACATACAATAGAAAAGGTAAGAAATGAAGAAAAACCGCATCCGGCAGACCTGCTCAATCACTTGCTCCAATCCTGATATGCAATAACTATGTTCTTTGATATACATACTTTGTTCTCGGGTCGACAATCAGGCCTTTCCCTCCGTTCACTTCCAAATCGTGCCTGCATTGACACATAAATTGAAGATTTTAGAATGCAAATTTTGATTGCCGTTCCTTTGCCACTCAAGATATCTCTCCAATATTGAAATGATAGGGGCAACAACAAATATTAAAGGGTATCCCCAACAATCTCAAGTGAGATTACTACAGATGCCAAAAAATAACTAGATTAGAGTCCTACGATAGGACCCGGCCCTAATGGGAAGGGTTTGGGGGAGCATTAACAGGGTACGGTCAGCTATGGGAATGGGCAAGGTGAACCCGATCAGACTTGGGTCTGGCATGGGGAAGATAGCCCCGCACGACCATATAGGTAACATTACCTAAATACCGTTTGCATTTTTATTGGATGTTTAACTCATTCAGTGAAGATACTTTTGCAGTGACCTCAGCTACTATATTTGTGCTCAATACGAGTTTAATAAATAAAAATTAATAAATCTTTAACTACAATACTAACAAAAACTTGAGCACTGAAGAGAAATGATGCATAATATACTAGCTAAAACTCCCAATCCAGCATTTCCCCACACCCTATACTGATAGGAATGGCATGGGGGGCATCAATAACGTATTGTTGGGAGCTGCGTAGGAAAATCTGATTAGATTTTGGGTCGTTCTGTCCCATCTGCCACCTTACTGCCCCAATGACTACCCTTTCCTATTGGGAGCCCCAACCAGCATCTTTGATAACACAGCCGAAATACTAACAAAAAACTCAAGAAGAAAAGCACAGAAGACTTACTGAAAAACAAAGTCGGGAATGGTTAGCTGTTCGCGAGGAACATATCTAAATAGCTGCAGAAGGCGATCAACATATACAACTTTTTTCCAGACCTAGGTGAATACAAAATAAGACATATTAAAGCTCAGTGAATAAAAGTCAATGGATTCATGCTCTAATCACAGGTAGAGGAGGACTCGTCATACCGCGCTATCTACGAACAGTTGCATAGCCAAAATTGCAGCTTTCAGTCCAAATGTCGGGTGAAGAACATATATCGCCTACATGCAAATGGGAGGTTAAGTTTTTTTGGACAGGAGAAATGCAATTTTTCCATTGGATAGAACAATTTGCCATCGCTTACATGAAGGTTACGCTGATGTTTGCGGCCAAGTATTTGCTGTAATCTCCTCATCCATCCAAGGTCCGGTTGCCTAGTTAATGCAGATCTCAAAAGGTGAAGAAAAGAAGAATCGTTTATAGAGGGAATATTGCACAAAGAATGTAAGGAAGGATACTTGTTGAGCAATGAATAGATCGATACTTGCCACTTGTTACCATCATTGAACAAGTTTTGAGAAGGAAAAAAATTGGCACATAAGAATTCATTACTGTTTTATTCGGATCATAATTCATTATTTTGAGGAGGCTTGTTTTTGAATTTAGCCCACGACATAGGAAGGTACTATGGCATCTTCTTACAAGCGAGGTACTGAATTAACGCACAAAAAAGAGTATTAAAATAGCGAGAATAGGGACTTTCAAAGGACCATCACTTCAAGAAAAGATCATCAGTTCCAAACTCTCACATACGGTGCTAGAACCTAACTTTGCGACATCCAATCAGGGTTGGAGTGAAGGGTGTGCCAAGGGGCCATGTCCCCTTTGATTTTGGCATAATGCTACTACGTGCGTGTGTGTATTTGTGTATGCGCATATTGGTATCTGTGCTTGTAGATACTCCTATGTATTAAGTGTAAACAACCTTTTACTTGGTTCAATTAAGGGTAATCTATGATAAAGTCAATGACATTTTCACCATTTATGTTCTGGTGTGCGTACTTTCAAAGGAATCTTTGTCAGTTATTTAAGACTGACACGATAGTAACAGTGGTGGAGCCAGGATTTAACCTTGGAGGTGGCCCCCAAAAAGATCAATATACTCCCTTCGTCCCAAAAAGAATGACCCATCCGTCAAGCCGAGACCTCAAAAAGTATATGGTTTTATTTGAACAAATTCAAACTTTTTTTCAAAAATTAAAAGAACTTGCTGATATCTAGTACCTTTGGTGAAAAAAAAAATTAAAATTTTGACCTCAAATGAGATTTTTTAAGCTACCATCTTGTGTACTGGACAATCTTTTTGGGATGGAGGGAGTATTTAATTCCAAATAAAGTATGTTCTGTGATTAATCATACAATACCTGAAAAAAATACAATAGTCAAACAATTATCATTAAAAAATGGTAGGAGGTTGTGAAGTAAAGTAGTGATTCTTTTGTGGGAGGCGGGGACCAGGGGTGGGGTGTGGAAAATGGTAGGAGGTTGTGAAGTAAAGTAGTGATTTTTTTGTGGTATCTGTGTATGCGCATATTGGTATCTGTGCTTGTAGATACTCCTATGTATTAAGTGTAAACAACCTTTTACTTGGTTCAATTAAGGGTAATCTATGATAAAGTCAATGACATTTTCACCATTTATGTTCTGGTGTGCGTACTTTCAAAGGAATCTTTGTCAGTTATTTAAGACTGACACGATAGTAATAGTGGTGGAGCCAGGATTTAACCTTGGAGGTGGCCCCCAAAAAGATCAATATACTCCCTTCGTCCCAAAAAGAATGACCCATCCGTCAAGCCGAGACCTCAAAAAGTATATGTTTTTATTTGAACAAATTCAAACTTTTTTTCAAAAATTAAAAGAACTTGCTGATATCTAGTACCTTTGGTGAAAAAAAAAATTAAAATTTTGACCTCAAATGAGATTTTTTAAGCTACCATCTTGTGTACTGGACAATCTTTTTGGGATGGAGGGAGTATTTAATTCCAAATAAAGTATGTTCTGTGATTAATCATACAATACCTGAAAAAAATACAATAGTCAAACAATTATCATTAAAAAATGGTAGGAGGTTGTGAAGTAAAGTAGTGATTCTTTTGTGGGAGGCGGGGACCAGGGGTGGGGTGTGGAAAATGGTAGGAGGTTGTGAAGTAAAGTAGTGATTTTTTTGTGGGAGGCAGGGACAGGGGGTGGGCCGTGCCACCACACCCCCCCGTAACGCTCCACCTCTGGATAGTAATATATTTCAAGGTATGATTCACATGTATGTTTTCAAAAGAAAGTTCGCATTTATGGAAACTTAACTACATAATTTGCACAAAACTTCTGTATTAGATTTCCAATCCCCAACACCCCGAGGTGGAATTCTGGCTTTGCCCCTGCATCCAGTTGCTTAATGGTATCAATTTCTAAGTCTAAAAGGAAAAGAGAGAGGGAGAACAAGGGGATGGGGGAGATATCAGGAGCAAAGTTCTATATGCGATTAAACCTTTGTTAAGAAAACTACAAACTACAAACAACAAATCCATCCCCCTTCCACTTCTATTTTAGAGTATGAAACAACAAATTGCACTTGTAAATCTTCCTGATTTAAGTAATCTCCGCCTCAAGTCAGTGAATTCAGAGAAGTAATCTCCCTCCCTCCCTCTCTCTTTTTCTTATTTTCTTCTCTTTTGAATCACCAACTCAGATCTGATTTTGTATGGTGCTCGTTGTCAGGTTTGATGGGGGGTGTGGTGGTGAGGATTGCTGTGGCAACACCCTCGGAGGCGTGGTGTCGGTGGTGGCGTGGACAGAGCGGGACTGTGGCGGTGTAGATGGACCCCTGGGGATCCTAGTGGAAGAGGGTTGATCCGTTTAGGTCATCGGTTTGGTGAAGGTGACCTTGTGGTCGCCACCGGAGTTCTTTTTTTGGCAGCAATGGTGGGTTGTCATTGCTGGGGGAGGCAATTTCTGTCTCGGAGTCAGCTTCATTGGTTTGTTTGGGGTTGCGGCAGCGGCATGGCGTAATCTCTCTCCTATCAATGATGGTGGTGGCATGGCGTGGCTTCTCTACCTAACTGATGGCGGCGATGAGGCCAAGTATCGACGGATGGCTGTTCGCTTGAGGTTTTGTTTGTTTGATTGGTCCAGAGTTCGGGGGTTTTTCGTTTTTTCTTTTCTATTCTTATTCAACCTTTGGTCCGAATTCCCCTCCCCCTCCCACCGGCTTGATGTACCCTTTGTCAGGATTTCTTAGATATTGAATAATTTTGCCGATCAAAAAAAAAAAAATGAAGTCCATTCCGAAAGATGCTGCAAAATGGAATTCAACAAGTACAGAAATATGATATACTTACATCTGTAAAGATGCTGCTGAGTGGAGGTACACAATGGTATACGGCTTCTGTATCAAGGGCTCAAATTCCTGAAATTCAAAATTGTACACCATTACCCCACAATTTACCCTACTTCTACTAGAATAGAGAGCCGTACGGCCGTACCACCACCCCAATTTAAGACAAATGCAACAAAAAGAAATGCATATGGTTCCAACAGCAAGATCACTTTAAAGGCTATGAAATATTGCAAAAGGTGCCAATTGAAGCAGGACATAGTCGTTTCACCTTTACTACATAGCACACGAACCGTTCCAGATCAAGACATCGCAGCAGAAAATGTGCTCCGACAACCACCATCACTGGACGACCCTCACTATCAACCCCCCCACGGTACCTGGAACAGAGAACATAAATTTTTCTTAAGCATATGGACTCCATTTAGCATGCTTGAACCATATCATTGAAAAATCAAAAGAATTAATGCAGGAGAGAACTTTATACAAAGGTTTTCCATGAATATCCTTCTTCTTTTGCTACTACAGAATTTTATTGAATTTTAATTCAATAACTTTGTAACCCTCATTTAATACAGCCACAAAGACATGTCAATTATCTTGTCATAGCCAAACACCACTGCTTTTAGAAAACTTGAGCAACAAAGCAAGAGTAAGACATCTAGAAAACAACCCAAAGACATCATCATCATAAAAGAGCCTTTCTCCATATTCCATTAGTTAAACTAATCAGCTTTTTAGAGATAAAAAGCTTGTCAATATTAATAACTTCAAATAATGTGCCTTACTGCTCTTACTATGGAAAGGTTGATGGCAGTTTTTCTTTTCATTTCTTTCTATTTCCTTTTCCTGAGAGTCAATGTGTACACTAGCGCGCGCTCGTGGCAGTATTCAGTTCTTTCTATTTCCTTTCCCCGAGAGTCAATGTGTGCATAAGCGCGCGCGAGTGTGTGTGTGTGTGTGTGAGAGAGAGAGAGAGAGATGTACGCTTACACAATTTTCATTTCTGCAATTTCAGAAAGGTTAACAGAATTTGCTTTAGCAAGATATCGAGAATGAAGGGAGTATTCTTCAGCAGCTGACAAGGGAGGCCCTCCAAGATCACCATATCCAAGCATTTTAGCGCAATTCCACCCACTCTGTGCTTGAGCAGTTTTTTCCCATTGTTCCTTGCGTCTTTCATCTGGATCCTTAATCAGGGACATGAAAGCAGGATCCAAATACGAATCCAGATATGATGAGTTCCTGTTCAGAACAATCATCGAGTAAGTTAAGCTGACAACAAAAGGAGCAACAAATGCACGATAAATTCCCGCAAGCCATAGAGAAAAGAGGAAACAAAGGAGTGCAGAGTATGCGTAAACATATGAAGCTCCACAACGCCAAAAATATCAAGTTGTTGAACAAGGGTGGGCACAACAATTGTTGATGATAAGTGTTCCAACTTCCCACAGCCACAGCCACAAATACAATCTTTACAAACTCTTACTAGAATAAGAATAACAAGAAGAATAGGAGACAGGGCAGAGAGCAATATTTTAACGAATGTAAGCTTATCCCAAGCTTTGAAGTAACACACCGTCTTGCCAACCCAATATCACTGACAGGAAGATTCATTGATGCTTGAAGAGGTCTAGAAACTGTTTTTTTCACATCAGGCAAAGGCCTTATTCTGATTTTACGTTCATCTATAACTGTCTCGCCATTTTCGTCCCCAACATCTGCCGGAAGTTTTGAAATGGCTACTTCCTCCTCATGTTCATCCCGAGGAAAATAAAGTGGAAGCAATCTACATTTACATGTTCAAGGGAATAGTCAGTTCCAATCAACAATAAAACAAACATATATCAATCAAATTCGTTAGCCCCATGCAGGTTTCATATTGATGTAGAAATTAACTTACTAATACCCAGAACAAGAATGACATACCTTTTGTAAATCTCAGTATCAGTTGCAGTCGTAGTACAGAAAACAACAGCAGTAATCTTATCTTGCTGTTTTTCGAGAAACCGTCTCACAGTTCCTGATTATATGTGTAAGAAAAAAGTGAGACAAATGAAATTCTGAATATTTGAGTGTATGAGTTGAGATTCTACTGAGAAATACAATCTGCTAGAACTTTTCACAAATAAAATATCTATTGGGATAGCGTAGACTTAGAGGTACAGAAACAAGTAAATACGTCATACATCCATGAATCATTCATACTCAACAATCTGCAAATGCACACAAGGAATATAGCAGGTGTATGATGTAGAGATGTCATCAATCATCTAAAATAGAAAATTGCAATCGCAAATGGGAAAGTATCTCACTTATTGCCACATGAGCAGCAGGTTCACGAGGATAATTTTTTGCCTCTGTGTATATACAGCCCATAGCAATGCTGCATTGACAGATGATATTAGATAATTCCAGGTCGACAACAATAATACCAAAGAGATAAACAAAGACATACTCCAGTAAATATAAAGGACATTGCATGGGTCTATCAAACAACCTTTGAAGCCTGTTCTCAATAAGAAGTTCAAGGCAAGACCGATAGCAGTGGCTCAAAGCATTCTCGGCAGCTGTATGATATTTTACTGCATACTTGGGACCCACTGTATGGATAATCCTCCTAACAAAAGTAAAATGTAATCTGGTGTTAAGACATAGAGATCAAATTTGTTCATGTTGCCATCAATACTTATAAGTGCACGAACTAAGCATAAAGAGAGAATACATTCTCAAGGAAGATAAAGTAATCAGTGCACCATGAAAAGCTTAAAACAGAAAGCAAACAAAATCCTAGTTTCTAATTTGGATAAAAGCAGCTCTCAGAAAATTGAGACAGTTACTACATACACTGCAGTGGCTCCTACAGCTCACATAGGAAGGTATAATACAAAAGCAAATGGAAGCATGCTCATACAGCGACCCACTTTCGGAAAAGTATGTACTTACACTGCAAAAAGGACAAAAACAGACATCCGGAAAATAACTGAATACAAAGTTAATTGCTTCTCTAAACAACCTGTACTGACTACTGAGTGAGCTCTAAGAGAACAAAGACAAGGAACAATAGAAAGGGCATGTACAATGATTTCAAGAAACTAAATAACAGTAACAGCTTCCTAAGACTGAAAAATGAAACAATATCTGATTCCTAGTTTCCACGGACCATGGGTAGGTAAGTGCAGGATTGAGCTTTTAGAGAAGTACAAATGTTACTTGTTTTGATCACCATCAGTGCAACAACAAAAAAGTAATCCTACATATAACAAGCACATTACTTGATAAACTAAACCACTACTCACCTTGCAGGAAGATCATATGCATTAGTAACCTTTGCCATCCCCGTTCGACACCCACCCTATGAAGAAACCAAGTACACCATGTCATTTACAGGATTGATATGAGTTATTTCCATAAATTTCCAGATTTAATAGGTATCAGTGTATCAAAATAGCTTGATCTAAATTGTGAAAAAAAATTGCATCATGTGAAAGCTGAAACAGTCACTTACTGACATAACCTTACACCCCTCATCATTAAATTCATAACATTACAAATTTATCTTTGCATATATTATAAGGAACTATCTTTCAACCCATATTGCAAAGCCATATCTACAGTTGGTGGAGAAAAGCATTACGTTCCCTTCAATGCAAAATATGCATCTCCAAAAAACATCGTGCAAAAATATAAAGACTGTGTTTGGTTAGATAGTTTAGTTTAGTTTTGATAATGTCATCAGGTGTAATGAGTGGAGAGAGAAAGAGAGAGAAAGAGAGAGAAATGAGAGAAATGATGATGTCATCAAAACTAAAACTAAAACTAAACTGAGAAACGAACAGGGCCAAAGAAACCTTGATCTGGAGGGAAAAATAAAAAGGTCTCATAGTATACAAATAGCTTACCAGTGATGCACATTCTTCTGCAAGACCAGGACCAGCTGCAGCATGCAAACCAGGGCTGCTGTGTGCTTCATCAAGATTCTGTCAACCACCAAATTGAAAAATAACTCATAAGAAAGAGCAAACGATCCGAGGATGCATCTAGTGGTCCCTATGATGCAGTAATTTTGCATGCAAAATATTAGATGCAAACTTCAGAAGCCTGAATGAGGTATAGACTTCATGATTCAAAGACCCAAGATAAATAATTATAACTTTGATTTTATAAGCTCAGTAAACTTAATAGAGTCCACGCCAAGAAACCTATACACTGCAAACATATGGAGCCATCAAAGGAAACCTAAAACTCTGCATTCGCACTTCTATCCAAATTAACTGAATCAGCAGCATACACTTTAAGCTTTTACGGCACATTCAAACATACCACAAACAGAAAAGGGTTTTTCCAGCCGTTTCCATTTGACCACCCAAAATAACACAGAAGTAGGCATTTACAGCGTCTAGAAACAAACATGTAGCTGTCATAGAATCAATCAATTAACAATGTATATGCACTGTCTTATTTGCATCATACTATCATAACCAACACAGCTGTAGAAAAGTTTTTACTTATCACCTCGTTTGTGGAGTTAACAACAGCATCCACCTCAAGATTCCAAGGGTTCCCCCTCCACAGATAAATCCTTGAGTTGATTTCATGGTCCACTGGAAACCTGGACACCATACCATTTCCACTACTCTTTGCCCCTGATGAAGAAGCTAAAGGGTCGGGGAAATACAAATTTGGAAAGCCGGGATCCTCATTCTCAAATGAAAACTTGTACTCAGCATCACTCCAACGAGGAACTTGGTCCAGGGTCACCACCGAATCCCCGTTATCAGTTGGTAATCCACCTCGTGTAGTCGTGGTAGCCACAGGCCGATACATGCTCGCAGCTCCCAATCAAAACCTTATTCCCCTAAATTGGCCCAACAATCACTGGTATTCCTTCACTCCCTCAGCCAAACTGAAATTTCAGAAACATACTTAAACTTAATGAAGGCATGAACATCTTTTTTACGGAACAGAAAGTTAAATGAGTTACAACTTCCCTAAGGGCCCTGTTCAGTTGCCAGGAAAGGACGTGAAAGTATTAGACTATTTAACTTCCTACATATTGTTTATTAGTTCTGAAGAAATTTGTGGCATCTTTATCCTTCCCACTGTGATTAGTTTCCTCACAAAACTTCCTGCAAAAATGCAAGATATTACAAGAATCTTATTTCTCAAGTTCCTCAATAACTGAACAACTATACATTAACTTGTTTCGCAAACGTCTAACCTAGATGAACATAAAGAAGAAAAAACAATTCTTTTTCCTTTACTTGCGCCAAGTACTTGTCAACTGAACGGAGCCAGAAAGACAAGCTCTACTTCACAGACATAATAACCCAGATACACAATATTGAGATCGCGACGACCATCATGATTACAAAATTTACCACAAAAGGAGCTCACTTTTTTTAACACTAGTTAGCACAAATCACACGATTCAACCTCAATTTCCTCAAACCAGCCAAAGAAAAGATTTTCCACGGTCAATCTACTGTCCACTAGAAATAAAGCCCATATGAAAAACCAAGCAACATTGTATCCAAATGTATTCCAAGACCCCTTGATAGGCTAATATGCTTAGGCATTTATGGGCTATCAGTAATGGGTGAGAGATGGGTTCATATGTATATTATCAAGCATCATAACCCGTGGCATATGGACATTCCTAGTGATTTTTCATGGACCATTACGAAATTATTCAAACTTAGATCATTGGGCCACCCTTTTATCAAGTATATAGTGGGGAAGGGAAGGAATATTTTTATGTGGCCAGACAATTGGCATCCTCTCAGTCCTTTGTACCAGAAATTTGGTGAGGCTGCAGTATATAACTTGGGGAGGTCCTTATCTACAATGCTGTATTCCATTGTTCAGGAGTATAATTGGTTGTGCCTAGACGTAGGAATTGGATTACCAGGCATTATAGCTGCTGCAACTCCTGGTTTCCTTCCTAATCCTCAGGTGGAGGATGAGGTCTTATGGATTCCTTCTTCCACCGGCTGTTAGACCACCGAATCTGCTTGGACCGCAGACTGACATTAGAAATGTTGGTCAGAAAAAGCCTCGGTGTTCTTTTGTTTGGTTTCACAGGGGCGTTCCTAAATGGGCCTTTATTGTGTGGCTAGCTTGTTCCAAGAGACTGGCTACTAGAGACAGACTTAGGGATTGAGGGATGGCTATTCCTGCTGCCTGTATTTTGTTTCAACAGAGCGACGAAGTCATACTAATCTCTTTTTTTACTGTAGTTAGTCTAGACTTGTGTGGGCTGACATGTTGTGAAGAAATCTGATTCTGAGGTGCCCTGGTGACTGGGATTTGAGCTTTGCTGGGCTAGCCTCCACTACCAAGGTAAAGGTTTAAGATACTCTCTTTGCAAATTGGCTTTGGCAGCTGCTCTTTATCACCTTCGGTTCGCAAGGAATTCAAGGATCTTCACTCAGAAGAGCTGCTCAGCTGCTGATATTTCCTCTACTGTTGCTTCTAATCTATGTAGCACGTACAGGAACACGGACACGGGACGCGGGAATTCTAAAAAAATAGGGACACGGGCACGGCAGGGGACAAGGCAAAAATAAATAAATGAACACTATAAATATAAATATACCATATATGTATGCACTAACAGGTCTCTAGGGATTAAGTCTGCTGCCTAATTTCCTTGTCTGTTGTTTTTGGTTTTTTGGTAGCACTCCTATGGTGAAGCCCTGGGAAATGGGATAGAGGATTGTCTTGTGGTTGGTTAATAAAAGTTCAACTTACCCAATAAAAAAGACCTCTTGAATAAGGATCCTCAACAGCAAGGAAACTCCATATCTGATATCACATACATAATAGGGACATTTACCATCAGGTCACCCTTGGATCCCATAATTACCCTCAGGTCAAGCCCAACTCTGAAAAATTCCCATCAACTCCCCAACCCGTATAAAAATGCCTAAATCATAGGGTACCTTATGAAAGTGCCTAAAATCCTCGGGTACCCTATGAAAGTGCCTAAACCACTAAACCCTATAATAGGAAAGTGCACCCTAAACCTAAACTCTAGGGTACCCTACGACTAGGGTACCCTTTTGACTAGGGTATCCTACAACTAGGGTACCCTATGAAAGTGGCTAAAATCCTAGGGTACCCTAGTCATAGGGTACCCTATGAAAGTGCCTAAAATCCTAGGGTATCCTACGACTAGGGTACCCCATGAAAGTGCCTAAAATCCTAAGGTACTCTATGAAAGTGCCTAAACCACTAAAACCCTATAATAGGAAAGTGCACCCTAAACCTAAACTCTAGGGTACCCCTATGACTAGAGTACCCTACGACTAGGGTACCCTATGAAAGTGCCTAAAATCCTAGGTTACTCTATGAAAGTGCATAAACCACTAAAACCCTATAATATGAAAGTACAACCTAAACCTAAACTCTAAAAAAGAGTGACTTACCTTAATGGTAATTAAAAAAATGACTTACCTTATTGGTAATTAAACATCTCTTTTCTAGACCTAGAGGTAATAATCCCTACAAAAATAAGTACTAAAGTAAGATCACCAATAACTACCAGAACAAAAGTTCTCCATATGGTTAAACAACTTCTGTAGCACCCAATGGAAAAATATACAATTCAAACAAAAGACCCCCAAATCGATCAAATCAATGACCTACCCAGAATAATGCATTGTCAATTCGAATCACACCCCATAAAAAGCACAATTGAAAAACCCAAAAAAATTGAATCTAAACCCAATACACCTATTGCCCACGTAAACAAACACATAACCATAAATGTAAGTATAAATCAATGTATATACGAACCCTAACTTGAAGCTTAGGTGATTTCCACATAGCCAAAGCAGAGAGAGAGAGAGAGAGAGAGAGAGAGAACAGGTTGAATTTCAAGAGCGAGATGTGCGTACCTTTGATTTGGAAATTGGGATGGTGCGATTTGCAGAATGATTGAAGAGACAGAGGAACATTTGCTGGACCTGATGAGCTTCGTGAAACCCATTTGGACCAGACGTGGTGACCCCAAAAAATGGAATTGAAATTGATTTTGGGATTTTTGTCTTCTTGTGTTGTTTTGACTCGTGTTTATCGTGAAACACAGCCTTCTGATTTCTAAAATTACACTAAGACCCATGACACGCCATGAGCTTTTGAAGATGGTGTTTGGAAGCCAACTTTTCAACTTTTCATTTTTGGCTTTTTGGTTTTTTGGATTATAGCCAGAATGAGTTTTGAATCTGGGAAGAGTGTTTGGGAGAAATGTGCAGAATGCATTTTGCAAAAGTAGTAGTGTTTGGGAGAAAAATGATGAAAATGAGTTTTGGTTTGAATTTTACCAATTTACCCTTAAAATGCCAACGGGTATTGCCCATACAATAATGCTACACACACAACCAACTTACACTACCAATGCACAACCAAGTGCAAAACGGCGCCGTTTTGCCTTTAAAAAAAAAAAACTCAAAAACCAGCGTTCTGCTCCCTCATTCAAAACACGCGGGCTTTCTTTTCTTTTCAGAGCAGATCGATACAGAGACGACCACCACCACGATTTCCACCTCCACCAACGCCAACCACAGCCAACCCCCAGCGGCTTTCCACCTCCGGCGACCGCCACCATTTCTGGGCTTTCTTTACAGAACGCTTCGAACAGAGACACCACCAAGGTCCGTCACTCACTCACTCTCTCTCTCTCTCTCTCTCTCTCTCTCTCTCTCTCTCTCTCTCTCTCTCTCTCTCTCTCTCTCTCTCTCTCTCTCTCTGTTGTATGAGGCGTAAATGGAGTTCCTGTGTTACAAAAAAATAAATCCTAATTTGAAACTAACTCATAATTGAAAAATCCCTAATTTTTGAAACCCTAAATTGGAGTGGTTGACTGTTGTTGTTTGATTTCTGTCTTGTGCTTTAGACTGTGTTCTTGACTTTGTAATCAATGTAGGTGGGATTAATTTCCTTTGTTCACCACGAGATTAATAATCAATGTAGGTTGGGATTAATTTCCTTTGTTCACCACGAGATTAATAATCAATGTAGGCGGGATTAATTTCCTTTGTAACAGGGGCTGATTTTGTTATGTAACTAATTAATTTCCTTTGTTTTTTGAACCATTAGATGATGTCGCCGGAGTCCGTTCCGTCGGCAATGCCTCTAAACAAAGAGTGTGGAGAAGAAGAAGAGGTATGGAGTGGAGACTCAGAAAATGAAGACGAAAATGAGGTAGATACTACTCAGGATAGGAAGGAGGCGACAGAAAGTTGTGAAGATAGACTTGAAGAACCAAAGGAAGGAATGGTATTCGATACATCGGAGGATGCTTATCAGTATTACTTGAGATTTGCTAGAGAAAGTGGGTTTGGTGTGGCAAAAAGAACATCCAGAAAGGGAAAAGATGGAAATTTGAAGGATGTTACTCTTTCATGCAGTCGCGTAGGAAAGCCAAGGGTAAAATCAAGCAACCCGGTCAAACCACGACCACAATAAAAAATTAACTGTCTAGCTCATGTTACTGTTCGTATACAACCAGATGGAAAGTGGAGGTTCAACCGCGTTGATTTGGAGCACAATCATGAACAAAGCCCGGGAAAGGTAAGGTATTTCAAGAGCAGTAGGGTACTGAATATAAATGTAAAAAGAAAGCTTGAATTGCATGCCAAAGCCGGGATCAAATTGCACCAGAGTTATGCCTCACTACAGAGGGAGGCTGGAGGACCTGGTGAGGCTCCATATCTTGAGAAGGATTGTCGAAATTATATGGACAAAGTTCGACGTTTACGACTTGTGGAAGGAGATGCTGAAGCGATGCATCGTTATTTCACGAGAATGCAAGCCAACAATTCTGACTTCTTTTTTGCAATGAATTTGAATGGAAAAGGTCGACTAAGAAATGTATTCTGGGCTGATGCGAGGAATAGGGCAGCTTGTAAGGAGTTCGGTGACACATAAGCTCGGATTCATGAAGCAAACCCAGAAAACAAATTGAATAGCAGCATAAGAAACAGTAAGACGAGCACCTTTCACTTCTCAGAAAAGGTAGTTTTCCATTGGCAAAATTACAGTTCCCCAAACCGTTGCTATGGGATATGAGAATTTCCATCCAAAACAAACAAGTATCCTAAAGAAAAAGAACTATGATCACTAAAATGACTATCCATCACTTCCACGTACAACTACGAACAACTCTGCAAACTTGGCATTCTTTGTTTGTCCAAAGAAACAAGCACAAGATGGACATCTAAATCAGAGACTTGAGGCCACATAAAGAAACAACAAATTCAGCAAAATTTGGGTGGCTAATTGAGCACAATTATGGCAGAATCCTGAAATTGCAATAACAATGATCAATAAATAATCAAAGGAAAAAGTAACAACACAAAAATCACATGTTCCCCATCTACACATACAGATGCACAACTAAGCATGACTGCCTAGTTAGAAAGTAGCATGAGCACTTGAATACCCAGAAGCCACATACTCTCCATTGACATCGGCAAAAAGAAAGAAAAAAACAACTGTGATAACCAGCACAAAAATGCTACTTTCCGCCATTTTTAGGGTTTCCCAAATTGGGGATTTTTTTATTACGGGGTTATTTTAATTTTCAAAATTAGGGTTTTTTTCCCTCCAAAACGGCAATGTGTTCGATCAATCAGTGAGAGAGAGAGAGAGCAGTGATCGATCGAGAGAAGTTCGATCGATCGATCGATCGACAGAGAGGAGTTCGATCGATTGAGAGATAGAGAGAGAGAGAGACCTTCGTGGTGGGATATGGCGTCACCGTGGAGGTTCTCGCCGATGGTGGTGGTGGTGGTGGTGGTCGCCGGTGGCGGTGACGTCTAGTGGTGGTGGGCTGAGCTTTTTATGAAAGTAACGTTGTTTTCGAAACAATTTAGAAATCTACCGTCGTTTTCAAACTATTTATAAAAATACCGTCGTTTTGTACTTCTCATTTTGAACCTGAGATCTTTAACCACTTCTCAGTCTCAACCTTAGAAGTCTCCTAAAATTTCATCTGACGTGTTCCCGTCCAGCGTGTATGTTTGTCCAGCGTGTCCATACATACTTCTCATTTCCAAAATGAGAAGTCGTTTTTATTTGAATTTTGTACTGAGAAGTATAAGAGATTTCGGGTGTACTAATTGAGAACATACTTCTCGTATTGGACCTGAGAAGTATTTTATACAACTCATGTTGAACCTGAGAAATACCTTTAACTCTCCTTTTCCCCCTTCTCCAACGAAAACAGTCGTCATTCTCAAACTAGCGCCCTCAGGAAGATTGAAGTAGAGAAGAACGGGGAGCGAACGGAGAGCTTCTTCCTCACTGATCTTGCTCCTCTCTCCTCCACCAAGGTACGCATGCACTTCGTCTCTCTCTCTCTCTCTCTCTCTCTCTCTCTAAACTTCTATTTGCAACTCTGTCCTTCTGGCTCCTCCCATCGGCTCCTAATCCACTACCAGGAGAACCCGGAGAAATCAAACCATGTTCATTCTCTACATCTCCTTCATTAACCCTTCCCTTTCCTTTAGGGTTTCTGATTAGAGTTAGGGTTTGTGATTAGAGTTTAGAGACCATGTAAACCCTTGTTCATGAGGTTTTGTGATGATTCATGATGAACTCTTGATGAATCATGTCAATTTTTATAGAAACTACTTAGCCTTGGAAATCTGCAGAATTGGGATTCTATATCTGATGGATTTTATTGATTTTTGTTGAGATACTTCTAAAACTCCTAAATTTCTGATATTTTAACTGAGAGTTCATTTGTGTGTCTTATGTATATGGTTAAAATTTTGGAAAGAAATTTGAATTGCTGAGCCCTGTAGAAATTCTTAACCTAATTGCTGTCAAACTCCGATATGCGCATTCTGCACTGTCACAATTTGGGAAAACAGTCATATCTTTTAGCACGAGTATCGAAATTGCGCACCGTTTCCTGATTTTGAAACTAGACTCATATACCTTTCAAAATATGCAAAGATTGTGCCTTAACTTTGCTTGAGCAAAATCAGTTTTTAGTTTACAGTTAGCTGAAGTGCAGAATCTGCAACTCTGTTTTTGTAAAGGTAATTGTCTAGCTTTAAACGGGCGTAACCATGTTATCCGAACTCCGTTTTTAGCGTATGATGTATCGTTTCGAAGCTCTCAGAGTGTAATTTTTATTGATTGTGGTCCTACTACATGAACTTAAATGATTCTATTACCTTTTTTGTTGTTAGGCTTCCATCTAATCTCCTAACTTGACCGTAGAATGTTGTAAGTGCACAAGGGGTAGTGAGCAGGATTATTTGAGATATTTGAATAAGGATTATTTGATTTTGTACTGTTTTTGTTAATTCTGAAGTATAGTGTGTTAATACTTTCTAAAAAATTAGGAGCTATACTATTTTTTTCTATACGCACCCACTAAGAAACCAACCCAATAACTTCTATTGATGGCCTTGTTCGGTTGGATTTTTTCCTAATGCATTTTTCCTTTTTCCTTGATTCTTGTTTAGCAATCACTTCAAACAATCATATGGTTCTCTTTCGTGTATTTCACTTATGTGTTTGAAGAGATTTTTTTTTTAATATTCTAACATTGAATGAGCTGAACTTTGTGTAGATGGCAATGCTTGTACAATTGGAGCCTGGCCCTATTGACGACTCTGTTTTGACACGACAGGCTTCACACCGGTCAACTCGTGTGTGGGATTTAAATGTATGGCTTGGTTTAGATAATAAATTCGGTTATTATTAACTACGTCATTATTTATGAAATTATTTTGTTGTTAAAATACATGGGTTGGAAGAGTCGGTGGTTCTCACTTGTCGACGCCGGGAGTTAGCTCTTAGTCGACTTGCAGTTGACCCGCGCTTACTTCCTTTGATTGAGGCTGCGGGCTTTACAGGGCTTATGAAGGTCCCCTTTATAAACTAGATTGGCATCTTATTACAGCACTGGTTGAGCGTTGGCGACCAGAGACACACTCATTCCACATGCCAACAAGAGAGACAATGATTACCCTACAAATGAGAACTTATTACTTATCATGTTCAACCTGAGAAGTTTGGAGGGTTCAATAATTTTACATGTCAGGAATATTGTAAAAGCATATCTGCCCAACTGTGCAATTTATCAGTGAATAGTGATACATACACACACACTCAACCACACACACTCACATGCGGTGGAACCCACCGGTGGGTTCCACCGCATGTGAGTGTGTGTGTGGTTGTATGTGGTTGAGTGTGTGTGTCACAATCATTTTCGTTTATCAGTTGTATGGAGTGTAACCCCGACCCAATTTAAATGACAACTGGGTACACATCTCATGTAATGTATGCGAACTTATCATACATCTGACCCTTTGTCTATAAAAGAAGTTTGATTGATTGAGATGAGATACGTGTATTACAATGGAAAACAGAGGCGACCCCAAATGGAAAGGGAAGGGCAAAGAAGAAAGTAGTTCAGGACTACATCTTCGACCTAGAATTCCAGGGCCAGCTGGTGTTCTTCAAGAGGCAATGGAACGAAGAGCTGCTGGAGAGGGTGTGGAGACCATGAACACACAAGAATTCCTTCATCGAGCCCTTACGGCTGAAAGTGAGGACACTGATTTTGTGGATAACTCTGCTTGGCTAACTGCAGTGCGCCAAGGGTACCTGCAAGATCCTAAATACACAGATTTGGCTACTGTGAACAAAATGAGCAATCTGAAACGGGTCCCACTCGTGAGTTGTCGTACCCGCCTTATTTTTTAAATATAGAAATTATGGTAAAATTAGCAATTTAGTGAGTTGACCAACTGATTATTGTTTAGGTTGTGGCATTGGTCAAATCATGTGTGCGTAACCAATTAGGAGAGCCATTGCTAGAGTTGAAGGTAAATCATGGTTACCCAGTTGTCCATATTTTTTAAAGTGCAAAACATACTTTCGGCATGTAATGGAATTTTTTTAAATAGGATCCCACAGGATCAGTATGGGCCACTATCCATTGGAAGGCATATGACGAAGAATTGTTTCCAAGGATACTTAAGATAGGTACCTGCATCATACTGAAGGAGATTGTTATATTTCGACCTACACGAAAGTCTCTATATTTGAACATCACACTGGCAAACCTTCAATCTGTGATTGAAAAATCTATGTTGGATTGAGTGTTACTTTAAAAGGGTAGTTGGGGTGGTGTTTTTTTTTTATTCATGTAACTCTACGATTTCATGTTTTATGCATCAAAGGCCGTTAACGTCATGAAGTATTGAGTATTGTTGTTAGATTTGTAATTTGTTCGTTTTTGGTTGGTTCCTGTCTGTAATGAAGTATTGTTGTTATGTTCAATTGCAACATTCTTGGTTTTCTTGTTTATAGATTCAAGAAGAGAAATGGGGTGGGAGTGGGCAGGCAATAAAGATAGACTTATTTAACAAATAAGGGGTCTAACACTTAACAAAGGAAATTAGTAGCGACTATACATAATATTGTAGCAAGCCATAACTCTTGACAAAGAGAAAAGGAAAAGAGGGAGAGAGAGGATCGACACATTACATTTACAAAGTATTCAACAATTTGATGTCACACTTAACTATAAAGTTACATCTACAAAAGCACATTACAACTTCGTCGAAGCTCCAACATTGCCTTCTCAAATGATGCATTCGCAATGTTCCTTTCAGCTTCCCTCTGAGGACACTGATTTCTTTGCTTCTTCAGTCTCATTAAATGCAACTTGAAGATTTAACTCCAACTGTTATTTTTCGTGGTTTAGTTAAGCAAGCATCAATTTCCATTTGTTCCTCTACGGGAAGAAGCACATAAAAATGCCAATTAAATATGTAATCCACACTTATTTATTTCTTTTTACTAGAGCGAAAAAGAAATAACGAGTTTTTCTTTTAAAAAATATTTGGTCTCGTTTTTTATTTATTGTTTAAAAACTTTACATTTATTTTGTCTGAGTAACGAAGTGGTAGGGTTGAGATTCATATTGATTGCTAGGGGCATGTAAAGAAAATAAAACATACAAAACATCTTTGGACATTTGAAAATAGTAGTATGTATTGAAAAGATTTCAAAACATTTATCACATTTTCAAAATATTTCAAATATTTTTTTTTAAAGACCTACATATTAGCCCATCCACCCCAAACTCTAAATGAGACGATTGAAGTTTGTAAAAAATGAGGGTTAAAAAGTCTCAAGTCCAATATGAGAGAGATACTTTAAATACTTATCAGGTCCAAAATGAGACGTACTTGGATAATATACAACAAAATATGTTTGGCAGATAGTTAAATGCTTGACCGACCAGGTGACTAAAAATAAGACGAATAAGACGCGTCCCAAGCGTAGGACTCTCGACCAGTGTAGCACAATAATTCCGGAAGTACCGGAGTCGAACCACAGAGACGACTTAAGTGTTGACTCAAAAGTGTGAAATTGCAGTTTAACTGGCTCTCAGGTAGCCACCCCTTGATTTGAAGAGATTTAATTAACTAAATTACCTACTAATTTACTGAATGCAGATTAAAAATAAGAGCACAGCTGAGGGAACCCAGCGTCCACAACTAGCCTAACCGATGTTCACTCGGGCCACAATTCCCCTTGTTACTGATTTTAGAATAAAAGAAAGGCTACCTAACAAATGCGCACCACCTGTCACCAGATTCCGTGCGCATTCGAATTCCGGCGATGCCTGGGTTTTGTTTGTTAGATGAATTTCTGTTCCCTAAAATTGCTTGACAATTGAGTTAATTCGGTCCCGAGGTAGAACATCCGTTAGCCTAACGGCGAAACGCCTTCGCCCGCAGCCGCACTCTATGCGACTACTCACTCATGATTATAGAAATTTCAGAAAACGAATTAAAACTAGATCTAAACATGCTCGAAGAATTAAATATAAAAACAACAACAAACGATACCGTAGATTGCAATAGAAAATCAAACTTGGTTATTAATACGCAACAATCAATCCAAACGCTGCAACTCTGAAGAATAAAACTGAATCCGGAAACGATGAATGAAAAAGCTCTTGAAAAACGTAGCCACCAAACTCCAAAGTGCAGAAAAATACCAAAAGTTTCGAACCCTAATTAATGATTAGAGAGGTGTTTATATAGTAGCTTCCTCCGAAATACATCAAAACGACGTAGTTTAGTCGTGCGTAACTGCTCGGTATCGATACCTCTGAGAGGGGTATCGATACCGAACCTCTTGCATTGACTTCTTGACTTCGCGTAACCTCTCGGTATCGATACCTCTTATAAGGGTATCGATACCAGACCTTCTGGATCAAAACGAGTCCCTTCATAACCAATTAGTATCGATACCCCTTAGAGGGGTATCGATACCGATCCCCTTCGGCCTATGGTTTCAAAATCCATCTCCCAAGCCTCAATCTCCCGCGCTTCCACTTCAAGCCATGCACATACACACATGCCAAAAGCCAAAATACCTGGAAAACTCACAGAAATAACAAGAACACCACTGTGCACGCATTAAACAGAAAATAGTCATTAATCCGCACTTCTAACGCGCTAAACCACCCTACTTAGGCGCTCAAAAGCAAGCTTTCCACGCGCCTATCATTAAACTTCTCAGGTCCACAATGAGATCTTTAATTAAACTTCTCTGGTCCAACATGAGATGTGTAAAATAACTTCTCAGGTCCAAAATGGGTTGTTTAAAATACTCCCCAAAATAAGCGTAAATACAAATTAAAGTAACTTCTCATTTTAGAAATGGGAAGTATGTATGGTATCCAATAAGTATACGGGAAGTATGTATGGTAGACAACTAGTATACGGGAAGTATGTTCCAAGTTAGAGAAACTCAAATAAAACCGACTTCTCATTTTAGACATGAGAAATATATATAGACACGCTGGCCAAACATCCACGCTGGACGGAGACACGTCGGATGAAATTTTGGAAGACTTCTAAGGTTGAGACTGAGAAGTGGTTAAAGATCTCAGGTTCAAAATGAGAAGTACAAAACAACGGTATTTTTATAAATAGTTTGAAAACGACGGTAGATTTCTAAATTGTTTCGAAAACAACGTTACTTTCATAAATCACTCGTGGTGGGCTTGGCTGGTCGCTGCCCTCTTTCCCTTTCCCCCTCTCTTTCTCTATCGAGTAATGAAAGGAAGGGGAAGCGTTTTTATTTTTTATTTTTCCTAAATGCAAAACGACGCCGTTTTGCACTTGGTTGTGCATTGGTAGTGTGTATAGCATTATTGTTGCCCATACAATAAACCATGCGGGTGGATTAGCTGGAATTTTTCTCAGAAAATGGGAACATGCATCTTTGGGAAGTCATGGCCACAACAACATTTGTTATTTATTTATTTTTTCCAAATTACGGTTGGGAATGTTTTTGTTACTGAAAATCTAGAGACTTGAGGGATTTTTTTTTATGGAAAATATTATTACATGGTCCATTTTGTTTTTTTTTTTTTTTCACAAAATGATGTTTTCCCGTAATAAGAATTTCCATAATCGTTTTTTTATCCGGTTAGAATAGAACGATGGACTATAAAATTGGGACGGAGGGAGTATATTTTTATCTTCCTTTTTAAAAAAAAAATTAAAGAATAGTCTCATGCTAATATTTCACCACTCTAGACAAAATTTCTCTCTCAACCTCTAAATCATTAACAATTAAAAAAAGAAAACTCATTAGATTTTGTTCCAATTAAAAAAAGAAAACCCATAGATTTGTTCCACCGGCCCATAAAAACAAAAAACAACTCTTCACTTTTCCAAACCCACATGCACAGTCCATAGAGCTCTCTCTCTCTCTCTCTCTCTCTCTCTCTCTCTCTCTCTCTCTCTCTCTCTCTCTCTCTCTCTCTCTCTCTCTCTCCCCTGACCTCTTTACCAAACCCACACAAAGAAGCCATCACCGACTTGCCCACCATCACCATCACCGCCTAGCTTCAAAGCGCCATGGTGGCATTGATTTTCACGCCGGCGCCGGAGATGAACAAGGGCTTCGGATCAAGATTGAAGAACTTGTAAGTTTTAGGGCTTAAATTTCTGGAAAATTAATAATTCCATTTTGTTTCTTGATTAAAATTGATTGATTTCTGATGAAGAATGGGAGCAACAGAAACAGTTTCAGATCACATGCATCTCCCTTCTCTGTGGTTCGGGTGTTGTGTGGAAGGGGATAACATCAACAAGGGGCAAAAATGGGAGAGACAAATGAGGGGAAAACAAAAAATGAGAAATAGAAAACGAGAATGAGAAAAGGAAGGCTGGCCCTGTTTTTGAGTTTTTGCTTCTAAAGTTAAAATTGACAAACAAGTTTTAGAGAATGGATTCTGAGAATGTGGCGCCCAAACAGCCAGAAATCAATAATGAGAACGGGAAAATGCAAAAATGGGTCGCCCAAACAGGCTCGAAACACGTCAAGATATTCCATAACAAAGCCATCCGACACTGATTACATCAAAGATAGAAATGACAACCAAATCCACTAACAGATGAAACAAGCACGACATTAGGCTAACACAGGCCACCGGCTCCTAGACACACCTACCGGAGCAGACCCGACACCTACAGGACGAGATGATGAATCCGATCAAAAGTTAGCAGAAGAGAACCCACAAGGGGACCCAGCTCAAACCATAAACACATTACAGCACCAATAATCGGTAAACAAACCACAAAAATACAGCAACAAAATAAACAAAAAATTAGCTAATCAAAAGCCCACCAAACTGGTACAAACTGAGATCCACCGAGTTACCCCATTGAGATGCACCGAATCATACTGAGTTCACCGAGTCGCCGACCAGTCACTTCCCCGGACAGAACCTAGCTCCCGTAGCCGCCGCCCATGGCATAGGAGGGCTTTATTTGTCGGAGGGGGCCGAGGCTCCCAAGATCAACCCGTCGTCAGATCTGAGCCGCCCGAAACAGGATACAGTCAGTGGAAGGCGTAAGAGGAGGGACGGTGGTGGATGGTGGCAAGGAGGGTGAAGGCAGGAGGGTCTGGCGGCAGAGGGGGAGAAGGGTGGTAGCGGAAGGGGTTGTCGGTGGGTGAAGTCGAGCGACGTTAGTTGGCCAGGGGTTGAAGGAGGGAGTTACGGCAAGGCAAGGAGGGGGAGGGGTGGGGCGAAAGGGGCGGCAACCCCACCCCTCAAGCTCTAAAAACAAACAGAAAAACCAAGATCTGGGGGAAGAAGAAGAGGAAAGAAAAGGTGAAGGAATGAGAAGGAAGAAGATGAAGGAAGAAGAAAAAGGAGGAAGAGAGGAGGAAGAAGCCAGACGGGAGGGAAGCCGGCTGGAAAAGGGACAAAACCCTAGAGCTTCTAACTTTTTAGAGAGAGAAGCTCTCTAGGGCAGTAGGATCCTTAGATTTGGTGGATGTAGCCCATTACTGCATTCAATGCATTGCAAGAGGCATGAGCTCGTGGCTTGAAGTGAGATCGATCATGGTAGCTTGAAGTGCTGAGTACCCTGAGACGGGTCCCTTTTTGTGTCCATCATTCCATACCCTCAATATTTTCATTTTCCTCGGTCACCACTCATGCGCAATAATGATTTGAACCAGACGTGATGACCAAAAAAATGGAATTGACATTTATTTTGGAATTTTTGTCCTCATGTTGTTTTGACTCGTGTTTATCGTAAAACCCTCCCATCAGTTTTCTAAAATTACACTTCGACCCATGCTTGTGCTTTGGTTTATTCAAAAAAAAAAAAAATTGCATTTGTTATTTTTGGGTCGATTTTTTTTGTAGATTATTGGATCGTTTTGATGAGAGGAACCTAAATAGTAATAAATTATTAATTACACTAAATTTTTTGTGAGTAAAGAAAAAAAAATCCAATAATCCACAAAAAATTGGATTATTTTTGTCTTTACTAAAGTTTTTAAATATTTGTATAATAATTTGATCCTTTCTGCAAATAAAAAATTATACTTGTAAACGCATCGAGCCGAGCAGAATAGTGAACTATCTATACTTTGTTGAATTTCCCACCGTCGCTATTCCGAAAAAATAACATAAGCACATACCCAATTCTCCCTAAGAACATGTTGCACAGTTCATAGACAAAAACATGTTGTCCTATGAAAGCAATGTGTCAAAAACATTTGACTCATATCTGCTACTAATGTATATGACAATCTGCAGCTGCCTCACTTACTCGACTCCAACCTTCTGCTTCAGCATGGCAATGAACTTGTCTTTCTCGTCTGGTGTCATTCCCTCCGCGGAACAATCTCCAACTCCCCACTCTGCCCCGCGAAGGCAGTACTTGTCAAGAATTTCTTGCTTGTTCCTGAAAATTTCCATAACAATTTGCAGGGAATACTTAACGAGACGTATCATATGAACTTTTCTCTTGACTGAATATTCATAACATCTAATTTAACCAAAAAAACTCATTATTTTTCCAGTAAGAAATCTTCTCTTGAGATGTTGAGTATTTAGTTGTCCTGAAGTGGAAGATAGATTTCTTTCATTTATGGATTGGATATTATCACTCCAAACTACTACATTCTTCCTGTCCTTCGATTTTCAATATACTTCATTTAATATTACCTTTTGGGCCCTTTTGTTTGACGGGACTGATGTGATGTATAATCGTTCTATTTATGTCGTATTAATATTGTCGAATTAAGAATACCACGCCAATGATATATATCCCACACTTTCTGATATTATTTATATATCTGATGCATATTTAATTCAGGTAAATATATTTTAACCAAACACCGCTACATGGTCACGTTGAACATATAATCCACTCCGATGCTCATATCTTTTCATACAAATGAGCCCTTTGACTTAGGTGCAGACGTGCAGTTATGAATCAAAGCTGCCATTTGTAAAGACTACAAATGGGTTACTAAGAAAACCTCCAAAGCAAATTTAAGGAAAACGCTAGCATGTGTCTAGTGGGATTATGTTAAGGTTGAAAAAATGTGTTAAAACGTGTGAAAAGTGTATAAAAGTGTATAAAAGTAGGTGTAAATCTATTGAAAAGTGTAAAAAAATGCATTGGAGTGCGTGTTTTCTTTTGTTTTTTTGTGTGCAAGACCCATTTATAAAATGAACCTCTTTAATCACAGAACTCAGCTTAAGTAAAGAAGCCTAAAACTCAACCAAGACATTGAACTTACTTCTCTTTGTTCAGCTTTGATTGTTCAAGTAGCTTCTTCACTATTGGTGATTCTCTGATTCTAGCATCATCTTCAGCATACTTTTTCTGATTTTCTTCTGCAAGAGAAGAAAAGAAATTAGACCCTTTTTTTTTTTTCCCTGTTCACTCAATCATAATTCTAGTTCATAAACTGGTCCCAATTCTTGACAAAGGCAAGTAGAGATCAAACCGTTAAAGCGACTGAGAAACTCAATTTTAGGTAACTCAGGTCCTGGCCTTGATTCTATTCCAGGGAATCCGGACATAAATCCGGCTTTAGCTGCAAAAACCAAGGTTCCAAACTATTAATTTATTCTCTTTTGCATTTGTTGCACAATCTAAATGACAAATTCCCACTGTGTGAAAATACAAACTTTTGATTCAAAATCCAGAGAGAGAGAGAGTGTATTCAAGCTTCTAGGAAACGAAGAGGCTTCACTTATCATAAAATTATTAAAAGTGCTTCACTTATCAAGCAAAGGGTGTTATGGAAATGCGAATGATAATGGCATGCAATGTGACTACTGACTACTCAAGACAAAGTAACAAAAAGAAATAGGATAATTTTTTTTATAAAGTAAATAATTATATTAAGAAAGCATTAAGGGATGGTACCCGTATAAAAAGAGAGATCACTGACAAAAAGGCCGTATACACAAGCATGAGAATATAAAATATTAAACCAATCAAAAAATTGGTCATAGGAAGGATAACATTCTCCCTTGTGGCCTTGTCTCAACTGAACAAACTATTCACCAAAAAACTTTTGATTCCGAACAAAGGCTTTTTTACTCCTTCAAAACATCTCTGATTCTCTCCCGCCAAATAATCCACATCACGCAAAGAGGAATAATGGCCCAAACACACTTCCTTCTCATTTCCACTCTTGCACCTCTCTAAGCAATTAGAAGTTCCATGACGTTTCTTGAGATAGCCCACCGAAAACCAAACCAAAACAACACCAAAGTTCATAACTCCGACGCCACTTGGCAATGAATGAGAAGGTGATCAACCGTCTTCGCATCCCTTTTGCACATATAACATCAATTAAAAATAATCATCTGCCTTTGAATCAAATGATCGATAGTAAAAATCTTTCCTACCTTCCATAGTCTTCCAAATAGCTTTCCATGGAAAGAAAGAGTTTCCACCCACACACAAAGCTTGATAAAATGATTTCACCTTAAACTCCCTTGATTTAGAAAAATTCCAACATATTTGATCCTCCCCTTGTCATATCTCTTGAATTCCATACACTCTAGAAAACAAAGCCATCAAAGCCTCCACCTCTTGGTCAACCACTTCCCTTCATTCTAACCCGTTTACTCACTAACAGACAAATAATTTTGGACATTTTAAAGTCTAAATGTGGACAAACAAACTGGGTAGAAAGAAGTAACAAACAAATCTAAATAATCTAATGTTCGATTCATATACAGCCCTATCTACTTTGTAATCACACAAATGAAAAAAAATAAGGAATAAGAAAGGAGGAACATGGATTAACCTCTCTTCCTTTCCTAATCTGAGGACAATGGGTTACCTGGATTGGAGAAGAACAAAACCGCAATGGAAGCAGCAAATGGGACAACAGACTTCTGGAGAAAAACTGGTTCAGACAATTTAGCAAACAGATTGGTAGCATAATTCTTAGAACAACAAACCCGCTTCGACTTGATTGATTGCAATCTGTTTTTACTGTGCGGAAGATTTCCCAATCGGTCTGGAATTGTGAATTGGGGTGAGAGCGAAGAGGAAATCATGGTGAGTAGAGAGCCCCTCTCTCCTCGCTCTCTCTGTCTAGAAAGATTGGGCGGGGCTTATAACTGGCTGACAGATGATGATAGGGAGGGTGTAAGAAGAACGAGCGGTCAGCATTTGATCTTTCAAAATCCAGTGACGTGTCGTCCATTCATTGGTCATGCTAGTGAGAATTTGTATGCACCACGTCATGAATGGGAGTAATTCTCGAGGCACCGTAACGTAGTGCCTCGACCCGTTCTTCCTCTTTCGATCTCGTCTCAGCCACTTTCCTAGTTTGTCTATTTAGTAACTCAAGTGTTTGGATCAGTAACGCATTTTGATTGATTTTGGGACTGATTCCTCCGTTCTTTAGCCTAATTGAAGCCGAAGCAAATCCCCGTACAGATTGGCCCCAAATGTGTTCAAGCAAAATACAGTACGGATCGGCCTCAAATGAGTTGATAGCAATTTGGAAGGTTTGTGGACGATAAGATTATTGATTTCTTCTCACAGAACTGGTGAAAATATCTCAGATATATATCTATGGATAGACACATGATCTTTAGGTTTCCACTAATTTTGATGAAATGATGTTGTGGATTCGACCAAACTCAACAAACAATCATGAAGAATAATAAAGCAAGACACAATTAGCGTATTTATATATCATGCAATCTCCTATGAACAAAATAATAATCTGGCTGTTTTCCAGTGCTTTATTCAAGTAGAAAGCGTAGAACTGTTTCGCAAAGTAATCTTAACATACAACAACAAATCGGGGAAAGAATCTCTCGTCCTTCTGTATCGGCGTTACTGAATGCGTAGAGATAGATACGAGTACTTTTTACAAGTTGTTCTTTGATCAGGGGAGGAACCTTTGGATTAGTTCAGTTAGAAGCACAAACATGTTGGTGGAATCTTCCCTGTTGATCTGATTTTATTTGCTTTCTCTTTCACCTTGAACTCCTCCTTTCTTCGGTTTTCCTCTGCTTGGGCTCGTGCTCCTCCTACGATTTTGGCAATATTTTCCATTTCACTACGGTAACGTTGCATGGCTTTTGCTCTTTTGCGCTCCAGTTCGCTCTGCAGTTCAAGTAAGCAGGTTGTTAGTTCTGAACCACGACCATTAGGAGTGTTTGTCCAATCGTAGAGGAAATGAAATAAACCTCGTTTCGATCCTTTTGGCGTTTGGCGTTTGCTTTCTTCCTACTCTCCCATTTCTGAATTGTGGTACTCAACTTCTCATACCTGAAGCTTTTTATGTTAGTGGTGATACAAACACGAGTTTCGCAATTGGGAATCTGAAAAATTGAAGTTAAATGTTTTGAACTTTAAACATATGGTCATTGGTACAGAAGTTGTAAACATATGCTGAAATGGGTAATTGTACCGTTCTTCGATCTTGGCCATCTCCTCTTCCTCCCAAGCATCTGCCTCCGTTTTTACAATTCCAGTTCTTGTCGAACTCTGCCTTCTGATGTCTGATGGAGGGAATGGAGGTGGTAACACGCTCTCAGGTTTTCGACTGGCAGTTGTGTCCAAGGGCTTATCTGCAAAACTAGCAGTCTTTTTTATCGATGGAGAAGGACGGACAGCTTTTTCAGGTATCTTTTCCTCGCTTTCAGGTTTTCGACTGCCAGTTGTGTCCGAGGGCTTATCTGCAAAACTAGCAGTCTTTTTTATCGATGGACGACGAACTGTTTTTTCAGGCATCTTTTCCTCTTTCCCCGAACTTACTGGTACCACTTTGTCTGGACTTTCAACATTTGTCACTGAAAGCTCACCTGGTATAGACAGTTTTGTCACGTAGGTGGCGGTTTGATTCTAAGTTGTTCTTTCAAGTCAAAATTCATGAAACAAAACCATAGCAACCCGGGTTGGACCCATCGAATACCCTACTCATGGAGGAAATTTTAATGCTAAGAAAGTTATCTTGTAACTCAACATCCTTACCTGATAACCGTCTGGATATTTTACCGGCTTCTGGTTCCCTACTACTTGTATCTTCTGTTCTACTCTTGATCTTGGTTAAATAGGTATCAGCTTCTTCACTCTTCCTTTTCTGTTCTGCAATGCTTAACTCTTCAAGCATGATTGCATATGCAGCTGCTGCAACTGCAACTGCATACTCTTCTCCGTTGCTCAAATCGAAATCCTGACTCATTTGCCTAGAAAACTGTCTCTGGAACCAGCTCTGAGTTTTTCTCTTCTCTGCGACATACAACATTAACTTTAGTTTTCATAACTTCTGCGTTTTCATAGCTTCGTCTAAGATTCGTGAAGAAAATTAACCAAAATGTCCTCTCATGCGACGTGTGTTGGGAAACCGTAAAGGATCTAGGGTACCTCCTTTGAAGGATTGAGTTTTTTGTGGTGGCATGCTTCGATCTCTGATGTTGTTAAATTCTTCTTTGTTTTCGTCTCCTACGCCGTAAAATCTTACCCTGACACAAGGGTCAGTGGTAAAGAGTCATATAAAACTGATACCAAAGTTGTTAAGGAAAAGCAACCTTGAATGGAAAGTTGCTTGTTCTTTAGGAAATTCTAGATGCAGCATATCTAGTAATCAGCATTCTTTTCCTTATTATTAGGTTATATGTAATCCATCTTGTGTTATTTTGCATTGGCTCTTAGACTATGTTCAGATGTAGGATTTCAGGCAGTTTTGCATTTGGTTCTTTGTTTTGTGATGAGTTTCAGGCAGTTTACGTTCGGAAATCCATTTTCCTAACGTAAACTTCCAAGCAAGTTGATCAGACAAAATTCTGGTAGTTCAGGGCCAGGAATAGCAGGCAGTGGAGCAATTCGACCCCCGCGTATCAACTTATGAAGTGCTGATTGAGATGAGATAAGTAATTTGCTACTGTCTTAATGAAACTCATGTATATAACACGCGTATTGAATTTCTGTTTTCAGTATGTGATACAGTTTGTGAGAATTTTTCCCCTATAAAGTGTACAAGTGTGCATAATGTTTTTAAATAGGGATACGGGGATTGATGCACATCGGTTGGCCTTACCACGCACCTGTAGATCTACAACTGTATCGGCTACTACATTGATAACTATTGCCATCGAAGATCCAAAATCCCGACGCTACTTGACATTCACGGATACTTATTCCTTAAACTAATGGCATGCATCTACATAAAATATGACTTACATTATCATATACAGCTAATTATATGATCTTTCCTCCTTGAAATAGTTTGGATGTTGGAGTTACCTCGTTCGCCGAATCAAAGGCTCCATTTCTCAATACGCTTTTACTTCAAGAAAGCTTTCTTCTCCCAGATGAATGATTTTGTGGGTGAACATGGGTTTGCTGTTTATTTCAAGGAGAACTCAAATAGAAGAGAAAGAAGGTTTGTTGAAGTTGGTTATGGGTTGCTTTGTGTGTAGAACAGGGGAGGCAAGCAAAGAAGGGGGTATGCTTTGCATGCAAGGCCTGGTTTGAATCTTTAAAATGCCTAAACCCTAAGAAATGCATTCTTTTTGGTTCTTTTTGTAATCCTTTTCCCAGATTCTTTTTTCTCACCTGAGGTTTTGTTATGGTCTTGGAACGTGGATAGAAAAGTCTTTCTCCTTTGGTGCTTTTTGGTAAAGTATTGTTTGGATTTTGAATTGGTCGAGGGAAAAGCAAAAAGGAACAAACTTTGGGTTTATTACAAACCAAAATATGTTTTCCTTTCTAGTATTACAAACAAAAAGTAACCGAAGCCATGTGTACTTATCAATTGGGATTGGCTTAACAGGGTCAGAGTCAGGATTTTTGCATAAATGGCCGAATTTACACAATTAAAAAAAGTTAAAATAGAGACAACAATGTAAATTTTGACTAACTCAAAAAACACAAACGGATGTAATGTAATGATTAGCCCCAACTGACCTGGTAACTCTTAACCTAACCGCGTGGCTCAAAAAGTTAATCTCGATTTGGATAGTAGCTATTTGGGTTTACTTTTACATTGCGTACACATCTTTTATTTTTTATCGGCAAAGAAATTCATTGATAAATAAATAAACGTGTTTCTTATATCAATTTAAATTTCAAAAGTGTTACATTTATCTAATCTTATATACTTCATCAGGAATCTTGAAGTATGCTCGATGCTCTTTCAAAAACCTCTACGATAGAGCTTGTGCCAAACCCTCGAGTAATATCTTGCTCACTATAAGTTATCACGAAACTTGGTAAAAACTCATCCTCCATCCTCCATCCTGTTACGGAGTTTCGTCTTTACAGCTTTTATAGCAGAAAATGCAGTTCCCACTGTAGCCATTGAAAACATTACACTAAACTAAGCTAAACCAGCATTCGAATTCAAACGTTCAAAATCAAGTTTATAATTTAGGAATTCGGACCACCTTATCAAGAAACAAACAAACCAAAAACTGTGAGCAAACACCTCTTTGCAGGTTAACTTGAAACTACATTCCCTACAAGGTTCAGAAATCGGATAGGATACTTTCTTATGAAGGTAAAACTGTAACGAATAAAACATCGTTCTGCGTATCAACTGAAACCTAGATTAGGATAAACAAATTACACTTGTACGTACTACAAGAATATAGGTTGGTGCATTGATGCTAAAAAAGGAACTCAGTGTCGGAAACTTCAAGGACATTGTGGAGACCGATTGGGTTTACACCTGGACGGAAAGCGTTTCCTTCAATGTACCTGAGAAATGAGAACACATTTTACAAGTGGTTACGCGACTGAAGTTGGGTAACCTATTGCCCTGTTATGAGTGAAGGCGACAGAAACTCACATTTCTTTCAAGAAAGGGTGCTTATAGAAAGCATCAGAAATTCTCCCAGAAAACTGATTGTGATCCAGGTACCTGAAGTGAGAGAGAGTTTAAAATTCACATCCAAGATTTGGATGCGTGACCATGACGTGGAAAGCATTGGATTGTTTTCACTTTTCAGTTTTCGCGAATAATAATACAACTTTTGAAGACCTCAATTCTTGTTATCAACTACAAGAAAAGGATGGGCGCAGATAAAAAGAAAAACAAGAAAAAAGTATTAACTGTGTGATAAAACAACAACCACACTGGGTCTCAGACATCAAGGAGTCAAACAATGGATATGTAAATGAAAAAGAGGCAAATCCTACAGATCAAAAACAAGGGATAGCAAGTCCCGACATATAAAATCCAATTCACGAAATCTACATGCATTGCAATTAGAAAGAGGCAATCCTACAGATCCATAACAAATATAGAGTATAATTGGAGCACATTTACGTAATGAACTGAAAGTTTGAACACAAACTTACAAGTAAGTCAATCTGGGAATATGAGCAAGGCCATATGGTATTATACCAGACATTTTGTTGCAAGACAAATGCCTGCAACAACGAAGCAGTTAATTGGGCGATTTTAAGACACTCGTGTGTATAGACACCAGAACATAAGATAAGACTCTTAATGCAGTTAAGATGAAAACGAAATGCTTACAATATTTCCAAATTTGTCAGGTTTGCTAGCTGCCCAGGGATTCCACCCGTAAGGTAGTTATTGTTCAGATAACTGCATTTAAGAATAATGCCAGATGAAAAAATGTTTCAATAATACGATGACTCTGACAATCTTTACTGCAAAATCTGATCTTAATTCTTAAGTACTTTATAATTCATTGTCTGGGATAGACTTACAGGTTGCGAAGAGATGGAAAGCATCCTTCAATATGGATTAGCTCCCTTATAGTTCCCACCAAATGATTGTTACCAACATCCCTAGAAAGGCATGGTATCACATAGATCATTTGCATTTGGATACAAATAGCAAAGCACGCATAGGGAAGGGAATATAAAATATTACAATTGTCGAAGATGTTGTAGAGTGCCCAATTCTGGTGGAATACGGCCAATAAAACGATTTTCATGTAGATAGAGGTAACGCAGCTCAGGAAGATTAGCTAAATCTTTCGGAATTTCTCCTTTGAAATTATTGAAACTCAAGTACCTGCACGAGATTAAGTATTCATTTGGTACCAGAAAAACAAGATTAGAAAATTCCATCAAAACTATCAACATTAAAGATGATGAAATATACTCACAGATGTGTTAGACTCTTCAATTCACCTATTTCAGGAGGAATGACATCTTGTAGCTTGTTCCATCTCAAATTACTGAGAATGAACAACATTAAAAAAAGGGTTAATGACCTGGACAACCCCTGTAAATATATATTTTTCACCAAACATCTCCTGCAAGAAAAATAACCTACGACGACACCCCCTCTAAGTAACTAAACTTTTGGACCTCTAACTCTGTTAATGGAAAGAGTTAAAGGACCATTTTACCCTCCAGTATATATACTTACACTTAAACGAAAATTTCATTTTGCAAGTTCATTTTTTAGGTAACTTCCAAGAGATCTTCTCTCACTCTTCAAGCCGCATTTAAAGATTCAATCTCTCTCTCTCTAAAAATTTACAGAAACGTTTCGTAATCAGTCAAAAATACAGAGTAGAAGGAAGTTACTACCTGCCATTATCACCGCCGGAGCTGCGGTTTCCGGTGGAAATGGGCGCAAAAACGCCGCGTGTCGTTCGGATATACGTGGCCGACGGCGATGCGACGGAGTCGTCCAGTGACGAAGACGGCGAGGTGTTTAGGCGGTATAACAGGGTGAAGAAACGCGTCATTGAAATCAGATTCGAAGCTGCTTGTGGTGAAAACGAGAAGAATCGGAGTGGGAATTTGAAGAAGAAGAGACCAAAGAAAGAGGAAAAGAATTTGGTGAAGAAGGGATCGGAGAACGGGACGAAGTACCGTGGCGTACGGCGGCGGGCGTGGGGGAGGTATGCGGCGGAGATACGAGATCCGTCGCGGAGGGGTAGAGTTTGGTTGGGGACGTACGCCACCGCGGAGGAGTGAAGGACGAAATTGATGAAAATTCCGGTCAATTGATGGCGGTGATGTGAGATCTCGGTGGAATCCTGAGCAATCAGAGCAGTGTAGGACGGAATTGACTTCGATTTCTGTGAACGAAGCCCTAGAGATCCATGAATCCTTCTTGTGTATATGCATATATAGTTACATACAGATATATATCCTAATCGAAGCCTTACAAAGGCAAATTTTGGAGATTCTGGACCATCTAATCACCATTCAAATGAACTATTAAACCTAAAATAAAAAATTAAATTGCATAATCAAAGTTTAATCAGGGATTCATGTTGTTAATTGATTCGTTAAGGTTTGGTGTTTGGCTTATCACCATGGCCACCATTCACATACAAAGGGACAGAGAGAGATAGGATGGGTTTCACGTGAGGAGAGGGAGACGACAGAGGGAGAGAGAACATGGGTGGGGGCATATTTGGTAGATCATGTCATATTTTGGCCAAAATATAACAGTAGGGTGGTGAAGGCCTGACAGAAGGTAGGGATGGGACAATTTTACTACTTAGAGGGGGTGTCGTCATAGGTTTTTTACTTGCAGGGGGTGTTTGGTGAAAAACGTATACTTACAGGGGGTGTCCAGGTATATCACCCTTAAAAAAATCAAAAGAACACAAAGATACAAGATCCTAGAAATGGAGCTAATGGCCTCAAAATTATAGGGTTTTCTTTCCCCCTCCGAGGAGGGTAATAATTTCGGAAGGAAAATATTATCGCTGGAAAAAAAATGTAGCGTAAGTTTTATGTTGTAGAATAAACAAGACGACATCACATCTCACATGATGCATTTAGGCATGCTTCAAACATGCAGAAAAATAAATGCACTTTTAGGATGGGAATTAGATAACCATCCACAGATGTTGACTACAACACTGCGTAGGTGTCAATTCTATATTATTTGAGGCAAACCAATTCAGATATGAACCTGACAAACAGTATTAAATAGATGGTGGCATGCGCTACTCTATCCTCCGCACTACAGTTAGCCTTTGTCAGTCTCATTGGCCGACCTACTTACAAAGTCCAAAGGATGAAATCCAAGCAAACTTGAAATACAGTGTTACAAAATGATGATACACACAATAACACTGCAAGTTATTATCTCAATATTGTAATTGCCAGCCTTGCAATTGGATCCAGCCGACTGTGTGACATGGTAAGATATTGACCCTTATACTTTACTCTAACAGATAGAAGAATAATACTACTATTAAACCCTAGAAGGTATTTTTCACTTACTAAGCCAAAAAAGGGAGATTCAGATAACCATGAGTAATCTGTCGGGAGATGAAGAAACATACAGTACTTTAAGATGCTTCAAACGCCCTATCTGAGGAGGAATTGGTCCAGTCAGCTTATTGTTATGGAGATCACTGCCATAAGGGAAAATTAATGCATATCATACATTCCACATTAAACAAATTCCACTTGTTATTCACATCTCTATAGAAGAAAAAGGAAAATATCAAATTGGAGTAGGAAGACGGAGAGAAGAATCTGACAGTCTACTAAGATCCAAAAGATTGGTCACCGCGACAGGAAAAGGGCCAACAATTGACACTGCATAAACTTCCCTGCAAATAAGTAAATAACATCAAAAGAGATATATAACATCGGACACTGACTTTAAGTCACCATTGCAATTTTGGTTCAAGTAATGAAAACCAACATCCGGAAAACTTAGCGAGACTGTAATGGATTTACCATTCAAGAAATAACAAATGGTAACACTTACAATTCTGTAACTACTCTATAGTCACCTAGAGTTGAGCATGTGACTCCAGACCATGGTGGTAAATCACCATCTCCGCAAGGGTCATCTCCAACCCAAGAATAGACCACCCTCCATCCCAGAGAAGCCTTAATTTCATTCAAGGCTTTCACTACAATCATAAATTCCAAACAGCAATTTAGACATTAATTCACCTAAAAAAAGGTTGTGAGGCTCATATTTACAGAAACAAAATTTTATCCAGCCCAATAAATCTTATTTAATTACCAGATACAAGGTTTAATAAACGATTCAACTGAAATCACCTTATGAATAAGTCATGGCCAACATGTGCAATAGCAGTTGAACAAGGGTAAAAGCCAGTTATTCAAAAACAGAAGCCGAAAGACATCAAAATGAAGCTTATCAAAACACATTTGTCTCCAAATCTTTTTGGTTTTGTAAAACAAGCCAGTGTAGCTTCCTAGACAAAAAAGAAGAAGAAGGAAGTTATAAGCAGCAGCTATTAACCTGCATCAACAGACACGTGAAATTGGCCCAACACTCATTCTGAACTACTCTTTTACCTAACTACTTTCAGCCTTGCTTTAAGTGTAAGGGAGTGTCTTTCGGTCTTGTTTGCATGTAATTGGAGCTTGGGTCAGAACACAGTTTTATTGGGCATCGAAATTGCTGTGCAATTACAGGCCCAAAACACTGTTCATGGCACACCCCTTTCATATAGGGAAGACATATATCCTATGGTAAGCCACAAATAATGTAGGAAATACAGAAAAGATTTGTAATTTATCAGTACAAAGAATTCTAAGAAATTGGATGTGAATAACCAATTTAAAGGGAAGACACCCACCCATGGGTTGTCCTAGTGGTAAGGGCGAATGCCTACTTACAACATAGCAGGGGTTCGATTCTCCCTGGAGGCAAATCATGATTTTTAAGTGGGGGGCCATGGCAGTGGGTTGCTGTGCTAGTCTCCTCCGAGAGTTAGTCGAGGTGCGCGTAAGTTAGCCCGGACACTCGGTCATCAAAAAAAAAAAATTACGGGGAGACATCTATCTTTTCAGGCATTATAAATAATTAACCTTAAAACACTTGTATTTTTTCTTATACTAATTGCTCCCTCCGCTCAATAAAGATAGTCTACTCCAAAACAACACTAATTTTTCGGATAGAAAACAAAGCCCTTCCGTGCATAATTTATCATTTCTTGACACCAAATTAAAGAGCTAACTGAAATTTTTAATTTGGTGTGAAGAAATTAAAATAATTATGCACAGACATTATGTATCTGAAAATTGAACGTCGTTTTGTGATAGACTATCTTTGTGGGACAGAGAGTACATTAATTTTGGGTGCCACCTCCAAATTGAAATCCTAGCTCCGCCAGTGATCATGAAAGTAAAAAAATAGCAAAATAATATTGCATCGGCCTCATGCCATTTTGACACAATCACAAAATGAAACCACTGGACTAAACCCATCTCATTTTTTTATTCAAATCAACTGGCTTGGATGATGCGGCCACTTTGGCAATAGCGAGAGTTGTTGCCAAAATTGGAAATTGGCATTGAATTTGGCACAAGGGTGGGAAATGTTTTGCTATTCTTGATGTCAAGTTTCGGCATGGGATTTGGCACAAATGTGGACTTGCTCTAAATGCAGAAAAATAAACACAAACCGAAAATGCATGGCCTACTCAAACATTTCCAAAAACAAAAAACAGTGTTGAAGAACTGGATCAAAGTGGAGAGGAGTTATAATTACCGTCTCTTTTGAGGGTTTTGCAGTGGACGGCGTTGAGGAGGAATGGCAGCAAGAGGATCATAGAAACTGCACAAGGTAATCGATTCACCATTTCAGTAATATCGATCAGTGATTTGATTTCAGACCCAGAAATCGCAGCCTTTAATCTTGGAAGGGCTCACCGTATGTTTGTGTACATCTATACAAGTATGAAATGCAGATCCGCGTGCAGTGAGCGAGATAGTAAGATCTCTGGCTGAGAGAGTGAGAGAGAGAGAGAGAGACGAATCAATCGCGGGCCTCTGGACGCGGAACACTGGGCCCCATCATTTGGCGGCGTACATGTACGTGACGTCGTGACGGTGTTCGCAGTAAATTAGTGTCGTCCAAAAAATAATTAATTGGCCTTGTTATCTTTCCTTTTTTTCCCATTTACAAAAATTCTTTTCAAAAAGATTCTTTCTTTTCAAAAAGAATCTCTCTCTACTCATTATTTCATTTCTTTCTCTATCTCTCTAATCATTATCTAATTATTCCCATTTTTAAAAATCCAACCAAATACTATCTCAAAAATTCTTCTCAAAAAATTCTTTTCAAAACCCATCCAAACACATTAGCCTGCGAACTGTCGGCTAGCACAGCTGACAAGTTCATTTGCCTTCTCAGATCATCTCCACCTCTTATTCAGATTTTTATCAAAATTTAAGTAAAAATTTGAGTAAAAACTTGATTTGGTACGGAACACTCCAATAGGAAAAAGAAAATCTAGCCATAAATTTGAGTAAAAGCCTCGTTAATGGCATTTTTGTAAAATTGAGGGGGAGAAAATGGCATTCAAAATTTGATGTTGGATTTGGTTCTCACCAAATTTGGTAAAGAATTTGAGTAATATCAAATTTGGTGAACGATTTGGTAAAGGAGTGGAGTGAGATTTTTGTTGATTTTTACTCAAATTTGAGTTTGATATAGGATTAGGGTAAGAAGTGGAGATGCTCTCAGTGGAGGCGGAGATTTGAGCCCCACGTGGAGCGCGGTTTGGCTAATTAACTAACACTACTAACTCCCCTCTCCCGCTAATGTATATCGTCTGGCAAAAAAAAATTTAGCCTGCTAGCTTCAAAACAAATCAGTAATTGTTAACGAATTTTTTCTTTTACCCTTATATTTTGAAATTAAAAAATAATTAAAAAATGTAATGATTTAAGGGTAGAATGAGAAAAGCATGTTTTCAAAAGTACAATAATTATGTCCCCTTATTAAATTGAAATCCCTAAAAAGGACTATAAATTGGGGACAGATGGAGTATTTTGTAATTAATATTGTATTTCATTTTCATTATGAGATGTTCCAAAATGTTAGTCATTTTATAAAAGTGAAAGTAAAAATTTGATGATTTTTCAAAACTATCCCTCAAAGTGAATACAAGTATTGCAAGGTATGGAGGGTATAGTGGCAATTGATGGAAATCCAAAATCATGCCACTTACCGTTGTTTTGGCTAAATAATTAAGTTCAATTATTTTTTGTCTTTATTTAAAAAAAAATTGCACCTTTTGATTTTGTGTCAACTTTTTATGGATTAATAGTTGGTTTTGGCGAAAGGAATAAAAAGTAAAAAATTATTAATTAAACTAGAATTTTTGTAAATAAAGAAAAAATCCATAAGTCTGTCTATTTTGGATTATTTTTGTCTTTAGCGAATTTCTTAAGATTTTAATCTTAAGTTTTTACTTTATAAATTTCTATCATCGAGACGAACCAATAGTTTACAAAAAAACAAAAAAAATGACCCAAAACTAAAAAATAGAAATTTTTTAAAATAAAAGCAAAAAATTAATCTAACCTAATTATTTAGCCAAAACACCTTTAATCATGTATTGAGTGTGCGTGAACAAGAGCAATAGAAAAAAGAGTGAGAGCATGAAAATGTTTTTTAAAAATATGTCCAAAAAAAAATCGACCCAGAACTAACAAATGGTATTTTTTTGAATAAAAACAATAAATTAACCTAATTCAATTATTTAGCCAAAACACCTTTAATCATGTATTGAGCGTGCGTGAACAAGTAAACAAACCAAACCAAATCGAGCCTTATGTCTTAATCAATTGGGTTCGGCTGCATGAATCCTTTTTTTCCCATTGAGCTATGGCAAGTGTTGTTTATACCTAGTAGACTCAAATCTAAGCACACTACCCCATCTAATGTCAATTTTGGGTGTTCCCCTCCCCCGAAGCGTACGTTACTATTCAAAGTTATCTTATCCGCTCTCTTAACTACTTACATCTGCCGGTCTACGGTAGACATGCCCAAACCACCTTAGCATATTTTCCCTCTTCTCCTCCTCTATAGGTACTCCACCTACCATCTCGTGGGCTGTTTCATTTCTAATCATGTCTAGTCTAGTCTTACCATACTTTTGCCTCAATATTCTCATTTCCGATACAGTTATCTTGTTCGTCTGTTGTTTCTTATAGGCCATCATTCTGTCCCGTAACGCATTACTGGTCTTATGGTAATTCTATAGAATTTTCCTTCAATTTTGTGGATACTCTCTTATCACACAGTGCACCAGTGCGTGAACAAGAGCAATAGAAAAAAGAGTGAGAGAATGAACACGTTTTTTATGAAGTCAAACTACTAAAATTCTTAAAAATGAAAATTGAGGACTGAAAGATAGAACAAGAATTAAGAATGAAAACGAAAAATCTTACCCAAGAATCATGTGACTCGGTTTTGGCCTCCCTAGACATGTCAAGCCCCTTGTGTATTGAGTTCATTGCTAACTTTTTGCAGAGGGTCAAAGGAATTGACGAGTTTGGTGCTCCTATTGGCAGCTCAACATTACTACATACACATAAAAAACATCCAGAATTTATTTAGAATTTGAAAATCAACGGTCCAAATTCACATTTTGAGTAATTTTTCTAGTACTCAAACTAAAATTGACAGCCCATTTGACTTAACTATTCTCAGGACGGATCCGGGGGGCCTGCTGTCCGTGGGGTCGGCAGGCCCTGCCAACCCCATACGCGCCGTCCATTTCGCGCATCAACGGCTCGGATTGCATCAAACAATGGACGGCTCGGATACACTTTGGAGATGTGAGATTTAAGCCGTTGATGCGCGAAATGGATGACGCGGATGGGGTTGGCAGGCCCTGCCGACCCCAAGGGGCAGCAGAGCCCCCCAATCCTCTCAGGACTGGCTATTTTTAGCATCTTTCTTTTACGTATGCTCGTTTCCTAGACAACATTTAGTTGACTATTCAGGACGTGATCGAGTAAACTTGTACCCAAAAAGTTTTCATTGTTGTGGTGGGACTTGGAGTCTAACATGTGAGTTCAAAAGGTAGGGTCACTGACTCACTGATGTTGTACTTTTGGTAGTGGGCCGGGCCGACGGCCCATGCCCAGTTCGTGCAATGGGCTCAGACGACACATCAGCTGAGCCCATACAACAAAACGCAAAGTATTGAATTAACGCATTGCATGCCACATGCAACTAGGTCGTACGGGTTAGCCACATCATACCTGCCCATGTGGCACTCGCCAATCGCCATGCATGACGTCAAAAACCGCGAGGCAATGAATTCGGTTCTTGTCTTACAGATCTTGGTAATGAGGGTGTGGCTCCATTCCAGATCCAAACTAGTTTTTTTGGATTTTTTTAGAGAGAAGTGGGGCTTAAAAAGATGTTGGCCGGTTTCAAGTGTTTTTTTTGTTTCAAATAGAGAAGGTTAACATGTAATTTTGTCCCTGTTATTTTTAAGTTTCAAAAAAACTAGTAGCTTACACTTTGAGTAATGTAGTCTGTACATACAACATCGTCTCTATTCTAGTATTGGGTTCACAAGTCTAAACCAATGTTCGAGCGTAATTTCTCCTTTAGTCTTTTAACCCGGAAGCGGGGGGAGTGAGACGGGAACAACATGAATGTTGGGCCGATCACGGCCATCCGTGGTCGGCCATGGGCACTATCCATTTTACAGCTATATTTATCTATATCCTTACACATAGAAGGGCAAGCACAGTTTCATGCACACCATCAAAGCAAATACTCCAAAAAAGATATAAACAATCACGGCAGAAAGCAATTCAAATTCCAAAAGCTATAAATCCTTCTTCTTCTTTTTTCTCATTTATACAACACCAAGGACTCTGCATGAACATATTTATTACAAACTATATAAAAGGACTATTTTACCCTTCAATAAAACCAACCCATAGAAGGTAGCATGCATCTTGCTTCATTGAACACCTCCAAAATTTAATGAAACTCATGGACTTCTCTTGAACACCCACAACCCTATAATGATACAAAAGAAAAATAGTACTACACCTCTACTGCTATACAAATTGCTATTTCCAACCTTGTTTTTGCTGATTCCACCGAATCCCGGCCCCGTTCAATACCCCTCAGGACCAGACATGTTTGTGCAAAAAAAAACAAGTGTGGAATTGTGGAAATAGCAATCTCACATTTAGAAACAGCCCAGAAACAGAAGGGAAAAAGAAAAAAAAAAGATAAATCCCCTTTGAGGCTTTGACTATTACACTTGATATTTCCAACCTTGTTTTTGCTGATTCCACCCAATTCCTCTTCACTCAATGTTAGAAGTAACCAACAATGCTAGTTCAAAAAACAAGCTTGGAAATAGCAATCTTCTTGCAAGAAACAGACCAGAAAACAGAGGAAGCAAACGAAAAGAAATCCCTTTTAACTATTTCCAACCTTTGTTTTTCTGATTCCACCAGATTCCCCCTTCATTCTTCCTTAGGATCAGATATGATAGTTCAAAAACAAGACTGGAAATAGCAATCTCCTTGCACGCCACAGTCGAGAAACAGAGCAAGCAAACGAAGAACCACTCTCTTACAGTCTTACTCTTACACAAACTATTTCCAACCTGGTTTATGAAGATTCCACCGAATTCCCCTTCACTCTCTTGGAACCAGACTTGTCAGTTCAGAAAAAACAAGTGTGGAAATAGCAGTCTCCTTAGCAAGAAACGGTCAAGAAACAGAGGAAGCAAACTTCAAACAAATAACACCCATCGACAACTACGCAGACTATTTCCAATCTTGTTTTTGCTGATTCCACCAACAATTATACTTCACCCACACCCAGAATAATCAATCAGTACAAAAACAAGCCTGGAAATAGCACTCTCCTCTAGAAGAAAAAAGGTTCAGGAACAGGGGATGAAGAAAACAGAGTTTTGGCTTCATTGGCTATATTGAAGGATTATGCATCATATAAAGGGTAACGGGTTATATCAAGAAATGGGTAGCGAAATAGAACGAGAAAAGTTCAAAGATTGGAATCAAATTGGTGGAAAAAGAAGAAGAAAGAAGTGGGTTGTTTTTGTTTAGTTGTGAAGAGGGTTGGGGCCGGAAGGGACTAATCTCTTCTCCACACCGTATCTCGGATCGATCTCGTCTAGCGGTGATTGGGGCGGAGGTGGCGGTGGTGGTGGTGAAAAGGGAGGAGGAGGGAGGCGGCGGTGGATTCTTGGAAGGTCATAGCAGACTGTGCGTGGGTTACTGAGTTGGGTGGTTGATAATGAAGATGAGACTAGTAGTAGAAGAAGAAATGCCGCAATTTGAAGCCAATTGCTGGGTTTCATGGCCGGAGAGGGAGAGATTTTCATGGGGTTAGGATTATGTTTAGAGAGAGAGGACTGTGGTTAGAGAGAGAGATGGGAGTTGGAAAGGGAGAGGTGAGAGAGAGAGAGAGAGAGAGAGAGAGTAATGGAAGGAGAGGGACAGGTTATATATTATAGCACAGGCAGAGGTCAGACGAGGAAATTTGTGACGGAAGAAAGCGATTAGAGTCGGCAAACTGGAGTCTTTTTTAGAATTACGGTAACAAGATCCTGGAAATCAAATGGGTCAACGCTTATTATTTTTTTAAAAGTGTTTTGGTTAGTGTATATTTATATTGAGAGCGTTAAATCTACAACTATTTCGGCTCCAACCAATTTGCAACTCCTCACATATATGTAGGGTCCACATAATTATGGGTATAGGTCACACGTGTATAATTTTCTTTCTTTGGCCCGATCATAATTTTCTTTCTTTGGTTTTTTATTACTATGTTTGTTTTCGTTTGTGATGATTTAATACATTAATTATACAAACAGAGTTTGCATAGAAAGACAAAGTTTGAATATTGATTTTTCTTAATTTAGACCTCATATTGCGTAAGATTTTACTCGCTCATTAAATTTGGCTTTGGACTATTTTGGCGAACTCATTTATTAAAACAAACACTGGAGGACTAAAATTTTTATATTAAAAATAATAATGAAAACATTTGGTGTTCGCAGGCCTATATGTATAAGCGCAATTTAACACAAATTTTAAGAAATGTTGTGGTGGCGACCGCGGCCACCTGTCCTCCTGATCACAGTCTCACATAGTCACAATTAAATTTGGCTTTGGACTATTTTGGGGAACTCCTATATTAAAACAAACGCAAGAGGATTAATTTTTTTTAATATATTGAAAATAATAATGAAAACATTTGGTGTTCGCGAGCCTATATATATAAACGCATAAATTTATTATTTTAACACAATTTTTAAGAAAATGTTGTGGTGGCGACTGCGGCCACCTGTCCTCCCGATCACAGTCTCACATAGTCACAAGTAAGACTAGTTCTCTGTTTTGATAAAAGAAAAGAGTGTAAATTACCCAGAAAAGGAAAATGAGAAAAGAGTGTGGGGTGTGATTTCTGACGATGGAGAAATCAACTTGTTTGTGTTACCATATACTAGCATCTAACCTGTGCTATGCACGAGGCGAATCCAAGTCGCTCTGCCATTATTTATAAGAAGATTGGTATATGGATAATCCCGTCAATTATTGCTGGCGGTGACCCGTGCTATGCACGAAACTTGCATCGTGTAAAATGATTAGTATTATAATTTAGTCATGCCGAACTAAAGATTCGTAGTCACTCCACCAAACCAGCTAAAGCTCATCATACAAATCAATTAACGTCAATTTATTTATAGCTTTTGATGTATGCATATTCACTTAATCAAATCATGTGTTCATGAATTGTGCACCTATTATTGAACCCATTGAGTTTAATGTCTATGGTCTGACTTCATGAAGAAATATTTCATTAGTTCTTTAAAAAGTAAATAATTTCAAAGGAAAAGTAATGCAGAGGCGTTTTTTTTTTTTTAAAAAAAAGAAGAAGAGAGGAGTCAAAACAACCCGTGCAATGAATGAGATTTTTGAAGTGGGCAATAAAAATTAATTGTGATGACTTTTCCTATATACCATAATTACATTTGCATGATATATCAGTCATGTCAAATCATACCACAATTAGAACTAGTACATTCCTATCCAAATGTAATCCCTTACATAAATTTCCTGCATGTATGGTTTCTCCATTTTTTTTTAAAGCATCTTATGTAGTACAGTAATTCTTCTAATTTCAAGGGTTTGATTTTCTTTGTCCTTATACTAATGCAGGATCTTCATCTTTATAGAGTACAATAATGATGGATTCAATTGGCCATGGGTGCTCTATTAATCCTCAACTGGCAATACCATGCATCAAAGCCCAATCAAACAATTAATAGAGTGACACTGCATAAGAAGGTTGACGTTTTTTTTTTTGTAACAAGAATCTGTTTGTTTGGATGCTCTAAACATATAGGTAAAGTCATCACAATTAATAGAAATTTATGTAAGGGATTACATTTGAATAGGAATGTGCTAGTTCTAATTGTGGTATGATTTGACATGACTGATATATCATGCAGATGTAATTATGGTATATAGGAAAAGTCATCACAATTAATTTTTATTGCCCACTTCAAAAATCTCATTCATTGCACGGGTTGTTTTGACTCCTCTCTTTTCTTTTCTTTTGTAAAAAAAATAAATAAATGCCTCTCCATTACTTTTTCCTTTGAAATTGTTTATTTTTTAAAGAACTAATGAAATATTTCTTCATGAAGTCAGACCATAGACATTAAACTCAATGGGTTCAATAATAGGTACACAATTCATGAACGCATGATTTGATTAAGTGAATATGCATACATCAAAAGATATAAATAAATTGACGTTAATTGATTTGTATGATGAGCTTTAGTTGGTTTGGTGGATTGACTACGAATCTTTAGTTCGGCGTGACTAAATTATAATACTAATTATTTTACACGATGCAAGTTTTGTGCATAGCACGGGTCACCGCTAGCAATAATTGACGGGATTATCCATATACCAATCTTCTTATAAATAATGGCAGAGCGACTTGGATTCGCCCCGTGCATAGCACGGGTTAGATGCTAGTATATGGTAACACAAACAAGTTGATTTCTCCATCGTCAGAAATCACACCCCACACTCTTTTCTCATTTTCCTTTTCTGGGTAATTTACGCTCTTTTCTTTTATCAAAACAGAGAACTAGTCTTACTTGTGACTATGTGAGACTGTGATCGGGAGGACAGGTGGCCGCGGTCGCCACCACAACAAAAAAAATGGAGAAATCATACATGCATAAAATTTATGTAAGGGAGTACATTTGAATAGGAATGTGCTCGTTCTAATTGTGATATGATTTGACATGACTGATATATCATGCAAATGTAATTATGGTATATCATATATTTTCTTTGAAAAATGAAGAAATCATAGGTTCTAATTAGGAATACTTTTTTCAAACTATTTCTTAATTATAAGCATCCTTTAAGAATCATGGAGAGATGCACGGAGAAAATAAAGATTATTGGTCCCATTATGGAAAATAAGAAGATTTTACGGAATAACAAAATATTTAACATTTGAAGTTCAAAAAAAGATCGAGGGAATGTGAGAAAATTATGTCACATGCTTCACTCAAAATCTTATATGACAAACCAATTCATTCGTTCCACTTGTCGCCCTCACATCGCTTCTCACGAAAACCCATCCTGCAATACTATATAAGATAATACTAGCATGAACCCGTGCTATGCACGGGCAATTGAAGGAAAAAAAATGATAAAAAAATTTTAACGACATATTTTGTTCTTGTAATATATTCAGATGTTTCATATAGGTGTCATGCATAATGTCTGGCTATTAGGTGAGTTGTCTTACATTCCATTTCAGAGATTAAATTTGACAAATGAAATTGTGCATTTAGTTGGAAAAATATATATACCATCTGTAAATTAAGTGAATTCCTATTAGGCATTTTTATTGGTTTTTTATGAGTTATTTTGTAGGTTACTGTGAAGTCTAAACTTGTCTCTACCTAAAAGCACGACGCAAACATAATCATTACTATTTGATACTCCCAAAAATAAAGCTGACTTCTCTCAAAATTTATTTATTAACAAAAGCTTCGGGATTCATGCATCTAACCAAGTTTAGTAAATGAATTAAAGAAAAATGGAGCCATTCACAATAACCAATCAAATTAATACACATTGTCGGGTTCACCCGAATTTGATCTCATTCCTTAATTTAAGAGAATTGCATCACCTCCTATAGAGAACGACAAAGAAAAAAAAAGAATAAAAACAGAATACATACTGAAAATAAAAATTAACTTAATTAAGACATGTCATGAACTCAACACAATCAATAAATATTGGAATTCTAGAAACAAAAAATTTAACAATAGAAGTAAACTCAATTAGATTTTATATTGCTCCATTAATTCCATATAAATCAGACATTTAAAATACTACTCCTATTTGTTTTCCTTCTCATGGTTGTATTGATATTAGAGAATGTAATAATTCCATGGAAAACCTTTCCATTTAGAAAATAATACCATTACCAATTTTTCTTAGATTTCATAAAATAAAACTGAAGGTGTAAAAAATAGGGGACACTTGTCACATCTACGTTCCTCCTCACCAAAAGTCATCCTGCAATAATATATAAGATGGGGTGGGATAAGATCCTCTCTTACAACGTGAGGTTCTGTTGGAGCCTTTCTGGGGCCCATTGAAATGGCCGAAATTGTTCAAATTTTGAAGGTCGTCCAGAATATTGACCACATCGAAAGTCATGTTTATGGGATATAAGTCGAAAAATGGGACTCAATCCAATGTGTGCAAAAACATATCGAATAATATCCGATTAATATGTTTTTTCACAAGACTGATGTTCTCAGGAGGTTAAGAATTTCTTAAACGTTTTCCCACAAGGCTGATATTGAAATCCTGTCGTTAAGATCTGAATCGTTTATTTCATCGTAAGTCTTTGCTATACAACACGTTAAAATCCCAGAAGTTAACAATAAAAAAAAAATAAACAAAATAACCTCAATGTGGGGGGAAAATGATTGAAGGGGTAAGAACAACTGGTGGAACAATTTTGCAAAACTGGTATTTCTGGCCATGTTTTTGTTCACTTGCCAACCAAACGACGTGCGCGTTGATTTGCACCTTTGACTCGCGAGTTCAGTTCCTCCACATCGTCGTGAAGATGATCAAGAGCCTTATTTTGCCTGCACTAGCACCAGATTTCTCAGAACCATAGGTACATGCAAAACAGCTATTTCACCAAGGGACATGAAAAAGCAAAAGTTACACTGAAATGGAGATGCACATAAATCATCATCTTGTTGGCAGAAAAGGAGAGTCAATGTACTTGCCAAAATTTTGTTGTTCATATGGAAACTATGAATGAAAAAAAAAAAAAAAAGAGGCTAGAAATATTTAACACAACTGGGAGATTTGTTTTTGGTGATAGAAGAGATAAGTACCGTAAACTCAAAAACTTCTTTGAAAGGTTTACCAGTTGGCTATTGATTTAGAACAACAAATTCACTTGGGTTGTGTTTGGCGCTTTGAATTGTGAAGGGAGAATAACAGAGAGGGGAAAAGTTAGATACGTTTTAGTTTTTCACTTAACCAATTCCTTTTATTTCACTATGCAAAAACTTCACAAGTCCACGATACGCGGTCCTACTCTGCTAAGTGTAACACATTGTTCAGCTACTCTTTGTACCACTTCATTAAGAGACCTTTTAAGCAACAAAAAAAAAAAAAACAAAGGTATTCCAGACATAAGAAGCAAATAAGATTTCAAAAAGGAACTATTCCAGTGGAGTAAGATCAGATAAAGGCAACTCACTTGTTAAGTTCAGACCCCATGTCAACAGCCATACCCTTCAGGTCACCCAAGATGTCACTTAGATCGGACAGTGTGTCGTCTTGCTTTGCCTTCTCCAACTGGTTTCAAGAAACATAAGCAAAAAAGAGATTAATAATTGAAAACGTTATTCGTGATTTACGCTTGACCAACCATTAATCACAAACACGTACCTCAACTTGCTGTAAGGCGTTTGTTGGTTCAGGAGGAGGTGTACGAGAAGCAGACCGTCCCTTAGGTGCTGGAGCTAAGCCCAGTTGTTCCCGCTGCTCCTTGCTTTTCTTCTCTTTAAAATAATCATCTGGTGAACCACACAAAAGCATATAAAATACACACACACACACAAAAAAAAACACCAGATCAATGAGTCATGTTTCGCATTACTTCATTCTCATAATAACAACATACGGTGCTATTGTGGAGGAATGGACCAAACTACGCATGAATTGTGTACAGGTTAAGAAGAGGGAGTGGAAACCTTTAGAGATCGCAGGCCCTGAAATCTCTCTCGTCTTCTTTGGCTTCCAAGGCTTAGAAAACATGCCCCCAAGATTTCCCAACAACTTCTCGCCCTGAAATTAGCGTAAATGATTATGATAGATGCTCCCATCGGCCATCACTATTTAAAGACAAACATAAAACCGGAAAAGTGATGAAAGTGAAAATCTAAGAGAAGGCACTCCCTAACGAAGCCAATAAAACATGAAGCCTAAACTATCCTAGGGAAATAATGTAACCTATCAAGGAAAATTGTTAAAAGCGTTCCAACTCAAACTAATTAACAAGCAATGACTGTAGAGTGTAGAGGCTGTCCTGCCTCGTACACTAGTTTTGGATGTAGTACTCAACTTATTGAACAAACCTTAATTGCAGGGAGCTCCTAAAGTGGTGCCAATCCCACCTTAGGAGCGCAATTCTGCACTCCCAACTTAGGACCTTGAGGAGTGCCTGCTCCCATTGAGATGAGAGCTTTTGTACGATACTGGTATAGAAAAACAGTAATTTATTACTTAGCTTTATAAATTGGTCTTCGATTTAGATCATACATATAGCCCAAGTCATGATATCTTGAAAATAAAACCATAATTCTAACACTAATCCCATTTCTTACACTTAAGGTAGACTTGACCCATATTTTTTCTCTATAAAATGATTGTAGTTTTAAAGTGTATTTTCTACGCTATATTATTTTTATAATGTATGTACACGTTCCTTTCACACTCCCAACCTTGGAAACTTCTATAGTCTCTCTCCCGCACCTGCTCCTGCTTCGTGCAACTAAGGAACAAACTCTTATATATCTCTTTTGCAATCTAGAAGGTTCTTTTGTTGACTTATTAACTACAATGCCGAAGGAAATGCTTATCATTCTTCTTTACCGCCACAAAGTGATAGCTTCAAAATGAAAGAATGAAATAAGCCCGTAATTGAAATTGAAAACTTGCAACTAGAGTTAACATCCCAATCGCAAGGAAACTTGCTAAAGATGCATATTTGATTCCAAACAAATTTGGCTGCATGTCAACAGTATGACCATCAAAAGATTCCTCATGGAATCCTCTATCCTGATTCTCAACTTAAATGAACTGAATGAAGAATGATTGGTATAAACCCCAAAAGTTTTTTGCACAGAGCTCTAGTAGAAGCATGTGATAAAGTCAGTGCTAGAACCTCATCTCAAAATGGTTAAATGAACAAAAATATAGCACAATTATGGATGAATGATATGCAGGGCGCACAAAATGAATTTTATTTATAAATTTTGTTTGGGTTTTATGGCGTATCTAAAGCAATGACAACTAGTATGTAGGGATGGCCATCTCGGCCGACCCTCCCCGACCCTACCCGTCCCCTCCCCAAATGGGTAGGGGATTCGGGAATTTTTTCGGGGAGCAGGTAGGGTATGGGGATTTTTTTTTTAAAAATTCGGGGATTGGGTAGGGGATGGTATAGTCAGTCCCCTCCCCAATCCCCGCATCCCCGTTCACATATATAGGTATATTATATTACAAGTTTATATAGATAAATTTATAACTTGTAACTTGTTGGTTGATTGTATAAGGCAGGTTTTCTCCTTTACTTCTGTTTTATGTGGCACTTTTGAGTGAAATTTTAATCTACCCAAAAACCAAAGCCAAAACCAAAACCAAAACCAAAAATAAAAAAGAAAAAGAACAAGAATAGAAGTAGCACTTTTGAGTGACTTGGTACATTTTAATTATCTTTGGAAACCAATTTTGTCATTAGTTTTGGATTTCAATAAAACTTGTTTGGTATTCACTTGAATAGTTTTAGTGAACTTTCGGATCCCCAATTCCCCATGGGATCCCCATTCCCCGCATTGGGGCTGGGATGGAGGTTAAAAAGAAATCCCCAGTGGAGATTAGGGAGGGGATGGGGATTGATATGGGTTTAGGGATTGGGGATGGAGGTAGTGGTATCCACCCCTACCCTCCCCATGCCCATCCCTACTAGTATAGTCTAAGAAAACTGTTACCCATAAACTGCAAACTTAGTACTTTTTCGGTGTTAAAGTATCCCTAAATCCAGGCACTTATGTGTGATATATATCCCAGTGATCAAAATTTATGATATTAGATCCAAATTTCGATGTCTAGACACACGCTTAAAGCAAAGTCGTGCCCTATGTGAAGCCTGTTTTTAATTGTAGATAAAGGATTAAAATTGTATCCGAACACCGCAAACATTATCAGGACAATACCACATGAGAAGTTTTTATTTACGGTTTCGAGCAATCAAACCTCTAACTACAAGTTTTTCAAAAAGTTATTCCAGTTGTGTTCCAGAAGCAGCCTTCCAGCTACGAACACTGCTCTATAAATCTACTAGTTCCATTGGGAAGAACTGACACCAATGAACAAGGCATATTGAAACAAGAATACAAAAATTTCAAAACAAATCCAAAACAGTGGTCTTCATACCAAATTACTTTACCTAATTTCAACTTGCAGTTGTTCAGAAAAGATTTACACAAAGTTCAATGAGAGAAAGATTACCTTGTGCAAATCTTTGTCCATGTCAGCTGCCATCACATGAGTGCGATGGATTTGCTCACCCTGCTGATGCAAAGTGTCCAGGGTCCTTGTAGCATCCTGTCTAATATCCTCAGCAATCTTCAGACAATTGTCCACTGATTTAGTAGTATCCTGAGCCCTGTTCACAGCATAACTCTCTAATTCTTGCACGGACATGCTATCCAGGTCTTCTGAGTCGCTATAACCTTTGTCATGTTTGTTCCTAGCTGCCTTTCTCCCACCATCATCATCGTCGTCAAAAGGGTTGGACTTCAAGTTTGGAGTAAGGAGCACGGGTTCAGAAGAAGTTCTTCTTCCAATTTTTGTGTTCTTCGTAGCAGAGCCAACAGGGTTAGAACTTGAAGTGCCTGGATGTCCAGGGTCAACTGAAGTTTGCTTAGCAGCTTTATTGCCGGGTGATTTCATAAACCCAAACATCCTCACGGATAAGAAGTCAATATACACGACAAACTAAAGCAAGAGCTCGGTCGAAAGGGAAGAAATCTAGAGAGTAAGTGAGGGCTTGGGTCCAGAGTTCAACAGTCGTATCTGAAAAAGTAAATGAAAATGAAAAAATCCATTAGTAACAATGTCCTTCCATTTTTCACAACATTAACAGCCCTATTGTGTGTGTTTGTCTGAGTGTAGAAGACGTGTCTCCATGAAAATAGGTTTGTGTCAACCTAACGAATTGGTCTGATGCTGAAAGACTAACTGCAAATGATTGCCTCATGGTGATTGAAGTAGGAAATATAATAGAGGGCAAATATGTGAAGCATAGGAAGTAGAAGGAACTTGAAGAAATCAAATTAAATCTTGGCTCTGAAATTCTCCTCCTTAGGTTGGCAATCATGTGTGACAAAAAATTATTCATTTGTCATCTAGGATTATATTGAGTTGAGACAAGTTGATGCTCAAATCTTTCTATAAGAAGCCTAAAGAGAATCATTCCTTGTGCTCACAGATTTGCTTAGACCTATGGATACTTAAGCTTCTGAAGATCTCCAGGGGCGATTTCATCTTTCTACATTCGAGTTGATGACCTTAGATGGAAATTTCAAATCTAATGGAGAACATGTGGGAGATTCCTACGCGAGTGTCATTATTGATAATTTTAGTCGACATTGTTCGTAGTCCGCGGTAGATTTCTACAAGCACGAGGAGAGGTCGCGGTTCAATGGGTTATGATTCTTATGAAGCTTGAGAAGCGGTAAATGTAGGCTCAAGCCGCTCAACCAGGGAAGATAAGGTCCTTAACCCTTCGAATTGTTGTGATAAAAGGGAGAGAAAAGAAAGGATTGTGGTCTTCTGGTGAGATTAGGTGAGAACTAAGATGAAACCAATAAAGATTCATCTTTTTTCCCTTTATTACTACTCATTTCTTTCAGTTATCCAAAGAAGTGAAATAATTGTGCTATCTTTTCTTCCGCACCCATACTGACCATTCAAATTGGATCATTTCTTTTCTCACCCACTCTAGGGGGTGGAGCCGTGGTTGTAACTTTTAAGATCTATGAATAACTTAGGTGTTCAGGCCAGCTTATGCACACCTCAACTGATCCTTAGGTATGGCTAACTTAGGTGTTCAGGCCAGCTGATGCACACCTCGACTAATCCTAGGCACCAATCCCATTACCACTAGTGGGGACTAATCAAAGCCGGGGCAAAGTCCCATATGGACTAGCCCCATAAGAGTTGAAAGCACCCAGGAGATTTCGAAATTGATACCTTAGGAGGTAGCAAACCCAAAATTCTAGGCTTAGACCACAGGGCCAAGTGGCCAACCCCTTGGGGTCATTTTTCATTCCCATGATTTTTTTCGTTATTGTGCTAGTCATTTTTCACCTATATCCTTGTGTTGATGGCTGTGTGCTTAATTTTTCATTCACTAATTGCTACAGCCACAGCCTATAGGGTATGAGTAAAATTGGTTTGTTGGTCATTGTAAAAACAACACCCTTGGCCCTCAATCTCTATAAGGGAGATTTTTTAGGGAATACAAATTGTACGATACCAAATACCTGCATGTAGATAATTAATAAACATTTATGAGCGAATGAAAAACAAGTTGTCAAAATAATTCCCCAAATGAGGCAGGCTATCTACGCCGGGACTAGGCAATTCCCAAGAAATTACTTTCTCGTGGTCTAACCCAAGAATCGAACTCTGGCCAATTGTGTGAGAAGCAAACCAACAAACAACCAACCAGACTAACACTTAGGGCTAAAAGGTGGCCCGGAGTTCGAATAAAAAAAGATTTCCCCAGGTGAGATGAGATGCAATACAATGGAAGACAAACCAAAGGGCAAAACAGGACAAAAATTATTTGGTTTGCACCCAAATAACACCATCAAAGTTCGAGTCATATGTGTATACATCTATATTGTCTGAAAACAAATTAACCAAAGGGTAAAAATAAAGATCCAGAACCCATAAACTCAGGGAATGAAGAGAGGGGATGAGGAATGAGTACCTGAGATAAACAAAGAAATGTGGGAGAACGAACATCCACTTCCCCTATGCACAAAGAGAGAGAGAGAGAGAGAGAGAGAGAGAGAGAGAGAGAGAGAGAGAGAGAGAGAGAGAGTCTTTTCCAAATTGGGGAGTCTAAGAAGGAATGTTGTGCGGCGGGAAACAAGGTAGACCCTGGGAAACTGATTTCATGACCTGGGCCTTCCAGGCCGATCATCTTGTAACAGCAGTTAACCGTTTTGGAGGTCCCCTCCTAAATTTTGGACCAGGGGGAGCTGCTGTGCAGCTGGTGCTTTGCACTGTGTTGTGCACGTCTCCGCCGTCCGATCATGTTTTTGAAGGCCCAGATGCATTCGACAATTTTAATTTAATATTAATTTATTTTACCGACAAAAAATCAAAACACATTTGAGCCGTCCAAAACACAATCGGACGGCTGAGAGGTGCACAACATGGTGCAAAGTACCCAGGTGCACATCTCCCCCGAATCCCTAAATTTTGCGTCTTGTATCTTTCGCGAGACAACATTCTTTACGGTGCCGGTGTAAAATCCATTTTCCACTACCAACACTTTTTTGGGCTTTCATTATATATTAATTGTTAATCTGAACCGTTCATCTTGTAGGGCCCGTTGAATACTATATCTCTGCAAAAAGTCAACTTTATCGGACATCGACAGATATTTCAAAATTTGAATTTTGTTTTGTAAAATGGACGGTGATGGATTCTAAAGTTAAATTGTCCTCGACCGTCCATTTCGCAAATCCCAATTCAAAATTTTATATATCTATCAATGTCCGATCAAATTGTTTTTTGAATGAATGCACTACTTTGTGGGCTCTACAAGATGAATGGTTCAGATCGAAACAATAAACTCACGGTGAGACCCGCATATGGCGCTGGCGGAAAAAGGAAGTTTTACACCGGCTGTATAAAGAATGTTTTCTCATCTTTCTTTGTCCATTTTTTGAAATTCAACTTGCACGTAATGCGTGTGCCCAGCCTCTATGGAACTTAAAATCCCTCTCATGAACGACGACGGACGCAACGGGTGTTGAGAGGCCCGGACCCTTCATACTTACTACCAAATATTTTCACTAGCTGTACTAGTTTTTCAAGTTCATCGGGTGAAAAAAGGACTTGAAAATTTCTACACATGGATTACCCCTAAAAATCGAAGCCATTAATCATTTTTTGTCAGCACAAAATAAAATCGAAGTCATTAATCATTTTTTGTCCGCACAAAATAAAATTTAATGGTGACAAAGTATATTTCACAATTTTGTCTCTCCCCTAACCTAGCTTGTAGCAATACAAACCTATGAAATTTATTTTGCATTTCCTTTTGGTATACCATTGTATATGTCTCCAAACTCGATTTTATAGGTTTCACCAAAACACTGATTCCAACCGTTCACTTCATAATATGCCGTTTTTCGCGTCTGCTTAGTGCATTGTTCGAACAAAAGCCTGTATGTGAAGGACATCGATAGTGACCGGAGGCGAACGCATGATTCAAGTAGCCGAAAAAGGTATTGCTAAACATGAATTTCCATCTCAGAAAATTACAAAGTTTTTATATATTTCAAAGTAATGTTAATGCATAATTAAGCGCAACTTAGATACAGAGAGACATTTCGAAGATTGCTCGAGTTCTGATTTATTGTACTAAACAATCAAAGAACAACCTTAAAATCCCCAAACAGAACAACCATCTAGAATTCGCATACACGAATAGCCATTCTACAAAGAAAAAGGGTAGCTAAAAGCATTAAGCTATGATGTTGCCTGCATATTCCAATAAACAAATAGATTTTCATGTACTAATTCTACCGGTGATTGCTCAGAAGCCATTCCACCGTTTGGATTTACGCTCTTTATGCGATGGCGGGCATTCCCTACACTAGTTCTACAGGTGATTGCTCGGAAGCCAGTCCACCGACTTGGATTTACGTTCTTTAGGCGATGGCAGGCATGTCCTTGAGCCACAGATCCAATGGCTTACCGATGGAGTAAACAATGAAACCAATTCCCCTAAGCTTCTCCACATCCACAACGTTCCTACCATCAAACAAAAACGCGGGCTTCTGCATATTATCATAAATCCTCTGGTAATCCAGCGTTCTAAACTCGTCCCACTCGGTCAAAATACAAACAGCATGAGCATCCTTGGCCGCATCATAGGCATCCCAAACCACACTGAGCGACTTGATTGCGGTAGGACTCAGAGGCTGAAGATGAGACTGTTGATCCCAATCAAACTTTTTCATTGCAAGATCCCTTCGAATCTGGTCTTCAGTAACTTGTGGGTCGTATATGCTCAGGCTGGCGTTATCCCCCAAAAGCCCTCTGCACACATCAATGGCTGGGGTCTCCCTTGTATCACCCGTATCCTTCTTGAATGCAAATCCAAGAATGGCTACTTTCTTGCCTGAGACAGTGTTGAACATAGAGGCAACAACCCTGTTCACGAAACGGGTCTTCTGGTAGTCGTTTATTTTAACGACTTGTTTCCAGTAGTTTGCAACCTCAGGCAGGCCATTGCACTCGCAAATATAGACCAAGTTCAAGATATCCTTTTGGAAGCAAGAACCGCCAAAACCCACACTGGCATTTAGGAATTTTGGCCCAATTCTCGTGTCTTTTCCAACAGCATGCGACACTTCAGTAACATCAGCACCAGTTGCCTCACAGAGAGCTGACATGGCGTTAACCGACGATATCCTCTGTGCCAAGAAAGCATTAGCTGCAAGTTTCGAGAGCTCAGCAGACCAGAGGTTAGTGCAAATAATCCTTTCTTCAGGGACCCAATTTGCATAAACATCTTTCAATGCTTTGACCGCCTTCTCACCTCCTGGGGTCTCCCTACCTCCGATGAGGACACGATCGGGATTGAGAAGGTCAGCTATTGCAGTTCCTTCTGCGAGGAATTCTGGGTTGGACAGAATTTGAAAGTTGATGCCCTTGCTGTTGTGGGTCAGTATCTTTTCTATTGCCTCAGCAGTTTTAACAGGCACTGTTGATTTCTCGACGACGATTTTATCAGATTTTGACACATCAGCGATCATACGGGCAGAGCTCTCCCAATAAGTGAGATCGGCCGCTTTTCCGGCTCCAAGGCCTTGAGTTTTGGTTGGAGTATTGACTGAAACAAAGACAATATCTGCTTCTGAAACATGTTTCTCAACTTCAAGACTAAAAAAGAGGTTCTTCCCTCTGCATTGCTTCACCACTTCATCGAGGCCTGGCTCGTAAATGGGGAGGTGGTCACTATTCCAAGCAGTGATTCTAGGTACAGAAATGTCAACGACTACCACTTCAATTGCCGGGCACTTTAGAGCTATCACGGCCATGGTGGGCCCCCCGACATAACCAGCTCCAATACAACAAATCTTTACCATTTTTATGTAGTCTGAAGTACTCAAAACAAGGTGAAGATCATTAGAACAATTTCATTTAGAGATATTTACACCGGTATCATTCAGTCAACAAACGATAGGCCTCAATGTAAAAGTGTTTCTTATGCCAATAGGTTCCAAAGGATAAAATTCAAAAGGCTGGTTCAGTGGTATTTGAATGGTGAATCAATTTACAACCTGATTTGCATGAGAAACTTATTTTGAAGAAACACACGTTTTTCAAGCATTTCATATACAATCAGTGGGAAACATGGTTACTGACTTTGCTAGGTAGTCTGGTAGTGTATCAGCATATAGCCAGAAACATATGTGAACAACGTCCTTCTAAACTCTTAATCAGGGTGACATGTCAATACTTAATCCTCCAATCCTTCTAATCAAGGTACCATTCCTCTCAATATATATGTTACACGGACTCCGGTGCGACACTAAGAGTCGGACCTTTCTAAACTTAAATCTTAGGATATTAGATATGTGTCCTCTAATTGGGTGCAGATAGGGGGACACGTGTTGAACACTTGCCTGTAGCGTATATTGCATAATTTTTTTCAAATTATGTATCATAAATTGAATCTAAAAATGTATTTAAACAAGAAGGGTTTAAGAAAAATATGTTTTTGCTATTTCCTATCCTTGTGAAAGACTAAAAATATCACTTTTGTACCTAATTTGATACTTATTCTTTTTCTGTAAATATCATAACAATTAGAGGATCTAAGTGTCCAAATGGATATGGATGTCAGACACATCGACACACGCACTTCAGGCAAAATGAAGGATCCATGTAACATAGCTCAATATATTCCATAGTTCGATGCCAAATTTTATGAAATAATTGAAATTATGAATTTCCCCCGTTTCGCTCTATAGGCTATGAACAATAATATAAACTAATAGACCCTACCTAAGGGTGTGGCTTCTGAACAAAGCTTATTGCAGAAAAATGATGCATGTGGTGTGATGGAAAACCCAAAGTAATTGGTAAGAAAGTTGAGATCAGGCAAGTTTAAAGCTTTTAACCCTAGCCCACAAGGTTAGGATGAGATAACCTATCCAAACAAATTGACCATATACACACCCCCCAAAAACACCCTTTCCTCACAATCATAAAAAAACTCACTTTCAAATAAGTAAACAACAATTTTCAGTTCATAAACTTACCGAACCAAACCGAAAACTGAATTGCTCAAACTTGCTTTGAAAAAATAACAAGTCCAAAAAATGTTCAAGCTTGGCATGTCTACCAGGCGAGCCACTCTCAAACAAACTTCAATGGAGCTGATCAAGAGCATATCTTAAGAACCTATATGTTTGTAATCATAATAACTTGAGCGAGCCGAGTAGCTTCAAAAAATGTTTAAGCTTAGGTGGTTTACGTAACAAACTGATCATGAAGGAGCTTTTTACGGAGCAAAAAGCTACAAAGCATTTCGTTCATTTAAATTATTCGACAGCTATGAAGGGAAATCCGAATGGAGTCCCCAGGAAAGATGATTACACCAGCAGAGACAGATCAGAATCATATAAGGAAATCAGATGTATAACAGCAATGTGGTAATATAACAAACAATACATAGACCTCTACTTGTACCTGAAGCAAATTAACCTATTTAGTTTGCACAAACAAATAACTCCATTATACAACCAGGGACGGAGCCAGGGTTTTTGCGCAGTGGAGGTGGGCTATATATGTGGAGGGGCGGAGTCATACAATTTGACAGCCTACTAGCCACCCCTGGCTCCATCCTTGTACTCAACTCCCTGGTTAAAAACACACCCTATTCAGCTAGTGATCCCAAATGATCCTTCTATTTAAAGAACCCCAAATCGAATAAAAGCAAGAAATCTGTCCTTTAAAAAACGTCAAGCTCGTCAATATAAGACCTTTAAAACACAACTAGTATAAGTTACCAGAGGCTATCAAATCCGCTAATCATCAAGTACCCACAAAACAAACCCAACAAATATTTTGCATACACACGTTTTGAAAGAGAAATTAAGCATTACCTTTCCAGATGATCGTGGGTTTTCTGCTGGGCAAAGACAGTATCAACCAATGAAATGGGATGAGGAGAGAATGGATCTGAGAAATTTTTACAATGAGAGATATACTCACAGAGAGAGTTTGAGTGTGGATCTAATAGGGGAGGGAAAGAGGTTATCAAGGCGAAGAATGGGGGGATCCATACATTGGTATATGTAGGTGTGGGTTTGAAGGGACAAGCGCTGATGCTGATACTTTGAACACGATTCTTCCTCCTCTTCAATGAGATCACAGCCGTGCAATCTAACTACCCGTAAATAATCTCCTTTGAACTGAAACCAATAAATATAATAGTCTCTGCCACTCAACCCATGCCACTTATTTTAGTAGTTTTTTCACAAAGCGGAGTGTTACGGTCAGCTTGCGTTCATTTTAAATTATTTTTTAGTACAATATTTCTCACGAGGAGTAGTAGGATTTAGGAATAATATTACTCTTAAATCCTAGTACTCCTACTAGTATTCATACAAATTCACTTATTGTTGCTTTTGAAAAATATATGTTTGGTTTCATTTGTTATAAGTTGCTTTGGCCTTGTTCGTTTCATTTCTCTTTATCTCTCTACACTCATTACCCCTATCTCCAAAAATAAACTAAACTAAAACTACTAAATGAACAGGACCTTTATATTTTTCAAAACACATTTCCTAGAGTTGCTCAAACGAATATTGGAAAAAGTTTGGCGATGTCAATAGTGACATTGGTTGATTTTCAATTGGTTGATAATAACTTGTGTCGCGTGCAATTGCTAAGTAAAGCTACCTCTTAAATTGAAGTTGGAGATCATGCGATTTGGATTATTTGCAAGATGAAGCTTGCTTTAAAAAGTGAATTTAGAGATCAGGCGATTTAGAAAAAGTGTTTTATTGAATAGTGATGTTCGAGTTGTGCTTTTAGGCATAGATATGCCCTAGTAATTATATATAATTTGGGGCTTTCAATGCCAAATATAGAGATTTTTTAAAATAGTATAAGTCATAGCATGAAGTTATCTTTTGGTTCTTTTTTTTTTTGGGCTGCTGATAATGCGAAAACTTATTTTGTTCATGCCAAAGCTTTTTCATTTCTTGACTAAATTGCCCTTCATCTCTCTCTTCCCGTAAAACCCACCTCAATCCTCCCCATCTCTCCTTCCCCCTGTACCTTTTTTTCCAATAACGGTCGGCTCATCACCACCACTGTCTGTGTGCTTCAGTTGCCTCTCTCCAGTAGCCATCGGATGAAGTCCATCGTGCATACTCACTGGTTCTGGCTTTGTTTTTCTTCTCTCTTCGGCAACAATGGTGAAATGTTGCTTTCTCTTTGTTTTTCTTCTTTCTCCTCCTCCAACTCGATGATAGTTTCTTCTTCATCTAAGGTCGTTTCCGAGATTGAATTCAAGGGTTCTGGAGCTCTAACTTGGTCTTACCCCATTTGGGTTTCTTCATCTCCGGCGGATTATTCAAATTTTGGTTTTGAAATTGGATGTGGTTGTAACTTGAAATCCCCGATCTTCGAACCCATTTGGATTCGAGGACTCACGATCTACCAAACGAGTGCTCTTGTTTGGATTTTCGCTCAAGTCATAACCCAACAATTTTTCTTCATTTTCTTCATCAGATGATGAAGATGAAACCGAGTCGGGTGCTTCAATGAGTAGAGAAATTTTATTGGGTAGTTGTTGTGGTTCTAGTTTTGGTGGAACACATTGATGATTCTTTTTCATCTGCTACTTATCGGGGGGGGGGGGAAGATACAGGGGAAGGACGAAGAGATGGGAGGATGGAGGTGGGTTTGGGGGGAAGAGAGAGATGAGGGGCAATTCAGTCAAAGAATGAAAGAGTTTTGGCGTGAATAAAATGAGTTTTGGTGGGAACAAAAGGGTTTTGGCATTATCAGCAGTCTTTTTTTGAATATTTTCAATCAATTTACAAAATATCACCCTCTGTCGCCATATAACAATTTACATGGAACCTCACCAAAATATCGGGGTCGAGGTAAGGTCATGCCACGTGCTACAAGAACAAGAGTGCAAATTTAACCAATTTTATGAAAGGAAAACTTGAACTCGAGCATTGAGTGATGAACTCCAACTCCTTACAGTAAACCAACCACTTAGACAGTGGGGGCATGTGATATCGAAACAGACAATAAAGCTGAAATAATTTTAAAAGTACCGTACATATTACCACCTTGTTCGGTTTGAGTCTCAAGACCCACCTTGCACGGTCTCTAATAAAATTTTCTTTCTATCTCTCTCTACTCATTACCCCAAAAACATCCCTCAAAACACAAACCGAACAAAGTCTACATGGATTCAAAATAAAAAATAAAAAAATAAAAGACCATTTTACTCTTTTTGAACCATCTATGAGGGGCAAATTGTCAAAATACTCAAAACCCCAAGAGAAAAAATAAAAGAATAAAGAAACAGAAAAACAAAAGGTCCCAACAAATACAAAACACAACAGAATCTTTCATTCGATCTTGTGTTTCGAGCTGTCTAGATCTTTTTTTTTTGGGAAAATGACCAATACATGGTCTTTTCTCAAACAAATGCCAAAAAGGTGGTCATGGTTTGTGAAATACCCAAACCATGGCAAGGAAAATTAAAATGACCAATACATGGTAAATTAAAGCTGAAGTTCCAATATTACCACCTTATAATTTCCCCCCAAAAAACCCAAGTTTACATCAAGCCCTAAAGCATCCGATCCACTCCTTCCCCATTACGCGATCTCTCTCTGTGGCTTTCTCTGTTGCCAAAGTTGCTCTCTCTCTCTCTCTCTCTCTCTCTCTCTCTCTCTCTCTCTCTCTCTCTCTCTCTCTCTCTCTCTCGTGCACCTCGCAGTAGTCCCTCTGTCTCTCTCCCCCTCGCTCTCGAACGCAGCAATCGATCTTCAGCAATCGATTTCGCATGAAGTGGAGTCGCTATCTGGAACGAGTTTGTACAGCTAATGTGAAAGGTAATGGGTAATCCCCCTCTTGTCGATCTTGTTGTAAGTTGACAGCTATTATCAATCATGTTTATTTATTTTATTTTTAAATTACTCCCAACATATTCTATATATCATCTCATTTTTGAACTTCTTATCTCAAATGTAAGACCAAGTCCACTAAATTGGCAGAAGGCAAATAGATAAACTCTTCAATGCAAATGTCCAAAATTCAAAAGTGACAAAGCCATGGGATGTATGCATTATACTTTAGTAATCATTTACAATATCAATAGTTTGTACTGCTACGTTTAGGGCTTCTGCGGTTTCGGTATTTTGGTTGATGACATTGTATTTTTGCTACGTTTAGGGTGCCTATTTTGTGAAGCTGCTCAGTTCACTCTCGTTGCCGCATTTCACGTGTCGATTTAAAGCTTCACTTCACCTAGCATCGGTCAGTTTCTCTTTCAATCAAATTTCCCAATCTTATGAGTTATTTTTTGCGGGTATGATGGGTTTGTAGTCATGTTCTTCTCTTCCCTCTTCAATGCCCTCTACATGTTCGATGAATTGCCTAAAAGACGCTCGAATGTGCACATAAGCTGTTCCAATTTCAATTCGTGATATTGAAAGATTCCTACGCATATTTTAGTCATTAGTTGAGTGATACTACGCATATTTTAGTCATTAGTTGATTCCTATGCATATTTTAGTCATTAGATGATGACCACACTGCCACTGCTCGGTTATAGTAAGTTTTTGGAACTAGTATTATTCCTCAAATTTTTGGACTTGGTGCAACAAAATTAAACAAGTGATGGACTCTACTGTGTATATTTTTTCAAGTTCTTACATTTCCCTCACTGACCTAAAATTATTGGAGAATGATTGCTCGTGTTCAGTTTAAAATTGGGAGCGGGACCCTATAATGAGTAAATCTCGACCATTCAAAGTGTTTGGAATAGTCCAGATCTTAAATAAACTGTTTGCGCGGATAATTTATTTAATATCCGGATCGTCCAACATAAGAATGGATAGTCGAGATTCTCTCTATATGCCCGTAGTGAGTTGTTCACTACAGGCTCTCGGCTCTCATAAAGTCTCTGTAAATTTGGAAGAATATTTGTATTCATACAAATTCACTTATTGTTAGATTTGAAATTCATAACAAAGTCAGCTCTTGCAAATTAAGAAAACAGAGTCACGATCATGCAGTAAATCAAATCAAAAACATTTTTCGACCAAAATTTTTAGTCCAATACAGTTTGGCTCTAAAACGAAAATAGGAGTTGGATGCCAAGTTGACTCTTTCATCATTTAGAGGCGAGTGATATTCTGACTTACAAATACACATGCAAATAACTTACTCCACAAAAGCATAACCTTTAGCACCGTATATCAATTTGTAGGGCACCACACCTACGTCGAGGACGAGCTATAGTCCCGCCGCATGATACAAGTGCTAAAGAGCTTATTATCACGATTTATGAAAACTTGAACTCGAGTATTGAGTAATGAACTCGAACTTTACCTATCTATTTAACCAACCACTTTTTGATGGGGTAGGTGATATTGCAACAAACAATAATATAAGTTGAAGTAATTTAACCAGTACTGTACATCGTTACATCGAAGCTAAATAAAATCGAGTACTTTACTACAACTGGTCATATTTTAATAGGAACACCTACTCTTTTTTTGGACCACGTTTGAGGGGCAGACTGTCAAACTCTAAAAGAGTAAGGAAAAAATAATAAATAACAGAAAAAACAAAGCAAGATAGTCAATAGTGCAGAGATTATCGCCTTGTCAATTTTCCTATGTCAGTCTCCACTTGTTCTCTCTCTCTCTCTTTTCTCAAAAAACCCTAGCCACCACTAATATTACTCTTCCTCCTTCCCCTCCCCCTCCCCCTAGGATTTCAATACCTATGGTGGTGGGAGGGGAGGGTCATGGTACTATTTATTTTCTTCGTTCGTTATTTCTTTTTCTTTTGTCTCACCAGATCAACGACTTGTCGTCTGATCTGAGAGGGTTATGTCTCTCGCTTTGTGAGAGTTGTTAGTTTCGTCTTTGGACGAATTTTCGTCTACAGATCGGGTACTTTCAGGCGTGGTTGTTTTACAATGGTATCTGTGGCAACAGTGTTCTTACCCGACATGATATCGCTGGCAGGGCAACTCGTGGTGGCTTTGAAGATCTGTAGTTTTGGGAGTTCATTGGTGCGAGCATGTTTGGTTGGAGTCCATCCGATCGTCTGGGTATTCTTTATCTTTTATCTTTAACTAGCACTAAGTCTCTTCAGAGATGCTGATTCTAGGTATGAATCTTGTAAGTGCCGCTGTTTGCGTCAGGCCATGTCTGGGTTAGGGTGAAACACATCGATTGCGTTGTGCGTTTCTTATTCTCTATTAAGATGATTAGTTTGGCTTTGTCCAAGATCTTTGTAATGAATTCCGTTTTTGTAAGTGCCGTTGCGCGTTCATTAATATAATCTTCTCATTTCTGTGTAAAAAAATATATATTTGCAGAGATTGAAAATTCTGAACAAAGTCGTTTCTTGCATGTACGAAATTAATACATTTTGATTGACAATTAAAACAAGATAGTGATAATAAATTGACAAGTTGAACAAGATAGTGATAATTCTTTTTACAGCAAGTCAATTTAACTCTTTATTCTGACCTGAAATTTTTAATTGCAATATAGTTTGGCTGCTAAAAGAAAGAAGGAATTAGAGGTCAATTTTCTCTTTTACCTCACAAGAAAAAACTCGCTAAACCGCGAATCCAGTCTAAATCAATCAAAACTAAAATGGTTTGGTTCTGATTTTTAGTAGTATGGTTTGGTCCTGATTTAAAAAAAAAATTATGAACCGTGTTCACTTGTTTGGTTCGTGGACTTTTTGTAAAAAAGTTGAGGTTCCAATCCGATCCAAACCATAATATATAAAATTTAGATACACCAAACAAATCTAGGCTAAGCCACAGTCATTTAAATTCCTAATAAATTCCATTGTGCCATATTCATTCACTGCCAAGACTAATTACCTCAAATTACTATATTTGATCACATATGTTATTCTATATGAGCCTAACTTAATAAACCTAAATCGCCCCAACTAATAATATTTTCTTTCTCAATAGTTCTTTACTTGTTATATCCTATACGTACAAATAGAATTTGTCATAATACTATAACGTTCGGTTTAATTTGTCTCAGCAATTTTAAGTACTTTATATAGTTTATAAAAATAAATATCTCAGTTTCAAGTAAATCATAGTTCAAACGCGAATCCGAACTTGTATTTTAATGGTTTGGTTCTATGAATTTTATAATTAGGTTTGGTTCTTTAAATTCAAAATCTGTAGCTATTTGTTTTGGTTCTTGATTTCTATAAATAGAAGAAAACTTCTAGTCAAGGATCCCTGAAGTCAAGACCTCACATTTCCCAATTGAATTTTGATGATCCGAACTGTCCAATGTGTTTAGAATATGTTTTAAAGGGTTTCCGCGAGTAATCATAAAAAATGAATGGAAAGGGCTTCATCCGAGCAATTTTTCATAAAATATATATCTACAATTTGTATGAAAAATAATTCGGATGAAGCCCTTCTCGTTCATTTTGTTTTGATTCCTCATGAGAACCCTTCAAAATATATTTCAAACAGATTGAACGGCTTGGATCATTAAAATTCAATCGGAAAATGTGAGAATGAAATGGATCCCTCTGACTAGAAGTGGAACCATACTATAAAACCGAACTAATTCGATCCATGCTCACCTTTTTAATAGAGCAAATTTGTTAGCCTACTTAATGAAAACTTGAACTCGGAGGATTGAGCAATGAACTACGGGGTGTTTGGGAGCCTATTTTTCAACTTTTCATTTTCAATTTTTTGATTTTTTGGATTATAGTCAGAATGTGTTTTAAATTTGGGAGGAGTGTTTGGGAGAAATATGCAGAATGTATTTTGCAAGTGGAGAATGTGAAAAGTAACTCAGAATCTCTTTTTAACTTCTATTATCTAAAGTGAAAAACAGAAAACTTATTCTCCGAAAATGTGTTTTAAGGGGCAACCCCCAATCACTTAAAAGGTGATAAGGCTTAGTTTTCCATCTGCTAAAATGGACATTTGCTAAAATCAAGTGTCCAGATTCATTTGAATCTGGACACATATATCTGGACACATATGTGTCCAGATTCACCCAGTTGATTTTAGCAAATGTCCATTTTAGCAGATGGAAAACTAAGCCTAAGTAGAATTGAAGAATTTAAAAAAAGGGTGGCCAAACAGCCTCTACTGCTTATAAAAAATTAGTACTATAATAAACCAACCAGTTAGGAATGGGGGCAGGTGATATCAGAACAAAAAATAATAGTACTATTAGTTGGAGTAATAATACTCCACTATTTAAGTGGACCATTTTACTCTGTTTTTGGACCATCTTTGAGGGGGCAAACTGTTAAAACCTCAAAAGAAAAGAGCAAAAGAATAGTACTTCCTCCGCCCCAATTTTATAGTCCCTCGTTCTATTCTAACTGGATAAAAAAATAATTATATTTTTCAATCGGTAATACATTTTATATGCAATATGGATCTTGTTTGATAGATGTTGATTTAATCTAATAAACAAAGTGTTCAAAATCACCTAAAACATTGTAGATTAGTATAAGATTTACTAACATTTCGAAAAGTGACACAAACTCCCAAAAAAAGACTATAAAATTAGGTCGGAGGGAGTAATAAAGAACAGAAAAACAGAGGTCCTCGAAACAACAAAACACAGGAATCTGAAATTCGATTTTGTAGTATTTCGAGCCATAGATCTGACGAAAGCAACATATACAGTCACCAATCCTATTAAACTAAACTCCCACAAAGCGTCTCTCTCTCTACACATTTCACCGGCGAATTCCCACTTTTTCGAGCTGGTCCAGCAGCTGCACACGCGTATGATCTGTATCTGTGTCGGTGCTTGTTCGACGACCTTGGTATGCTGAATTCTTCAATTATGCGACTTTTTGGATCTGATTTTTTTTTTACCGGTCTGAATGTCTCTCTCTGTGGACAAAAAGATCGAATTTTTGTCACTTTTTTAGGTTTTCTGTTTTGATTTTGTGAAAGTTTGATGCTTTATTGCAGGTTGATCGAAGAGGCGTTGCAATGTGGTGTTTCATTGGTTGATTTATGAGGCAGTCCAATTCTGATTTGATATTTGGTTTAGTTTGGAGTCACAGTTCTAAATTAGGTTTACTGGATTGATCAGTTGAGTGAGTTAGTGAGTGAGTGCTTGATCCATAATTACGCGTCGGATTCGGGTCTGAATTATCTGTTATTGATATGGGTTTCGGGTTTTCGACATTGATTTTGCATTATGTGATACCTTCATGATGTGATTAAGAGATATTTGAGCAGATTGTATGGTTGCTTCAAGGGTAGTTGGCATTAGTTGAGTGGGTACTTGATCCGTAGTTTGGCATCTGATCTTATCTGAATTGTGTGCTCTTGTTACGTGTTCCGATGATTTCGCTATGAAAGGGCATCACGTGATTCAAAGATATGTCAGAGAAGTTTATGACTGCTTAAAGGGTGGTTGGCAGCCGTTTCTTTAGATCCTTTGTTTGACCCCCAGTTATTCCAGAAATCCGGAAATTGAGGGCATTTTGATTTCTACTGGGGACTGGGCTCTCTAGGCAGTGCGAATTTGGTGGCAGGCACGATCCTTGCTGGTTTGCAGGAGTTCAGTACTATCGTGCCTTTGAGAATAAATTAACTGACTTGCGTCCAATGCTAGTAGAAGTTACTGGAAATAGTTATAACTGATATAGGGGCCTTTATGTTATGACCTGTATAGTTTGCTTATTTTTTTTCAAGATTTGGTGAAAACAACAGGTTTTTTTAGCGGGTTTGTTAGGTTGCGTAATTTGGACATGAGAAGCCCGTGGTTCAGTAAACTATCCCTTATATTCAGCCCCAGACCGCCACACAACTGGTTACTCTTGTGTTTGATTGGCGTAATTGTGGTAGTTGCATTGTTAGGATCATCTTCTTCGAGTGCCTTTGATTCGGCATCTCCCGATGGAAGGACTGACATATATACAAATTACAGAAGAATAAAGGAACAAGCAGCAAGTGATTACTTGGAGTTGAGGTCTATATCGTCAGAAGCAACTAGTTCAAGGGAGTTCAGTTTTTGTGGCAAAGACACAGAGAATTATGTACCGTGCTATAATGTATCTGGAAATCTGTTAGTTGGGTTTAAGGATGGAGAGGAGTTTGATAGGCATTGTGAAGTATCTGGAGGACAACTGCATTGCTTGGTTCGTCCTCCTAAGGAATATAAGATCCCTCTCAAATGGCCTGCTGGTAAAGATGTGATATGGAGTGGAAATGTGAAGATCACCAAAGACCAATTCCTCTCTTCTGGAAGCATGACCAAAAGGTAATTCTTGTTGTAAACATGCTAATAGTGTCATAGGGATTTTGTGAAACTACGAAAATTTTGATGTTTTACCTAATTATATTGAAACTTCCGAGGGTTGAAGCTTTCAAAGCAATACAGCATTGATCTGACTTTCACATCCTTTGAAGTTCTGGGTTGGCCTTTTCCGTGAATGGCTACTTACTTTTGTAATGATTCCTTTTTCATTTCTCTTGACCAACTGCAGATTAATGCTACTAGAAGAGAATCAGATTTCTTTTCACTCTGAGGATGGTTTGATATATGATGGTGTTAAAGATTACTCTCACCAAATAGCAGAGATGATAGGGTTGGGAAGTGACACTGAATTTCATCAAGCTGGTGTAAGTACATGCTTGCATCAGAAAAAAATAACGTGTCTGGCCTTCAACAATGCCATGAATGCATTTTCTGATATCATATATCTATCTTATTTGTCTCTTTTACAGGTGCGCACTGTATTGGATATTGGGTGTGGGTTTGGTAGCTTTGGTGCTCATTTGCTATCATTGAATTTAATGGTAGTTTGTATTGCGGCGTATGAGGTAACAGGTAGCCAAGTTCAGTTGGCCCTTGAGAGAGGTCTTCCTGCAATCATTGGCAGCTTCATTTCAAGACAGCTTCCATATCCATCATTATCATTTAGCATGGTTCACTGTGCTCAATGTGGAATTTTCTGGGAGAAAAAAGGTATTGTGTGAGTTTATTTCAAGTTAATAGCGTATCTAATATTTTTCCCATCCAAGTTATTGCGAATTTCATGCCTGGTTTTTTGTTTTGTTTTGTATGATTCAGATATTGAAGGTACTTTGTGCTTTCTTCTCTTCTAGTACTTATCTCTTTTGTTTCAATACATACTTCTAGTACTTATCAGTTTTGGTTATGACATGGATCTTTGATTTTTGTTTTTTAGTGGAGTCTTTCTGTTTTGCCGAAATATATTTAAAGGAATTTAGTTGCTTAACATACAATAAGCAACATTAACTTTCTCCATATGTGAGAATATGTTATTGCGAACATTCCCAACCGGGGGAGCACGAAGCAATTATAAACAACGAGGAATGGAGCATGCCTACAAGCAAATCTCTCTCTACCATTAAAATTTCTGGTCCTAGAGCCCTGGTGCACTATGCGGTCATTTCTGTGTATTTCCTTTGTTTCTTTGGGTTTCTAACAACTTTTGGGAAGCGCAAGTAAGATATACCACTAACGCTAATTGGTGGCGGACGTAGGATTCTTTATGCGGGGGGACCAAATCACACGTATTCGTTTACTAACAACAAAATATCATCCTTATATACTAAAAACACAAATTTGATGGGAGCTTTCTTCATAACTTTTACAAACAAAACCTAAAATATTATAGAAATAATGGGATAATTGGGAATTTGGGAGGTGTGCAGGGGCCAGGCCCCAACATGCACGATGACCCCCCTAGGGCTGCCCCTGACGGTAATGGTATGGCAATTAACTCTTAAGTCCTTAAATTAGTTTCTTTTTTTGTTATATATAAGTGTGTCCTCTAGGCTCTTGGTGCTTGTCGTTTTTGCCTAGAGGGTGGTTGAAGGAACTAATGAGAAGGAGGTAGTTTAATCTTTTGGATGCTTACACACAACTGACACAAGCATATGACTGACAACCAGTTCGTTTGGGTCAATTACATGATTCAGACCCCATATAGACCCGCATAAGACTGAATTTTTCAAAGCTATCTTCACTTGTTGCAAATTCTTTATTGACTTCATACCGCGTACCTGACACGTTGGACTTCTTCAAAGAATACAGCAAAAGGGCGTAGCATACATTCTGCCTAGGCATCTGTGTTACAAGCATCAATTACATTTTGTCATCATCAATGTACATCTGTTAAAATTAGATTAGTTATATGAGGAAAAAGATTGATTTCAGGATTGGAATTGTAATTACTGACAAGAATTCTATGTAGGTTGGTTGTGGAAGGGCTGGCTGTTCAGTCTGCAGATTGATAATGTTTTTATCACGAGTAACTGACCTGAGCAGACAGAGCAGTGAGCCTTCTCCAGCCCTAGAATGCACAAAAACTTATCCAAATGGCTTATCGGGTTTTATAGCACTTATCTTTGTGATGGCTGTGAAGGCCTCAACTGCATGTCTGGTACAATCACCAATTTTGTTGTTTAATAGGCTGCTAATTTGGTTACTCTGCAATTCACTTTAGAAAGTTCATAAATTCAGCGTTCTCTTCAATGTATCTTTATTCTATTTGTGACAAAAATAATTTAATAAGCTGATTGTATAACAATATTTTCCAGTTATCAGTTGGTATTTGATGACACCATTGAACCAAGTTCGTTTGTGTGATATTGTCTGAATCGTTACTAGCTTGTCAATTTCCCGTTTATCAGTCTATTTGTTAGTAGTTATTTTGTTGTTGTAAATGTTGTGTATGTATGTTGAAATTATATGTTGTTGATTTTACCTAGGAAGCTGACATTTTGGTCCGTCGTACATGTTTGTTTTTATCCCCCACCAATAATGAATTTTCCTATCAGATGGGATGCTCCTCGTTGAAGTTGACCGGGTACTCAAGCCTGGAGGTTATTTTGTTTTAACATCACCAGCAGCTGAGCTCCATGGGAATTCATTAAGCAAAAAAAGGGATAGCATGTTGAAACCAATTGAAGAATTCACGAAAAAGCTCTGTTGGAGTCTTTTGGCTCAACAAGATGATACTTTTATCTGGCAGAAAACTATGGATGCTAATTGCTATATATCTGGGTAAGACTAGTAACCATTTTTTTGACACTAGTAACCACGATACACACACTTCCAGGAATAACATTGAAAACTCCTCTCATAGATTCTGAGTGTAACCATATATGTAGTTCTGGTTTCACATGTTCCTTTGCTTTTAATCTGGAGCGAAACTTTACTTTTTTCTTTTCCGTTTTTTCGCTTTGATTTCTATTGGAAAATGAAACCCCTCACCTTGTTTTGATGCTCTCCTTTCTAGCAAGCAGAGAGATAGACCTCTTTGTAAAGAAGGCCAGGATGCTCAATCATATTATCAAACCCTGGTACCATGTATTAGTGGGACCACCAGTAAACGCTGGATTCCCATTCAGAACAGGTCTTCCGGTTTCTTTTTGAGTGCAGCTGAGCTTGAAGTTCATGGCAAGTATTATTCTAATTGAAACCATTTACTTCTCTTTAATCTTTTGTTCTTTACATAATTGTTGATGCTATAGTTTCCTTGTGAATCTTCCTTGTTAGCTGTCAACATATTATTGTTATTGATTCAGTTGTATTATTACAGGAGTTCAACCTAATGATTTCTACGAAGACTTTGAAAATTGGAAATCAGTGGTGAGAAACTATTGGTCTTTGCTTACACCTTTGATTTTCTCTGACCATCCAAAGAGGCCTGGAGATGAAGACCCATTACCTCCATATAACATGATACGCAATGTGATGGACATGAATGCTCGTTATGGGGGTTTGAATGCTGCATTTCTTGAAGGAAAGCAATCAGTTTGGGTGATGAATGTAGTGCCCCTTGGGGCGCATAATACGCTTCCTCTCATACTTGATCAAGGTTTTGCCGGTGTTTTGCATAATTGGTATGATAACAATTTTTATTACATTTTTTCGCCAAACTTTTGGGCTCACCAGGTGCTCTAGTCTCAGGTTGTCAAATCCCGAATTGAATCAAGAATCGGATTGACCCTTTTGTGAATCTTGAATCAAATCGAATCGTGAATCAAATCGAATCGTGAATCCTAAGGATAGGTCCAAATTTCAAAGATACATTGGAAATAAAGATACATTGTAAAATTGTAAACTTTAATCTTAAATCGATGTTGAAGTTTGTTTTCTAGTTTCTACTGTTGATTGATGATCACGTGGTCTAATAGGAAAGACACTTATTCATAATAGGAAAATAAATACTATAGTAAAATGAATATGTGCATATAGATGTTAAAGATTCATTATAAAAATGAAAGCTTAGCCTTAACATAATAAAAACTTGTAGCCTAACAGGTACGAAACAACTTATATGTCAACATATGTGGGTTGGTCTAAGGCTCTGAGAGCTGTCCCGGTCCACGATTTAGGGGATACATGAACTAAAAAAAATCAATTTGTGAAATTACACATCCATGTAGATATTATCATACGAAATATTCACATCTACTTGTATAATTACAATCTCGCAAATTAATTTTTTAACATGTTAAAGACGGGGAGCACATCTAGACTCGTATTTATTATAATGAAATATGAGAATTTATCCGAAATAAAATGGATAACTCATATTAGTCGGATGCAACAATTGTGATAAACCTTGATTCAACTATAGAAGGGACCACTGGTGGTGCAGTGGTAAAGGCTCAGCCCAATAACCTTATTTGTATAGTTTTTGTGTGAATCATGTATCGAATTGGAATCGAACTTTGAATTGTACAATTCACGACCGATTTTATATAAACCTTGATTCGCCAATAGATTCATATTGTTTTTCATGAATTGTCAATCAAATCACGAATCGAATTGGGAATGGTCCGATTCTGAAAACTATGCTCAACATAGAATGATAGGAATATCAAATTTGTGGCCCTATTGAATGCTCTACCAATAGGGGACTGGATACAGGTTTGGACAAAATAATTGCTCTGACTTATACTTTACCAATATTTTGGAATAGGTGTGATCCTTTCCCCACATATCCCCGAACATATGACATGCTTCATGCGAATGGGCTCCTCTCACACCTTATTTCCGAAGGATGCAGTATGATGAACTTGTTCTTGGAGATGGATCGCATTCTACGCCCGGAGGTAATTCCAATTGCTTTCTGAAGTATATGGATATGAATGTACGAATATATATGCGCGCGTGGCTGTATCTATGGTTTTGGTTTCCACTGGTAGGAAAGTTTCCATTCACTATTCTTGAAATAGCTGTTGCTACCCAATACCCTCTCGGACCATTGAAAAAAGGGAGGTTATAACATATCTATTGCGAGGTGTATGTTTCTTCACGGGCATGTTCTCTACCTTCTGCATTTTTCATATGCTTAAATAGCGATTTCTGATGTGTCAAATAATTGTTTGTTAGCAGGGATGGGTTATAGTTAGTGATAAACTTGAACCTATAGAGAAAGCACGTTCACTTGCGACGCAGATCCGATGGGAAGCAAGGGTAATTGACCTTCAGAATGGCAGTGACCAACGGTTACTTGTTTGCCAAAAGCCATTTTTAAGAAAATGATTCGTTCAGCTGTGGGTGGTCTCATGCTTGGACTCTTCAGTTTTTAACATCTGGTAATTTCTCTTGACTTTTGAGAAGATTTGGCCAAATTGAAACCCTCCAGTTTCTTAACCTTTCTATGTTTTTATACGGGAAAATGCAACTGAAGACAAGGAAGAAATATGTCTAGCCTTTCTAGTAAAAAATCTATTTGAGTGGTGATCACACAAACACACACACACAGAGGTGGTACCTCTTATCTTAAAAAAACAGTGATTGTACTGATTAGTGATTTGTCAGCGGATAGGCAGTGGTTGGTTGATCATAAAACATTTTACCTGAGTTTTCCATGAAGAATGTTTTTAGTCCAAGAACCTAAATGATTTGCTGATGGCTCAAGTCGTTTTCCAAATGGAGTATCTGATTTTTATGCCTGGGCATGTGTGTTTAGGAGTGCTGGACGGATTCTAGCGATAGAAGGATGAAAGACCGGATACAACTGTTGCAAGATTGGATACCCTTTCTGACAAATTTGCTTTGTTTGTATTTTGTAGCATTTTTTTTTCCCCCAAACACTCAAACCACTGTAGAAAGTGAGCATTTTTCTTTCATGTAAAACTCTGTGTATAGAATTCTCCAGTGAGACATTTGTTCAATGACTCAGGGTCCTAGACTCCTTTTTTTATGGACACCAGATTATTTCAATTGCGAAGTTAAGAAATATGTTCATTCTTTGCAGGATGCCGGTTGTTATATTATCCATGTCAACATGACAAGAATCTGTTCGGCGACACCAGAGGGAACCTCAGCTTGATTTTTATCTAGGAGTTTTGGCAAAGATGCTCGATATTGAAAGTAGCCGTTTGGAAAGTGTAGAGTTGAAGGATGTAGCCATTCATTTGTTACCATTATCTCTCTCTCGGATTTTTTTTCTTCTCTAATTGTTAATTTTGTAATTAATTGTGGTTTTGTAGCGTACAACCTCTCTCCTATTGGAGACGGGTAATGGCCACGAATTGTAAAATGTTTGCTGGTACAATACGATAATTATTTCACATCCTATTTTCTTTTCATGGTAAAATTTTGATTTGGCCTAATGATTTCTAGTGAGCAAGTATTTTTTGTCATGGCATTCGGCTATAGATTTCCATCAAAACGTAATGCAGGTACTTCAACCTGCACTTTTCATCAGATTTCCCCAACAACAGAAGTCGAGCTGAAACTACGGTGTGCCAGCCATTAATGGTTCATCGCAGGCGAACGGATTCTAGCTGTGAATCGAGGGAACTTCAGGGTGATGCATTCTTCTGTTCAGGGCGACATAGAATAATTGGGGGCTTGCCATAAATGAACGTGACACACAAATTCAAATCTTGCAATAAATAATGCGAAAAAAATGTATATCAGATTATGATTTCATTTATTTGAAGTCTTGATCACCTTATAAGAGAATAATTAGCTCATTTTCATTTTTGGTCTTAGCCTTATTCGAAATATATTGAGCCCATAAATTTGGTGGACCCAAATTTATTTGAAGTCTTTATCACCTTTGATTCTAATTTATCAGGATTATCCATTTCTCTCAATTAATTGAAAGGCAATTATACCACACCAAATTTTAGTGTCTACGGAACAATTTAATTCATCAAAATAGATTGTGGAATTTCATGCTATTGGGTTTTGTATACCTGTGTATTCAAAGTGAAGTGTATCTGTCAATACTATAAGTCTAAATGTGTTGAGTTTTCGAAAACCTCCAAACCTCCATCACTCTGGGGTGTTCCGCTACGGGTGTTTTTAAAATAAACTAGATTTTTACGGTTTTGTTAGTGATGTATTGTGAGAGAAAGGTTTGTGTTTTTGGAAAAAAACTGTTTTTTAGAATAATGATACATACACAAACTTTGTGCCACAACCACACTCACATGAGGTGTGGGGCCCGCATATGGAGCCCATATGGAACCCACACCCCATGTGAGTGGGGTTGTGGTTGGTTGTGGTCAAGTACTGCCTGCAATGAGCTCCCCATACAAACTCCTAAGGGTGGCTCCTAAGCTTGGCTTCTAACACAATAGTTAAATTTAGGTAGTCTTCTAGCTAACTCTAAGTGGGGCCAAAGTCTTTAAATTATTTTTTAATATGAAATCTTTGAAAAAGTTGCTCCTAATTTTTTTTTCCCACAAAATAGAGCATGATATTGCTAGTCCATTGAGTGCACACATCCTCTCCAAATTTAACAAGCTCTAGGAGTGAAAAGTGGACCCCAATTATGCTTATGTGTACACCTTAGGATACAACTTAGGAGTAATTTTTAGGGATCCCACTGTGGATGCCCTTAGTCCCCCTTTATACTTCTTATAATTTTTTCCTTTCTTTCTTTTACTATTTGGGAAAGATGAAAAAAATAATAGTGTGTAATATGTTTGAGATTTTTTCAAATCTTTAATTGACTTTAATCTTTGCTTCGGTGAGGGAAATATTACAGCTTTATATATCTCTTCAAATCATGAAACTGCGTAGCGTTTGGAATGTTAATTTGAAAATTCATTTTTGAAGCCGTAATAATTTAAATTTCCCTTTAAAAATTATATTTTCACCAATAGGTCGCATAAGATTCTACGTAGGTTTTTTTTCTTCCAAAGTTGGGTTTTAATTTAACTCGCACAATAGTTCATAATTTCATAATCACATAGTTGTATGTCATCCCGTGCATCGTACAAGCACAATATTATGTATTTTTGCTCACGCGGCTCTGATCATCCCGTCCTCGTTTCTATTGCATATCTCGCGCGACAATATTATGTATTCATGCACACCAATGTGATGCGACAGATAAGGAGAAATCCATCATTTTAGATGGGCCATATATTGGACTTCTCCTTATCCGCTACATCATTTTCGTATGCATGTAGGGCACAAGTTGTGTACCCATATCATTTTTGTATCTCGCGTCTCCTTCATTCCTGTCTCTCTCTCTCTCAAAAAGCAGAAGACAGAAAAGCTTCTGCTCCGCCTTGGAATTCGTCATTCAACAATGTCGACCGAAAAGGAGAGAGACTCTCACGTTTACACGGCCAAGCTCGCCGAACAAGCCGAGCGCTACGAAGGTCTCTCTCTCTCTCTCTCTGGACTGTTGATTTTCTTTCTTATATACTCTATAGAGGTACAAATCGGTAGTGTGGATTTGAGCGAACCTGATGAGATGAGAAATGGGGTGCCATTTCTCACCAAATCTCACCATTTTTTGTGAGGAAGGGTGAGAAAAGGGAAGGGCCAAACAAAATATTTCATTTTTGGGACTTTTCTCTCTATTTCTCACCAAATTATTCAAACCAAATGAGTGATTTGGTGAGAAACTCTTATCCTTTCTTTTCTTTTCTCACCAAATTACTCAATCCAAAGGGGTGCAAATGAATGTCACAAATGCGGCATTGGTATATTGGTTGTTAAGCGATGTTTCTGAAGAATAAAATTTCCTATAATGGGAGGAATTTTTTTTGATTTTTTTTTAATATTCAATAACCTCTCCAATCTGTTTTTGTGATATGGTTGGATCCTTCCTGATTCGCTTGGTTTGATTAAAGTTGTGTCCTTTGTGAATGTTGTGCAAAAGTTGAATTATTGGGTCGTTAAATTTGAGGTTCCTATTGTGTTATTCATTTTGTTGGAGAGGGATGGGAGGTCCAGAGAAGCCTATGGTACGACTTTGATCAATATTTTCGAAACTTAACCGAAATGATTCGTAATTGAAATTAAATATTTTTTTTCCTTATTAGAACATGTATGCATACGGAACACACGAGAGCAATTATGTTCACCCTCGTGAGGGTGCTCATTCCGTGCTTTACCACATAATCAAAACCGTTCATGTTGTCCAAATTTAGTTGTTAGGAGACTATGCAAAAATTCTGATTAATCGGATATTGGTAAGCTTTCGATCTAAAAGTTCAATTTTCGGTCAAGAATTCTAAAGGAAATAAATAACCCCATAGATGAAGCACTTATCAATATTCGAGTGAGTTGAATTTTGCTAGGGTCTCCTAGAAAATTAATTTGGAAAAAATGAACGATTTTGATCAGCAAAGTGTGACACAGAATGAGCATATGTGACACATAATGAGCATATCCTCGCTGAGGGTGAACAAAATTGCTTTCGCAATTCGCAACAAACAACATAAAAAGTCGTACTAAATGATCCAAACAAATATGCGGTAACAAATCGAACCAAAAAAATTCATAATCGATGAACCATAAAATTCATCACTGAACATAAATGACATAATTTCACTTTTCTACGGTACGCACCTATTCGTAACTACGCCAAAAAGTATGGAACATTGTTGTAGTGTGTACCATAGCTTTCTTCGGGAGGTAATACAAATTTGTAAGTTTGGTTTTTCTTTATGTGAGATAGAAGCGTGAGATGCGATTCTTATTTTGGTTATTGAGATGCGAAACTTATGGAATAAGTGGAAGAGATTCAATGATCCAGATTGTTTAGTGACCCTAATTGTTATGGCTGTGTTTGGTTAGATAGTTTAGTTTAGTTTTGATGATGTCATAATGTGTAATGAGTGGAGAGAGATAGAGAGAGAAATGAGGAAAATGATGATGTCATCAAAACTAAAACTAAAACTAAAACTAAACTGGGAAACGAACAAGGCCTATTTTTTGTGCTTCAATTTCTCGAGTTCATTATGCTCATATCTTGTTTTTTCGTTGTCAATACCATGGTTCGGATTGCTCATCTTTTGCTGTTGGATCATTGATCATCGATAGTAATTTTGCAAACTGCATGGGGAAGGAAATTATATGCCTTCTTGAGCAAATCACCCAAATCTTTCAAATTGACGGCTCATTCTACTGGTTGTGCAAGCCAAGATTACTTAATGTTAACTGTTGCCTGGTTGTAGGTGAAAACTTTCGTTATTCTTATTTTTGTGTATGCTTGTGCATGAAGTAATGTCCGAAGTGGTATATCCATGAAACTTGGCCAAAAAAAAATAGATTGAGACAATATCATGAAATCAAAGGATTGACAACCTCTTATAGAAACACAAGCAGGATAGTAAATTGTGGTAGAATATTAGACACATCAATTTATAAACACAATTAGGATTATAATAGTATTAATGTGTACAAATAAAAAGAGTCGCGGAGCTACAAGTGGGACCATTGTGATGGTTTAAACAGGAAAGCTCTGGTTTTAAGAGAGGGTTGCATGAATAGTGAGAGAAATATATACAGGGTAAACGATTACGGGGGCACATATGAAATTTCAGAGGGGCCAATTCCAAAACTTGAAAGGAAACTTGAAGAGGCGCATTCCTTGCTGGTCTCTGCTTCTCTGCCACATGCCCCTACATATTCATGCATGAACTCTAGAGGCAAACACATTTTAACATTCCAATTTGTTTGTGAAGCCTCAGCTGAGATCATAAAATCTGAGCTCTCTTGTGACGAAACATTGAATGCTAAGTTGTGGCATAACATTGAATGCTAAGATCATCGAAATGGTAGAAGCTTTCATTCAAACAATGAGATTGCATATGGTGTATAGGTTGCAATGTAAGTACTTCGTTCCAATAGTAAGATTAAACTATTCTCATGGTCCAAATTATTGGGCAATTATATTCCACTGTCGTGGTGTTGCTTTGAAACTTTATCCTTTCTTATTGTTATTGCAGAAATGGTTGAGAGTATGAAGAATCTTGCAAAACTTGATGTGGAGCTGACTGTGGAGGAAAGAAACCTGCTCTCAGTTGGATACAAGAATGTGATCGGTGCCCGAAGAGCATCTTGGCGTATTATGTCTTCAATTGAGCAGAAGGAAGAATCCAAGGGAAATGATCACCATGTGAAGATTATTAGGGGTTATCGCCAGAAGGTAGAGGAGGAGCTTTCAAAGATTTGCAATGACATTCTGACCATAATTGACAAACACCTCATCCCCTCTTCCAAATCAGGAGAAGCAACTGTTTTTTACTACAAGATGTGAGTCTTACTGCCCTAATGGTATATTTCTCTTGGTATAGTGCTCGTTTTTTTAGTTTACTCCATGATGTATGCCTCCAAGTTGATTATATGCATGACATGATTGACATCAAATGAGTATACTTAAATCATATCCAGCCATCTTATTGAATATATCCTACAAGCAAAATGATGAACAAAGGTTACTTTTCACGCCACTACTGTAAAAGTGACATTTCAATATGCTGGAGTCTCACATACAATGCGATGGAGAATGGATGGGAGAAAGAGACTTTCGTTTCCAAATTCCAACTTAAATCTAATATTGGACTAGTATTCAGTTTTCATGAAAAGATAGAAAATTCTCCCCCTTTCCAAGAGGTTAACCTTAATAAAAAAAGTTTCGAAGTATCTATGTTTGACACGCAGAATATGTGCTTTGCCTCGTCTATTTCCTTGCTTTATACAAGTGGTGCAATGGTGAGGAGGAAGTGTACTTTCCATTTGATTTCTCTTGTATGCGTTTTTGGTTGTAAGTGGAGGGGCGTGGTGTTGAATTTGTCGTACTTTTTTTTTTCTCCAAACTATTTGCTTGTCTGAAAAGGTACTCCGGAGTATAATCTTTTCTTGTGTTGTGGCTAATTAAGGAAAGGTGACTACTACCGGTATATTGCTGAGTTTAAGTCTGACCAAGAAAAGAAAGAAGCAGCTGAACAATCGTTGAAGGGCTACGAGGCATGTTTAATTCTTTGGTGTGCTGCTCTTCCTATTGGCATACGTTTGCGATCATAAACTCTCATAATGAATGTTCTTTTTGCTGGTTATTTGTTAGGCTGCTTCTGCCTCTGCTAATACAGATCTCCCTTCAACACACCCAATTCGTCTCGGACTTGCTCTCAACTTCTCCGTCTTCTATTATGAAATAATGAATTCTCCGGAGAGGTAGTATATTTTTCTTTTGTATGAAGTAACATTCTCATCCATAGTTTTAGGCATTGATCTATATTGGTGGTTGAATTTTTAGAGCATGCCATTTGGCTAAACAAGCTTTTGATGAAGCAATTGCGGACTTGGATACATTGAGTGAGGATTCGTACAAAGACAGCACCCTGATTATGCAGCTGTTGAGAGACAATCTCACTCTTTGGACCTCTGATTTGCCTGAAGATGGAGGTATACTTTATCCAGAAATTTAGATTAGGAGAATTTTGATGATTGAGGGCTTGGACAAGCCTTTTGTGCGACACAAAAATCAAAATACAAGTTTTCATACACTTCACATGAATACTAGAGATCACATAATTTAAAGTTGTAGTTGTAATTATGCTCTATCTCGGTCACAAGGTACATTAATTGGTATTGTTTCCCTTATAAATTTCTAAATTTCTGCGATTACTTCTACTAAGAGGGAATGCAAGTTGCATATTACGCAGATTTTGAAATTCTTTTCCGGTTACGTAGGCATGGTACTACAAATACAATCTCAACTTAGGATAACTTGTGCAGGTGACGATGAGAACAACATTAAAGCTGAAGAACCGAAAGCAGCAGAGCCAGAGGTTTGTACTTCACTTGGTTTTCTTATATCGTATGTTTAATGAAGTACCAAATATCCAGCTTTAGTTAACGCTAAAAATTCTAAAATCTGTCTCACTTTGTGCAGCATTGATGTGGTACCAAGAGCAATCCAATGCAAAAATATACAAAATTTTCCTTTTCCGACAAGGCAATTTTTTGGAGAGACCATTTTTTGAGGCCATCGAAAGCCAGAAGATGATGAGAGTTTTTGGTATCTTCCGATTTGAGTTCCTAATCTTTTTTTGCAATTCTGCTGCTGCATGGCAGAATGCCTATCACAATTCGCCAAAACATGGTAGTTTTTTTTCTCTACCGTGCCTCTCACGTTATAGAACTTCATGAATTTTGGTTTACTTTGCTAGGTGTCGTCATAAGAAACAGTAAATTGCGAGTCTAGGGAAACCAAACAAGACCTGGTTCTCAAAACCTGGTTTTCAAAACCCAACCAAATAATAAGGACATCAATTCCTAGACCTTTTCTAATAAACAATTCAACAAGTAATTTGTACTATGCTCTCCTTTTTTCTTTTTCTTTTTTCTCTTTCTTTTTCTAATAAACAATTCAACAAGTAATTTGTACTATGCTCTCCTTTTTTCTCTTTCTTTTTTCTCAGTTACTTTATTAATAAGTTTATTTTGGGTTTGCTTTTCTTGTTTCCATTATCGACAATGGCACAGTTTGCTGGTACTTATGATCTACTCAGCTTTTTAATTTTTCAGATTTTTGACTTAAGAAAGTTAAAATAATCCATAGAACTGTTTGTTCTAATTTTTTTTATAATGAGGTATAAAAAAAAGTTTTAACATGTTTGTTTGAATCAGTTGTCCAATAGCTTTTTATTGAGTTTCTCATTTAATAAAATCTGCTAAAATCAACTGCTGATTTTAGCAAATGTTTATTTTACCAGATTTTATCAAATGGAAAACTCACCAACAGGTGTATATATTTTCTTTAAAACTTAAGTAATAAGAATTTGTTCACTTTAGGATTCATTTGTCCATCTATGTTTTGAAAACTTAAAAAAAAGTTTAAAAAAAAAAAAAAAAAGGCTTCAAATTAGAGCTTAAAATAATTTATTTTTTTGGGGTCAAATAAGCTAGAAAAGCCAACTAAGTGATTGTTCAAAATTATCAATAAATACCATTCATTATCTTTTTTAAAACAAGGAAATTAAATAAGTTAGATTACTAGTGCTAGCAAAACAAGCAAATAACTTTTTGGAAACCAAATGAGATGATAAAATAATAAATGTAGGTACTGAGAATATAATTTTATTGGTGATAAAAAAAGAATACTCTATTATTTTAGTTTGCCGAATCGATGCTTGCGTTTACCATGGAACCTGGGGGGTGCTGTGCATCCCCATGCACAGCACCGTGCTGTGCAGCCCCGTGGTGCCGCCGCGCCGGCATTTTTTCGACGATCGGAGATGTTCACCGTGTAGACCTCGTCGAATACTACAAGTGTACCAAAAATCAACTTGATCGGATATCTTTTAGTGCCTCATCGGAACACAAATAACATGAAAAAGTTTTTTTATCCAGTGTTTGTGTCCATATGTGTTCCATGTGTTTTCAAAGTATTTGTGTTCCGATAACCTACTTAAAGATATCCGATCAAGTTAATTTTTTGCATACTTGTAGTAGTCGACGAGGTCTACGCGGTGAACGTCTCCGATCGTCGAAAAAATGCCGGAGCGGGGACGCCACGGGACTGCACAGCACGGTGCTGTGCATCCCATGCACAGCACCCCCCTCAGTTCGGTTTACCATAACTATCAATCACGTAACACATCATGCGACTATTATAGTAGAGAACCGTGGTTGAGATGCTTTAATTTTTTTTTTTTTTAAATTCTTTTTCCTTAAGATGAATGGTATTTTTTATTTAGTTTTTCCTTAATTTTTTGTGTTTTGTTTTTATGTTTAGTGATGTTTTAAATTTATCATCAAAATTTTGGACTAATAATTCATTTCAACGATAAAAAATAAAAAAGTACAAAATGGACCAATGTTGTAAAAAAATTAGATTCAAACCTTTTTCATCTTTAGTAATTTATTTCGCTTTTGGGCATAATTTTTAAGATTTTAAATTACTCTAATTTAAAATCTAAAAACTCAATTGGAATCTAGTAAATTTTTTTAAAAAGACAACTAAAATGACAATAATTCTTCCCAAACAAAATTTTTGAGAGGTTCAAAGTATTGACTTCAGAGAGGATTCCAATAGTCTACATGGAGTGTTAATACCAAGAAAATAAAAGAAGTCTGGACTGACTCAAACTTCAAGAATTGTTCTTCAGACTTCAACAAAATCTCTATATTTGTCCCTCAAAAAACAAAAATGCTACTTGTACAACTATTTGGGCTCCAACCATTTACAACTCCCTCACATACACGTGGGGCCTATATCCATAATTGTATGTGGACTGTGGACCCACATGTATGTGAGAGGGTTGTAAATAGTTGGAGCTGAATGTAGCATGAAAGATCTGACATATAGTTAAATAATAAATACCATGTTTCAAAAACTGGCTTAAATTCAAAATTGACTTTTACTGACTTATTGCGTTTTACAAGACAGTTTATTTTCTGTCATAAGTTTTGCTCCTTGTGAATTACAGAGATTCAACTTATTATTTTATTATTTTTTTCGTCCATTTTTCGATTTGGGTTCGTCTACTATTCAAGTGTCATTATCCTTTGGTCAACTAAAATCGGTTGTTGATTATTGGAATTGAGATAGAATCTCTTAAGATTATGTATTTTTTTTTGGTAAAAAAAAATGAATAAATTTTCTCTTCCGAGCTCAATAATTTTGGATGGTTGTGAACACATGTTCAAATACATCACACTAGAAGTAGAATCGCGTCTGCCGATCAAAAAAAAAAAAAGAAGTAGAATCGCGTCTGCCGATCAAAAAAAAAAAAAGTAGAATCGCGTCATCAGCCATAACTTGCATGTGGTACGGTACCGCGATGTGAAACCCCTTTGCGTATTCGAGTTGTCCAAAAATGTTTTGAAAGGTCCAAATTTAAGGATGACCATTTTGTAAATTTTGGGGGTATCCTAACAAATCTAAGACATCCAAAACATGTTCGGATGACTCACATGCGGCAACAAATTACCGTCTCCCATCCGCATGCAAGTTTTTCTCGAAAAGTCAATTGACTTGTAAGTACAGGATGTATGTCATGAATTTGAAGACTCCAATGGTCAATTTACTTGTATGAGTAGTACAATAGATAATTATTGAGAAGAACAATGCAAATAAGTGAGATTTTACCCGGGCTTGTCCAGTGGTTAGGTTGAGTGTCAGGCTTTTGGGGTAGTTCTGAAGGTCTGGGGTTCGATTTTCTACTGGGTGAGTATTCTTGCAGTAAGTAGAAGACTTTGACTGGTGTGGCCGTGTTAATTCCCCCGTAGATTTGGGTCATGCAGTTGAGTCCATTAGCGATTTGGCCGTGGGGCTGTTCCTTCATCATAAAAAAAAGGAGAGATTTTAATCAACTTATCGTTGTGATAACGAGACTTTACAAAAAAAGAAGTGAGATTTAATTTTGCTAGTAGTAGTTCGATTTCTGTGAAATTTTGCATGACGCAACAACGCGAATTATTATATACTACTATTATGATTTGGCAAATGATGGAAATAAGTAGAGTGAAAAAAAAAATTCATGTTAATCGAATATTATTTAATGTTTTCGAATATTATTAATCGAATATTGTTTAATATTTTCTCAGAACTTATTTATCTCTAAAAAATAGGTTTCATCCAATGTTGTACTAATCTATAGTATTACATTACACAAGGGTTTTCAGAAATCTCTCTCTCACAAGTGTCCTTCGTGGCACATTGGAAGGCCGTGATTTAATGATGATTGAATCTTTTTTTCAATCCTAAGGCCCATATTCTCTTTCATAAACATTTCTCTTTCTCTCTTCTCAATAATACTCTACTTTGCTCTCCCATCTCTTCCTCTCCCCTCCCCTCCCCTCATCGCCGCCTTGATCGCCTCCTCCTCGAACCATCTTTCAACGGTGGATTGGAACAGGTGAAAGAAACCCTCTTTTTTTTTGTCCTTTTTAATGGGTATGAGCCATTATCACTTTTGTTTTGATTTTTTGTTGTGGTAATCTAATTCGAATTGTTTTAGATTCTAAAATTCTAAATTAAGTTGAATATATTGATGTCCTTCACAGGAAGTTTGATTCTGAATCATGAAGATAGTCGGAGCCACTATCAAGCTTTGGAAGTGGGTAAGATCTTTCTTTCATGTTTTTAATCTTCATTTTGATCTTTTAATCATATTTGCTCCTTCATTTTTTAACCGAAGTCTGCTCATGGTTAAGTTTTTTTACCTCTTACACTTTGTTTCTTATTGTCAAGTTCATCAAGTTATAGTTAGGGTTCCCCTTCCCCTCCTCTATATATCTTCCTCAAGTTAATACGTATGTTTTTGCAGGTTTAATTCAATGGATGTGTGGCGAATTTCTTAGAGCTTCTTTTGGTGGTATGGTTTTATTCTTTACCTCTCTTTCTTTTCTTTTAATTTTATTTCTTTTCATTTTAAGGTGTGGACTAGTCAATGAATAGACCATCAAAATGAAAGCGAATCCTATTTGGTGTGAAAACACACGAGTGCAACGCTATTTGAGTGACGATTATTTTATGGACCAAAAAATCATGGAGAAGCCCATGTTGGATGATTGATTTTTGGTTACCGTAATTTGTAAAATGGCACGAGTTTAACTATGTCTAAAATGTGATTCCTTCTTCTACGCCTTTTTAAAACGTGTCGCATGCCGGACTCAAACAAATAGGAGTATGACGTAAAGTAGAGTGTGAATATAAAGAAAATAAATAATTCTGTTGCATAAAAAAAACGAATATTAAGAAAATATGGCGTAAAGTAGAGTGTGTTGCTTCGAAAAATATACATTGTTTAAAATAAATTTGTATGTTTAGTGGAGTATGTAACTTTTTGAATGATTTTAATATTGGTTTAGTTTTACTTCAAGATGATTGGTTTTGAAAATGCTATGGACTTGAGGATGATTCACACAAACAGATTGCTTCAATGGTGGCATCGTAAGGAGGTAACTTCAATTGAATTTATGTCATTTGTGATATTTAATATCATATTAACATGAATTTTTTCCAGAAAATAACTAGATTGTCGTGCATGGTCTGACATGGAGAAATTGTATTCAACTTGATACATGCATATTCCAAAAAGAGATGATGAGAAAGTTCAAAGGCATTCGTCGTACCTATAAACAACAGAAACAACATTCTTGAAGACAACGCGTAGCTAACGGCACGTGTATGAAATTTGCTAATAGTCTCACTTCATGTTAAGCCCTAAATGTGAATTTATTTATGTCACACTCCTCTTCCGATTTCCATTTTTGTTTGTTTTATGTTTTAGTATTTTACGTGAGATTTTTGTCCATGTTTTAGGTAATTCAAGGTATTACAAAAAAATGTGCTATTTTTGGATAATTTGTTATGTTGCATTGAATTGATATGTTCCGTAATTATTTAAAGCCGTTTATCAGATGAACTTAATTTAAAGGTTCTTTAAAAACACTCCTAGGAGAAGTCGGCATGGTTGGCGGGTGAGAAAAACATAATTCAAATAACGGCAAATTGGGCTGGGGTCCTAACGAAGGGGCCCAATCAGGTGGTTAGTCCGGCCTATTTTTTTGCAATGTGTGTGATCCATTCACGCTAACTTTTTAAGGTCTAAGGTCCAAGATGGACAAAATTGCCCTTTTCGATATATACTCGTATTTGAACCACAGTTTTCAAATCGGACTCTCTCTCCACTTCGCATATCCGTGAGTAATAGCTAGCTTGCTCCTTCTCTCTCTCTCCGGCTTTACAAGAGGACGCCGGAACTGAGCAGCGTCGCCGCAGGGGCGGGTGATGTCGGTGGCGGCGTGGCAGACTGAGATGAGCTTGGAAAAGACGGCGGTGGGGCGATTGAAACCTTACACCTTACTCTCAATCGACTGAAAACTTCATAGAAATCGCAAAAGCGTTTTGAGGAGAACGGATGATCTCCACCTTGATTTTGAGGAGCCCAATTTAAGGGATTTTTTGGGAGATTTGACTGATTTTTAGGGCTTTCTTGTGCTGTTTTTGAAGATGTAAAGGATTGACAGAGGCGAAGAATACTATTAGTGATGAAGAGGTTTGCTAATTTCTGAACTTGTTTTAGAGGCAAGAGACTGGTTGGAAATCCCATTGAGGTTATAATCTGTGTGTATCTCGACATGTATACATGTGGGCACATACTGCATGTTAGAAAGGCAGCCGGCTGAGAGGGAGAATGATCAGGTGTGGCGTGGCATGGGAGTGTGAGAGAGATTAACGGCTGAGATAAAATCGGACGCATCAGCTACCAACACATAGACTGAATTCTTTATTGCTGAAATGAAATTGGGCCATGTAATGAATGAGATAAAATCGGACGCATCAGCTACCAACACATAGACTGAATTCTTTATTGCTGAAATGAAATTGGGCCATGTAATGAATGAGATAAAATCGGACGCATCAGCTACCAACACATAGACTGAATTCTTTATTGCTGAAATGAAATTGGGCCATGTAATGAATGAGTTCTGGTCCATGTATAGAGATGGTAATAGAGTGGAAAATAATCCAGTGTTGTGCGCCCATGTGGTGTTGTCCATTACTCCACTCCCTTGAATTTTTTATTTTGCTACCATCGGATTCCGATTAGGATCTAAACACAGTCAAAAAATTTGTTGCAACCAGAAGATAAATGCAGTGAAGTTGGCATCGATCAATATTGCTCTGAAATTTGACTTGTGAGTGGTGGGCAAAATTGGGTGTCAACACAAAAGAAATCACAGGATACATGTTTTGTAAACCGTACAATTGGACATAAAAGAAGAATCATGTTTCAAAGCGTAATAGTATGGATAAGTGCATTTTGGTATAAGGAAAATGTTCAAATTAGCTCAGTGGGCTAAGTTTAAGATTTAAAATGTGTATTAAAAAATGTGAAAATGTATTGAAATGTGTAAAAGTGTATTAAAATGTAGGAAAAAAGTACATTGAAATGTTTGTTTTTCACTTTTTTTTTTTTTTTGGCTTATTCTTCACTTAATGAGCGGAGGTGAGGTTAGCAAGATCCTTGATATAAATGGAGTTTAACCATTAAGAATCAAGGCAGTTTGCATGGATGTTTCTTCTTAGCTCAATTTATTCACATCCTCACTGATACATTTGTTTTGAAAACTCAATTTTGTTAAATCTATGTGTATATATATTCTTCGTTCGATAAAAGATAACTTGTTTTTATTTTTTTTAACTAAATCAAACATGTATGATACTTATTTACCATATTTTTTTAAAATCTTAAACAAAAGAAGTAAGAGATAATAATATCTCACCTTATAAAGGCTTTGCATATTCAAAAATAAAGCAAGATATAACTATATCTCATTGAAATTGTGTTAGTTTCTAAAAAATAAAACAAGAGATAACAATATCTCAGTTTATACAGTCACTATATATTGAAAAATAATGCAAGTGATAATGGTAAAATAAAAAAGCCTTTGTCTCTCCAAAAATAAGGAAAGAGATAATGCTATGTAAAATAAAATAGTCTCTAATTCCACAAAAATAAAAAATGAGATAATGGTATCTCAGCTCATGTATCTCCAAAATAAAGTAGGAGATAACAATATCTCAGTTTATACAATCTCTAAATTAAAAATAATAATAATAAAGCAAGAGATAATGGTATCTTAGGTAAAACAAATTTTGAAGCAATAAAAATAATGCAAGTGACAAACAGAATCTCAGCTAAAATAGAGATAGTTGTAATAAAACAGCCTTTGATTCTACAAAAATAAAAAGTGAGATAATGGTATCTCAGCTACTTTATCTCTAAAAATAAAGTAAGAGATAACAATATCTCAGTTTATACATAAAACCAAGAGTTAGTATCTCAGGTAAAACAATTTTTGAAGCAACAAAATTAATGCAAGTGACCAACAAAATCTCAGCTAAAACAGAGATAATAGTATCTCATCCACTATCACATGATAACTACCTACAGTAGCTAAATAAATGAATTAATTTAAGCTAAAAAAAAATAGAATTTGCACTTAGAATTATATTATTAAATGAAGATTGCATACACCGAATTGTAAATTACACCACAGTTTCATTGTATTTTTCACTATAGGTTTTTTTTTTTTTTGATCCCCACTATAAGTTCAATTTTTTATATAAACGTGCTCCTTTATTTATTAATTGAGATATTGTTATCTTATGTAAAATAGTGGAAACAAAAACAAAAATGTTACACAGAGAATATTTTTTGGATTTCAAGTTCATAAAATTTTATCCTCAATAGGTGGACACATGGCCATCAACTTTTTACATCTTTCCTTGGCTATATATTCAGCTATACATGCAAACACCTTGATTATTTAGGCTTAGTTTTCCAAAAAAAAATTAGCAATCCAGTTGCTAAAATCAACCATAATTTTAGCAAATGAGTTCACTAGATGCTAAAATAGGGACCGTCTTTTTGTTGAGATATAGTTATCTCTTGTTTTATTTTTGTAGATAGAGGGACTATTTTTTTCTGAGATACCATTATCTCATACTCATTTGTTATGAAATAGAGATTTTTCAGTTGAGATAGAGTTATCTCTTGCTTTGTTTTTGTAAAAACAAAGGTTGTTTCAGCGGAAATATCCCCATCTCTTACTTTGTTTTTCTAGGTAAAGATACTGTTTTAACTGAGATACTATTATCACTTGTTTTAGCTAACAATAGAAACACACCCATGAGCCCAAATCAAACTCCTTAAGATACCCCATTAATGCCACCCTGGTTCTCCAATAGACACGATTTCCAAATTTCAATATGAATACACAGTAATTAATGGGTGTCTATTGCTCGGGATAGTTCCAAGATCACGAATTTTCATGGTCATCCTACGCGCCTGACGTCGTATCATACTCCAGCTTCTTTGCCATCAGCCATGGTATCCAAGCAAGCTTCAGCTGCCATAACCACCAGAGCCACCCATTCGGCGGTGACCAAAAAATAATCGTCGTCATTCCCTCACCGGGAACACCCCTGCACTGCACAAGCTCCGTTGCCGCTCCTAACACCGTTGTAGCAGCAACTTTAGAAGCCGTCGACGCCACCACAGGACCTCCATCGCCGCTGCAACAGAAACAAAAATTATCTGGTGGCCGATAACATTATATGATGTCACCACACTCTTCCTCAGCCCTTCTGCGTTGACTGGTGTTGTCGTCATCGTCGGAGAACTAGCAGCAGCCGCCATCCCAGGCGGCGGCCGGATCCCTCCAGGGCGAGCACGGTGATCAGGGGACCCGAAGGAATTGTTTCACAGCGGAGCCGATTTTGATTTCGATTTCGATTTTCGTTTGATCCAGGCGTTAGTTTTGCGAGGGTACTTTTGGAACTAAAGGGACATGAAGGACCTCCGGCTGGAGAGAAAACTTACTTGGATTAATTAGGCTATAAGTTGCTTCCTGTGGACTTTTGGACAAGGAGCCCTTCAAATAAACTATGTTCAGAACGTGTTTCTTCGTGCCTTTAGGCCCAGGCAAACCCTAGTATTTTGATGTTCTGAAGGAGATCTACAAAATCAATGATACCAATCATCAAAACAAGCCCCGTTCAAAAAAAATCATCAAAACAAGCCCGAGAATGGGCTGGACCGTCCAGCCCCACTTTGAGAGGATACTGGAATATAGGGGGAACCCCAAAAACAAAAAATGACAAACGAATCAAATGAAATAGGAATGACGATTGACGAATGAAAAAAAAAAAAAATCAAACTACCCCCCTTCCCTCCTCTCTCTCTCTCTCTCTCTCTCTCTCTCTCTCTCTCTCTATATATATATATATATATATACATATATACACACACATGTATATGTATATAGCTGAGAATCCTCAAATACTCCGCTCTTTGCTTGGATACCTTCACAAAACCAACCTCAATTTCATTCAATGAAATTATAGGGTTCCTTCCTTAAAGTTATTCTCTCTCCAATCTCCGCTCTTTTATCTTTTGATTCCTGAAACAACTTGACATTCATCCAATTGGGATTCCACTCCTTTTTCTCTCCCTATAAAACCATTCACACAAATAACATTACCTTCATCTATAGTCACTAAATTTAAGGTTTTGTTATTTACTTTCCTTTACTACTATACGGTCTTCTAACCGAGTGTCCGGTTCAGTTTGCGCGTAACTCTGACAACTCCGAGTTCTAACAATCAGGCAAACTTAGTTTGAAGCGTTTGGCTTTCGTGAGATTCGACCTTTACTATGGCTTCAATCGCCTGTTCGACTCAGGCGACTCAATTTCTACTCACCCGTTCGCGATTTTCGCCTCCAATTAGAGTTTCACCCAGCAATTTTGTTCAACTAAAGACTCGATTTTCAGTTACCTCCGGAGCAGAAATTTTCCCGGTGCCGGAGAATCGGCTTTCTACGGCGTCGTTTCGGGGTTCTGGAAAGAGTTTCGGGTTATTTGGCGGGAGCCAGTCGTTGAGGCGAAAAAGCTCAGATGATTTTTGGGTTACGAAGGTGGCAGCAGACGATGCGGATGGGTATGAAATTGATGTTTCAGATGGGTCAGAACTTTGTCAATTTCTCTAAAGCCCTGTTTGGGTGTCTAGAAATAGCATTTGTGTTTTTTGTTTTTTTTGCATATTTATGTCTTAACTGAAATTTGTGATACTTTCTGTTACTATTTTTTTTGTTGTCAATGCGACGAAGACAACTTTTGACACAACTGTATACATCGAACATTCTGCACGGGGTTGTGTCATAAAGTTGTGTTCTGGTTCGTGGATGGGAAGAATTTGAAGAGATAAAAAATGACTAAAAAATTGTATCAATTTAAAAAGAAAGAAAGAAGAAGTAATGACTAAAAAAACTATGCTGAGCAAAAAAGAATGACAGAAAATGATTATTATTTTTTATTTTTTGTCTGAACTTTTTAATTATTTGGTTCATTTACTTTCCGGTTCCTCTTGTAGGGACGAATCTCAAAAGTTCGCTTTTTTTAACGACAAGATGAAAAAGGCTGAGACCAACAATTCAAAAAAATAATAATAATTTGGGATGTCTAAAATAGCAGTTTTTTGTAATATTTATTTTAGACAATTTTTTGAAACTTTCTGTCAACTTTTTTGTTCATCCGGTTCGTGGACGATAATAATTCGAAAAGATAACAAATTTGGATCAAGTAAAAAAAAATTCAGTGTTAATTTTTCAAATATTTTGTCTGAACTTTTTTAATAATTTGGCACATTTTCTTTTACTTTATGTTTTCTTTTTTCTAATAATTTAAATTATTTTAATAATTCTTGGCAGTGAATTATTGTTGTCTTCTTTCTGTTTAGGTGCTGTTTTTTTTTATTTTTTTTATTTTAATACTGAGTTGTAATTGCAGGTTATCTAAGCCTTCTAAGAGCTTTGGTGAGAAATTTCCAGTTCTGGTCACAGGTTTCTTTTTCTTTACTTGGTAAGCTTTGTTTGTTTAAGATCTATTCTGTAAGGGATGTTGATCGTGCTTGTGTTTTTCTAGGCTGTGCAATTTGGGGTTTTCATTTCCGAAGTTGGTTCTAATAAATCTACAATCTGGTGATTTTGTATCCAGTTTGACTAAGGAAAATGCTTTGGACATAGATTTTTCGAAGCAAATGTGTCCGCAGCTGTTCAATTCGTGTGGCCCCAAATGCATCATGTGGTGACCACGTGCATCAAATGGCTCTGAACACATCTGTGTGCGGATATATGCCATTAATTGGAAATGATTTCGAAGGAACAAGAAATTCATGGCGCTAATTTATAAGCGGCCTTTTGAAACTTTTGAGGCTTTATAAATCAACAAGGTCTAAGCGGTTGTCTCTATTATGCATTGATCAGTGTATTTGTAGGAGTTCCAGTGTGCACCCTGGCATGTGTATGAGTACATACTAACATGGATATGCATAATAATTAATCCTGTATAGGCTGTATTGTGTATGCCAACTATAGTTGCGATTGCTTTGCAAATTGAGTGATGCCCCTAGTTAATTGTTGTTGCATTTATTATGTTCATAAAAACTCCGTTTGCTGAGTAGTTAGTGTATTCTATGCAGGTACTTCCTGAATGTCATTTTCAATATTCTGAACAAGAAGGTTTATAACTATTTTCCATATCCATAGTAAGTTTCCATTACTGAACGACTTAAACTGTTAGGCAGATTAGTGAAAGATTAAGCTCTCTTTTCAGCTTCTCAATGCTGCTTCTGAGAGATATTACTGATTGTTCTTTGAAAAGATTAAAAGATCTTTTTTGCCTTCTGCAGCTTTGTTTCGGTTGTGCATCTCCTAGTTGGTGTGGTCTATTGCCTTTTTAGTTGGGCTTTTGGTCTACCAAAACGTGCCGTGAGTTTTGTCCTCTTTGTTTTATTTTACTTCTCTGCTGGAGTACATTTTGTCGTGCATTATTTACTTCATTCCTAATCTGTATATGCAGCCAATTGACAAGGAACAACTGGCTCTCCTCACTCCAGTAGCGTTCTGTCATGCCCTTGGACATGTCATGTCCAACGTATCATTTGCCGCTGTAGCAGTGTCTTTCACACATACCATCAAAGGTATATGCTCTTTGCAAAGCAAAGCTGTGTTAAGAGAGTGTATTGATTTTCCACCTATACGTTGCTAATTATTTACAATTTTACATTTCATATGCATATGTAGCGTACATCGGTGTCATTTCATTTTGTTATCAAAATACCAAAGTAGTTTGATCTTTTTTTATGGTACAATAGATATAGATGTTATCAACTTGGCTCCTTTTGATGCTGAGCATCCTACTTGCGGAAGATCCGATCTGTTTTCGATGCAGACTGCAAGTTATTGCCCATGTAACCTTCCTCTTTGGGTGTCAGGGGTACTGGTATTGCGCTCGTTACCTCCCTCACGAGGTTTCATGGGTAGTTGGCTAGTTGCAGTGCAAGATTGTAGTTTTTCATCCTTGGCAACTGATAAACTATCTATTATATGGACAACATTGTGATACTTTGGTTTTTTTGAAAACAATTCCTCAAGGCCTCAAACACAATTACAGTTTTGTTGTTAAAGTGTTAATTCATCTTTTGTGTGGATATGTGCATTTGGAAGTGAGTACACTAATATTGAAGAGATTTGCGTGTAGTCACTAGGAATAGACTGAAAATTAGAAGATGACAGAATTCTAGCTGTTTTGCTTCTATTATGTTACGTAGTGTTAGCAGTACTTTGTGGATTCATTAATACTCGCGGTAAATATTTTTTCGTGACATACATATGAAGTTTGGTTTGATGAATAATCCCAACTCTCAGTTGTCTCAGAACTGAGTTTATAGTACTCCTTGTGTAATACTTGTTGATGTAGACCTAACTATGTTTGTGGTGTTCTTCTACAGCACTAGAGCCATTCTTCAATGCTGCTGCTTCTCAGTTTGTTTTGGGCCACACGATTCCCTTGCCCTTGTGGCTATCCTTAGCTCCTGTCGTTTTTGGTAATTGTTCAGCTTTGTTTTCTTTCATTCTCTTTACAAATCAAACATGCTGGTTCTTATCTTGTGGTGTATATTTCATCATAAAGTGATATTGTCGTAGAAAAAAGTTTGGACTACTTCTTCCTGATGTTTTCAAGGCACAAGTGTATCTCTACATATCAAGTACATTAAATTCCAAACCCAGCATACTCATTTTTATGATCCTCTAAAAATCTATTTAGGTGTATCAATGGCATCGCTGACGGAACTTTCTTTCAATTGGACTGGTTTCGTAAGTGCAATGATTTCGAATATTGCATTCACCTACAGGAGTATCTATTCAAAGAAAGCAATGGTAAGGTTTCCAAATGAATGTTATTATTTCCAATCTTGTAAAAACATAATTTAACTCTATGGGGTGGGAGAGTGGAAGAACGAAGTTACAGGGGAGTGGCTGATGCCGATACCATGTTGTGCTGTATTTTTGGCTCTTTCTGCCTCCTAGCATACGAAAGCACCTACTTAAATTTTATTTATTATGCAGATATTTATACACGCCTTTGTACGTGCACAATTTTCTCTTTCCCGGCTTTTTGCTTAACGTTATATGTTCAATTTTCACATTCAACAGACAGGAATGGACAGTACAAATGTGTATGCTTATATCTCAATAATCGCCCTTCTGGTTTGCATCCCCCCAGCAATATTTGTAAGTTTGGTTGATCACAAATTTTACTTGGAGTTTTGACGCTCCTGTTGTTTTTTGAAGTTTTTGATAATCAAACCCATTTTAACAAGTGTGTTTCTACTCATGGGTTTTCAGATTGAAGGGCCCAAGCTGATGCAACATGGATTTGCGGATGCAATTGCAAAAGTGGGTCTGCAAAAATTCTTATCAGATCTGTTCTGGATAGGAATGTTTTATCACCTTTACAACCAGGTAAGGTTACATATGCAACTTTCATTTATTTTGCGGTCTTGAGTAAAAAAAATCCCGAGTTAGACATCGCTCAACAGTGACCTCTTCATGTTTTTGATTGCATTCAATCCATATTTTCACATGTCCGATGACTTACCTATATTGCCTTATGTTGTGGAAACTTGTGGGATTGCGCTGTAATGCCTGCAGCAGATGGCCCCATTATGCAAATATATGACAAAATGCTTGCCTTTTTTTTTTGCTCAGTATGTGGCTAAAATGTTAGAATTGTCCTAGATATTAAAAGCTTGACACATGTTCGAGTTGTTGTGCCCAGAACCACACCAAAAACACCACGCACACCATTCACATAGAGAGAACATAATGATTTTACGTCGTTCCCCAAATCGGGTATGTCCACGGCCATCGGATTATACTATGAAATTAGGAGGAGGATGCACCAATCACTCAAACTCAACCTCACACTCTCATAGTTCTTTGGTTCTCACCCTCTCTCATCTTGTGTATACAAAAGAGGAGCCGGAGCTCCCATGGGGAGGCCCTGCCTACTACCCTCTCTCTAGCTCACTCTTTTTTCCTATCATTTTACACCCTATACCCAGATCTTTATATACACAAAAGATGGGAAACAAAGCCCTGATGGCCATAAAGGCCAATCGCGCCTAAACTTTTTCCAACATCAGGCTTGGGTTGGAAAGTCTTTCATGGCTGCCACAATTGTCAAACTTGATGGCTTGATCTCATCCAAGTCAAATTTGAGCCAAAAATATGAATTCCATGCGCTGGAATTCAATGAAATATTTGATTGTTGCTCATACATACAGCTAGTGAGTGTTTTGATAGCTCATAAATACAGCTCTCAAAACCGTTACAGATACGTCATTTATGCAAGATATCAACCACGTGCCAAAGTTGACCTTTTCATATTTTCTAACTTTGAGGTTTACAATGGCAGGTTGCCAGTAACACTTTGGAAAGAGTTGCACCTCTCACACATGCAGTCGGGAATGTGTTGAAGCGAGTGTTTGTTATTGGCTTCTCTATCATTGTTTTCGGTAAGTACTCGATATTCCTTGTACATTTTGAATGCAGTAATTGGTGAAAGAGGCAAAAAAGTGTTCAGTAGAGAAGGCTTTCCACAACATGTTCAGTTTGTGTAGGGTTCGCACACTATTTTTATTTTCATTTTTTATGTTGATAACTTAGGGTGTCCGGGACAGCTTACCCGCACCTCGAGGTCCACTAGCGGGTAGTCGAATTAAAGCCGGGGCAAAGCCCAGCACGGACTAGTCCCAAAGGAGTGGAATAGTGGATAGAACCTGAGATCATTCAAACATGAGACCTTAGGAGGGAGCAAACCCCTAAATCCCAATCCGTGACCACCAAGCCAACCCCTTGGCATTTTAGCAGTATCCTGTATCGTAGGATTTTAACAACAATGTTTAGCACACAATGATTCATCCCTGTTATGCTGGATTAGATAGGTCCGTTGGCAGTCTGCTCAAACATATGAGCTGATTAATCCTGAGCCCAGCTACCCCAGATTTTTTTTCTTTTTAATTTTAGTTAGTAATGTTGGTACTCGGAAGGGTCAGACGGGGGAGAACCTGTATACAAAGGAGGAGTAGGCTCAACGTAGAAGTTGAGTTCTCCTATAAAATTAGCAGGATTTATAACAATATCCTTCATACCAGATATGAAAACTACGCAAATAATCGTTTTAAGTATTGAGCACTTAGCTTCATTTCTTCAAAAGTGTGTTTTCTTGTTCCTTTTCTGGCCAAATGCAGCTCATGAAACATAGGAGGACCACCAAGCTTTCTCCTTGCTCTTCCAGCCCTGCTGTCCCATGATTTCAACAGCCATTACTCTAAGGGCTATTATACCTATCAAAATGTTGCTTTAGAATAAGTACCTAAAGTAGATTCTGTAGTTCAATACTTCTTTACATGAGTTCCATTTATTGCTGCTCTATGCTGTGTGCTGGAATTACTTATAATTTCAGGTATCAGTGCGCTGAATGTGAGTCATTGGCACGTCTATACTTAATATTTTGGTTCTATGATTTGCATCTGGCAGGTAACAGGATTTCCACTCAGACTGGGATTGGCACTATAATAGCCATTGCCGGCGTCGCAATCTACTCCCTCATAAAGGCAAACATGGAAGAACAAAAACGGGTAAGAGATCATATCGGTTGAGCACACAGTTATGCAATCTAATATTTTCCCATTAAACCAATATTTTTTGCTGAAATCATTTCTCCTAGATTAACAAGCAAGTGCAAAACGACGAGTTTTTGTGTTCCTTTCCCTCTATTTTATGATTTCACTTGTTTGGCTCCATTGTGGCATTGGATTTATGTAGTTTCTCCATTTCAGAAGGCTGCTCAAACCCCTGCATGATGGAGGTCTGCAGCCGAATTACCTTACTACAAACCCTGCTTATCGATGAGGGTGACTATATTTTGTTTTCAGAAAACGTCTGATAACATCACGGGGATCCAATTTTTGCGGAGTTCCTTCAAAGTATTTGGTCTTGCCTCTTCAAGTTCAGAGGATGCTTTTTTTTTTTTTTTCAAAATTAGGGTTTTCTGTAAGTTAAGCACCATTGAGTTACTAAAATTGTTAAGCACCCTACAGGGTCCTTTCATCTTTATGGGTCTGATTTTTTTGGAAGGACCAAAAGAAACATACTGGCACAAAGTCAAGTTTTTTTCGTATGTAATGAGCTACATCTCTGCTCGGTGTTCATGGTTACGATAGAATGTAATTGTCTCTACACTTCAACCAAAAGTGCCGAATTTTCCACGAAGGACTGATTGGGATCGAATATACTTATGAATAACACTAGCGGGTTTCTTATTTAAAAACTCAAAGGGCGTTTTTATCTTAAATTCTTAGTTTAAGGACGAAATAGTAAAAAAAAAAGTAGTTCAGGGGGTAAAAATTAAATAAATTGATAAAATATGGTTATCTATCTATAGGTACGAATCATATTTGTCGTAGGAGTAGTTCATTTCTTTTAATACAAATACAAATATATATATAATTTGACCTAATCCTTGTTATAAATATCTGATTGTATTGACTTTCTTACTTGAATAGTCTATGTATTGAAATCCACAAAAGAAATTACTCAAATTACAGAATGAGAATGTAGTCATAATTTGTTTGGAGGAAGAGAAAGGAAGAGCCAAAACAAAAACAAAAAAATCCCCAACCTGTTGGATTCCTAATTTGAGGAGAAGAAAGGAAAAAAAGAAAGAAATATAGGTGAAAATTGAGTTTGCTTCTTACTCTTCTTTTTGTTTTCCTCTTATAATTCCCTTTCATTTTTTTTTTTTTTGGGTAAAACCAAAATAGGAACGCGATATAATCTCTCCATAATTTTCATTTTACTCTCTCTTATTTCCTTTCCTTTTCTCGTCTCTTCCACGGCCTTCAAACATTATGTAAAATCCCCCTATCGAAAAAAAAAATTTGTAATTCCTTTATGCCGAGTTCGGCCAAAATTATGACAAGGGTAATTCTACTTACCCACCTCTCAAACACACCACCAAATGAATTCCACTACACATTTCGACAATCGACATCGTTTATTTTGTATGTTTTGGCACGAACATTAGTCATGCAAGAAATCTGATTGATCGGATATTCATAGCAATCACAAAATTGTCCATTTTTCTTGAGAAAAATGGATCATCAAAAGTCGTCTTGTTATTCAATTGATTTAAATCAAACACTTATCACTATCGGATCAATTTGATTTTTTTTTGCATGAATGATTTAGATGTCTAGAGCTACAAAATTGGTTTAGGCGTGAATGTGTTTCAGGGGCATTACTGCAAAAGGCTGGAAACTTGACTGTCTATCACCCACCCCCAGTTGAATAATCCGTCTTCGGTAGCTAATCTACCAGGAAAGCTAACGACAGCTGGATAATACCAAAGGGCTATTAGAAATTGTCCCTTGGTTAATTATAATCTTCAAAGCTAGTATATGGGCCGGGACGGCCTCTTTATTCATTATCAATCGGTTTTGAGTCGGATGCTTTAACATGGTATCAGACCTAGACTTTAGGACAAGACTCTATGTTGTTGATGGTTTGCTCCCCTTAGTTTGTCGTTGATGGTTGTCGTATGTGTTGAATCGTTGTTAATCTCTCTACGTGCAGGTCAGGAGTCGGACTGCGGGGGAGTGTTAGAGATTGTTCCACTTTGGTTAATTATAATCTCTAAGACTACTATATGACCCGGACGACCTCACCACGCATTGACAATTAATTTTGAGTTGGATGCTTTTAACGTGCAGTATACCATCTAGATCTTCTTGGCAAATATCTGATGATCGAACTGACTTTTGCAGCAAGAGGCATGCCCTCATATTATGTAAGCAAGGGACCTAATGCCCTCTTTTAAAGGTAATTGATTTTGGCACTCCACTTTTTGATAATCACATTTCGATATTTGTCTTTTAGTATTCAAAATACACAAAACATGATCACTGAAAGAAAGACAAATTTTTGGCGTAAGGTTATCAAAATTCGGAGGGTCAAAATTATTTTTCTTGTTTTAAAATTAGTTAACGGCTTAGATCATAGGTGTGTGAGACGCCAAACTTGGCCCCACGCAACTACTAGTATTTGTTTGGGTACCCGTAGTCGATTTTTAAACCCCCAGACTAGCTCCTACCGACCAACCTCCTTTTTGTCGGTCAAGTTCCAATCGTGCACGACTGTTTAGCCCTTCAAATAACGACACATGTACACGGTAAAAGGTCGTTAAATACTAACATTTTTACGCACATTCCCACACAGATAAGCCGCCCTTTTGTTTTGTTTTTGTTTGTTTTTAGGGGGAAAACAACGAAATTCCACTGGCAGCCACAGCCCACAGACACTCTCCTCATCATATCATAACACTGTTGTCTACAAATATCCCATTCCCTGACAAACAAAACTCTCCCTCTCTCTCTCTCTCTCTCTCTCATCTTGATTCAAGCTCAAAGAAACAGTCTTGCAGCAACTATGGCTGCTGCTGCTGCTGCTGCTGTTGTAGTGTGCTTAGTGATGTTCTTGGCCATGGCTGGTCATTCAAGTAAGCTACTGAATTTTCTCGTGTTTTCTTCATTTTCTAGTATTTCTTGTATTTGGGTCTTTTTCTTTGGTGGGTGTTTGATCTTTATTATCAGTTGTTGCCTTTTGTTTTAACTTGCTGGTGGTTTTGGGATAAATTTTGGTTTTATTCCCTTGTCTAAATGTTACTCTGCCTGGGTTTGTGCAAAATACTCGCCTAACCTATCTACCCACACCGACTACATCCACAAGTTGGAGAGGATGTGTTGTGTCATGGCGGGCCCATGATTACGAATTTGACATGGCTCTTCAATGATTTTGTGGAAAAAATTTTCAAAAGTGTACTATATAAATTGGAAAAAAAATGGGAGGAGTGCAGGGGCCAAACACCCCTTCGCAACCCGTTTCCGCCCCTGGTTGTGCCCCAGGTTTTGCCCATAAACTCACAAACCCACCCACCCAAGAACACAAGGAACATATGTGGTTCCCCAAAGAACGGATACATCCACGAGACGGGAGAGGGGAGTTGTGTTTCATTGTATGAGAAATACAGAGAAATTACTACTTTGGGAGCACGGATCGCTCAACCTCTGCGAATATCTCTCGACACTCTCTTGCCAGAACCTCAACGGAGGAGCCCTCAAGCTGCTCTACTCTCTCTGCTCTGTTTGTGCCTTGCTCTTCCATAGAGACGAAACCAGAATTTTATAGGCGGGGTGGCCATAATAGCAACAAGAAGTAGTTTTTAAAAATTTCAAGGTTGAACATAAGTGTAAAAAGTATGGTCGTAATTTCCAATTCCTTTAACAGTAATGCTTTTATATGGCAACATATGGGGGGCCGGACAAGGTAAGTAGGAGAATATGTTTAAAAAAAGCACTAGTCCCCCAATTTGGAAGCGGTACAGGTTGACTGCGGTTGGAAATTAACCCGTCCAAACCGACCCGTGCACATCCCAAAATCTGCCAAACTCTGGCAAACTGAAATCAACAATGAAGCCGCTATTTACATTCTCTTTCTCCTTCATCAATCTTGCAGGTGCTACTTACTGTGTATGTAATGCTGGATTGAGTGACTCGGTACTTCAGAAGGACATAGACTATGCTTGCGCAAACGGTGCTGATTGTTCTCCAATCCTTCAGAGTGGCTCTTGTTATAACCCAAACACCATCAAGGACCACTGCAATTATGCTGTCAACAGCTATTATCAGAGGAAAAACCAAGCTGCTATGAGCTGTGATTTTTCTGGCACTGCCAATACTACCCAAACTCCCCCTAGTAAGCGATAAATACCGTTAAAAAAAAAAAACTCGTTTTCCCATCTTTAATTCGATACGAACTTATGTTTTCTTTCTCTCTTTTGTTGTTATATGCAGACCAAATCTCTGGATGTGTTTATCCTTCTAGTCCCAGGTTAGCATCCTGTCTCCTCTTAACTTAATATCCTGAATATACTTGTCTCTGTTGATTCTGTCCAGAGAAATCTGTCTCCATTCAATTATCACATCTTATATGACAATAAGACAATAGGATGTGAAACTTGCGGTAACCAACGGGCTCTTAATGTACTTCAACCACAGAATGAGGTGGGGTTTTAGAAAAAAAATGAACAAATCTCGAGGCAATATCGTGGGACCAAAATTGCGTTAGAACATCGAAATAGATCTTCTGGGTACAGAAATTGTACCTTGGTAATAGCTACTATCATCCCCAAATGAAAGTCTAGTCCCATACCTTTGGAGTTTATTCATATTAAATCTCTCATCCTTCACGGTTTTCCAATAACCGATGGGAGCTTCTTGTTCGTCTTCTTCGCATCTAGGTGTTAGTGTTGGGTCATGCTTCTTTACTTAGGACCTATGTTTTGGTTCTTAGGTTTAAAGCAGGGTTTTGGGTAGACTTAACCTCTCAATTACTTCCGGTGTAAATAGTTTTCTGGGCAATTCGACAGCATTTGATGCCAGATTAATTTTTTCGGACGATTGGCAATGATGGGATTGTGAATAAAACTTAACCTCTTAAAAATACATGATTAATATTTGAACCTGTAAGCCCATACCCTATAGACCAAAACTTAAAGGTCCGTGGAGTCTTCCACCATCTTCTCCTGTTGTCTAGAGGTTCAGTGTTGCCTTTCACCTTTATTGTTCCAAAGTTCCATGTCCAAGCCTTCTATCTTCTCCCTTATGAGAATAGGACTCAGCTTTTTTACTTCGGCTCAAAATGTGATCTCGTGGCTTTTCATGTCGAAGCCCAGAGCTATGATTGCTGAGGTTTTGTTATTCACTAGAGTTAGTTTAGTTTGATTTTTATTTCACTAGAATCCAGATGTTCGGGAGGCGATGAAGGAGGAAATGTCGACAACCTCCTCTAATGCTAAAAGCTAGCCAAACGAATGCTCATGAGAAGGCATAACTGCATAAGCTTTTCATAAACAATCGCATAGAGGCTCAACTTTCTCTGTTTGAAGCTTCTAGTCTGTTCTTTTTTCTTTCGATAAGAGCTTCTGGTGTGTTATGACTTTCGTTTTATTTGCATTATGGAAGTGCTCAATGTCATCCCAGTCCTCATTTGCTTTCGTTTACTGTCATTGTTTTCAAAGAGAAAAATTTACCAGCGTGATCCTAGTACAAAGTGTTGCATATATGCCAGTAACATGTGTAAATGTATGTGGCACGATTGAGGAAGTTTTGGTACTAGAAATGAACGCGATCATTAAAGGCTACAGCATTCTGTACACAGCAATTTCTTTGTAAACCTGCACGGCGCACGTGAACACGTATATCGGTTCGGCTTGAAGTTGGACTTGCATACCATCATTATTCTCATGTTTGTTAGCTTTTTGTTTGGAGCTCTTCTTGATTTGTCTACTATTGCTGCTGATGAATGCTGCCATATTCTATCTGTGATCAGCACTGCAGGAAATGGCAGTACAACGCCATCAACTGGACTAAGCCCAACAACTACTCCCTCAATTACTACTCCCTCAACAACTTTTGGGTTTGGCCCAACAGCAGGAACTGGAGGCACAACCATCACAAACAACAAGGCCACTGTGACTACTCTCCACCAAAACACACACCTGTTTTGGTCTCTCACTTTAACCCTTTGGCTTTCTAGCCCCTTGTTTTTGAGGGTGTGACCGATGTGTGGCCGAGATTTTGCCACGATTACTCCCCGAAAGCATATGACTCTGCAGAGTAGTAGCAGGGAATCATATGGACACAACCCTCCCCCACTTGGGCTTCCTTTTGCTTTCATCCCCTCTAATGTGAAAAAAGTTGGGAACTTGATTCCTTGGAGTGGGGATGTGTCCTTTTTCTTTATTCCACAGTGATAGCGTGGGTTAGTTGTTAGTACGTTACTACAGCGGGCCGATATTGCTCGGGATGTGTTCTATTATTGGGTGGAGGTCTGACCTATTCCTATTAGGGTTATTCCTTTTGTATACATTTACACTTTACAGAGCTAGAGGCAGTAGTAGCTTAGTTTGAAGTTTTGTAGAGAATGTGCTACCCCATTGATCTACCATATTTATTGCTTTGTTCTCTCTTTGAATTGCTGTGAACATGATTAATGGTTACATATGGGATGTGTGTCTTCCATATTTATTTAAATAAAATTTAAATTTAAAAAATGGTTCATTTAGTTTGCCAGAATTCTCAATTTCGTCCCTCTTGTATTGATTATGTCAAATTAACCCTATATTTTACAATCCGTATCTATTTAGTCCATCTCGCTGACGGTGTCAATGAAACAAACGGAATTGAAAAGCAAAATTGTCATTTCCCCTCGCAAATGGGCGAAATTGAGATTTTATGCAAACTAGAAGCACTATTTCTAAAATTTTACCTTCTTTTATTTTATTCTTTTTGCTAATAAAAATAAAAAACACCCTACATAATACATTTGGCACCTCAATTATTTTCTTTAAATGGTTTCTGGGGATTGACCGCCTCCATCCCAAGTTATGAGACAATATGGGCTAGTGCAAACCATCCTGGGACACTCGATCGACATTTGTTGACGAAATTAAAATTTACCTCTCCTTATTTTCTTTTTCACCCAATTAAAAAAAATTGTTCAAAACTATCTAGTTAATCTCGTAATAGTTGAATAAGAAGTGATCAAAGCATTTGATTTGATCACTTAATCAAACAAAACTACAAGAGACCTAAATACTTCTGAACAAATTTTTCTTTTTAATCTCGTGAAAAAAAAAATAACGAGATAGAAAAAATCCAATTGAAAACAGTAACATATTATGTTTTTTTTTTTAGTCTTTTTTTCCAAAAAAAGAAGAAGTAAAAGGTAAAATTATAGAAATAGTACCTCTAGTTTGCATGAAACCTCAATTCAGTCCATATGGAAGGGAAAATCACAATTCTGCCCTTGAATTCCATTCGTTTCATTGCCCTCGTATACTACAAGGTTAAAATTGACACATTTAATAATAGAGGAAAAAAAATGAGATTTCATGCAAACTATAGGGACCATTTCTGACATTTACCCTAAATAATAAGGGTGAGTTTTTCATTTGATAAAATCAGTATTTCAAAAATCAACGGTTGATTTTAACAAATGAGGAAGCCATTTGCTAAAATCTTTGATTTTAACTCACTCTAAGCATGCATGTGAGTGCTATCTATGCGTGCAATTCTTCTGGTGTTTGAAACTTAAGAAAAGAAAGAGTAAGGAAAAGAAAATGAAAAAATTTCAATCTCTTGAGGCGTGTTTGCGATATTCTAGATTTTACATTTTAGATTGATGATTTTGGCTTTCAGATTCTAGAGCTATGAACAGTGTTTGCTATAGCTTTATATTTTTATTATAGGTTACAGATGCTGAAGAGTAGTGTTTCATACAAAAGCTACAAAATAATCATTTTTATTGTGAATTAGTCTATTTTCTCCTTGACCAAGGGATAATTGTTAATATGGGAAACAAAATTTTTTGTCTTTACGCTAATCACAACTTCTCAGAATCTATAATAGCATATAAAAAATCAGTTTTTGCTCCTTAAAATAGGTACAAAAAAAAGCTGCTAAGTTTTGTAAGGTAGAAGCTTTCAGAATTTTTTGCAAAAATAGACTATGTTTGGTGTCTTTTAGAAAGAAGAAAAGAAAAGCTAAAACTAATATTAATTCTTTCTCACTTAATTTGCTCTCCTTTTTCTCTCTTCTCACTTTCCTACCTTTTTTGCTTTAAACTAATTAAGCTAAAATTCGTTTAGCTTAGCTCTCATTTCTTTTTTTTTCTTTTTTTTTAATGCAAAACTACACAAAAGAACAAAAAATCAGTTTATGTACAATTTCTCCTTAAGTATCTTTACCTTCTTTCCTCCTTGCTCAACAATTTTTCAAGCACAATGTTTAATCTCTCGCAGTAAAAACACTAAAGTCCTTTCTCAGCTTGTTTCACATAATGATCAAATACAACACCTTGTTTCCGCTCTCAATTCTCAACCCCAGCTCTTCCTCTTAATTTTCACTCTCACGAACAGTGGCGGAACCACATGCATGCCAGTGTGGGCCTATGCCCACACTGGATTTTTGAAAGGAATTTTTTTTTTTGGCATTTTTTTAGAAAAATATACATCACTTTTTTCATATATACAAAAAAATAATTAGTGTTTTTGGGGTGCCATTACTTGGTGTTATAATGTTATTGTCCTGCGCATATTTATGTGGGACTCAAAACTAAATTTGTCAGCTTTTTACTTCAAGAATCTCAATTTTGTTTGTTTTGTCTGCTGTTTCAGAACTAAGTACAATTTAGTAGTTGGTTTTGAATCTGTATTTGTTTGTTTTGTCTGCTGTTTCAGAACTAAGTACAATTTAGTAGTTGGTTTTGAATCTGTATTAGATTTCGTAATCTATTTGATACAACTTTGGTTTCAATCACTTGGTAAAAGTTTGGGCTAGTAATTGATCTTGGTTATGTATCCAGTGTTGCTATTTGCTGGTTCTCTCACTCAATCTGTCTGGTGTTTCTCCAACAGTTGTCTAACTAGGGTTTCTCTTTTAGGAGATACCAAAAGGCTACAACCCTGCTCTATTCTTTGGAGTCTCATTTGTAATTCTTTCTGCTGCTAGTGTCCCATTGGTTATATCTGAACAAAGGAGCACGATTGAATCAATTATGTGAACAATGTGTGAACGGAATGGTTTAACATCATCCAACCATATTTGTGAATCAATGTGAGCAAATGCTTCTGCGGGATCACGAATGGAAAATGGTGGTTTAACATCGTCCTAACAAATTTGACACGGTGAAATTGCCGTCGATCGGTGACCCGGATGTTGGCAGCGAACGTCGGGATTCAACTATGCCGTCGGTGTCCCGGATGTTGGCAGCGAACGTCGGGAGTCGACTAATCGTACGACCAAAACTGAAAATAAGATGAGGGGGTGTTCCACTAACTAGTTTTGAAGTTTTTTAAAAAAAAATTAGTTTTTCCCAAAAACTAAGACAGGTCATCATTTCATAATACATCACATAAAAATGTGGAAACACAAAAACCAAGACAGTTTTAAAACAAAACTCCCTTAGTAGAACACTCCCTAAGAGCTTAAGCTCCAACTAGCGGCCAAGCCTGACGCATGCGTATTCACTCGCGCAACAGCACAAAAAGATTGAGAAACGATGAAAGACTTAATTTTCCATTAGTAACTTTATTAATGTTCGTTACCAAGAAAATGATTGAATCCACAATTTTAACTCACTGGGAAACTCTGTAAAAGGAGAAGTTTTAATTCTCCCAAGTCCCAACAGAACACACGGAAAATATATCTTTTTTCCCCTTCATTTCACTTTCTCGAGAAAACATTTCTCACACAACATTCAAGACAAATGAACGGAGCCTGAGGGAGGAAATAAGGAAAGGGGAAATATAATTTTAAGTCAAAAGAATCCTAGGATAGTTTACAACAATGAAACAACCATCTGCAAAAGCATAGCTCCATAGTTCACATCAGGTCCAAGCCATTTTCCAGAAGATATACACATGTTTCCACTGTTACCACTCGTATTCGTAAACCCATGAAGTGCCTCAACCGGGTTTCCGCCTCCTAATCATCCTCTGGATCAAAATCCTTAACCTTCACATCTGCATCTTCTCCGTACTGAATGCTGTTGTCGATTTGGGCTAAGACGTATTGTATACTGTAGAGGGAAACAAAGAGAGAAGGACACCGAGTCAAAAAGAAGCAGCACTTGAGAAATTCTAATGAGACCCGTACATTCATCTTTCGCAACTCAAAATTTGAGACCAGAGATCCAAGCAGAAAACATTTTTGGGGGTCACAGAAGTAGAAGATCTTTGGATTTCTTCACAAGGCTCCAACTAATGAGCTAACATTGACATGGTGCTAATCACCAAGGTAGGCCGTTGGATCTTTAAGTAACCATTCAATTAGGGTAACCAAGCAAAGCTAAACACAAAAAAAGTTCTTCGAGAGACCCATTAATTATACTATCAATCTCAACCGAACCAAGCCAAAACAAAGAATCTAACTAGTTTCATCTAATTTCCATTTCCCTTTATTTCGTCTTACAAATCCAAGCACAAAACGGCGCATGACCTGACTAATCCCAAGAAGCCAATCTGCTCAACTTGATATTTACTAGAGATTCCCTCAACAACCACAAATAAAAAGCTAAAACATGAACGTCTGATGGATATAAGAACTGCACTTAATGAGCACTGATTTCAGCTATTCATGGGAACAACATTTTTTGTTGAGCATAAAGTTTGGACCCCAACAAGAACAAGTTCAATGCGAGAAGTCAGCCAGCAACAGCGTATTCATCATTGGGAACTAGCCCAACATGGTGTCTTGCATTCGGCATTTGTATATAGGTCTTAAATTCAGGCAAAGAAACATGCATGCTTCTCATATGGCTCCAATCTAATGGGATAATAAAAGTAGAAATTGGCAGGTTTCTAACAAAATCAGCAAAAGCATGGGACTATAAACTCACATCCATAGAAATATGCAGTGGTGCAAGAGTATATCTGCATGCAAAATCATGCACATTTGCTTGAGTGCAGCCCCCACAGGAGGATACCGACACACACACACACACACACACACACACACACAGAGAGAAAGAGTACCTGCTTTGTTTCCTCAAGTCTAGAGGAACAAAGCTTACCATGCTATACTGGTCCACCTGTTGCAACAAAAATGAGACTACTAAGAAGCAAGAACAAGTAATCATGCCTAAAATTCATGAAGGCTACCAACGAAGATGAAGAGAACTATGGATGATGGGGGCCAGCCATAACCAGTGAGACTAAGACCATTAATTGGACCCAATCGTGGGATAACAATCATAGACCACTTGCTAAAAAGAATAATATTCAAAACTAATTTTGAAATCGCAGGTAAATATATGCCATAGGTATTACACTGTTCGTGCAAGTTTGGTAGCTAGAATCTAGATAACAGATTAGGAAAGACTAGATATTTGTGGAACGGGGACCCATTATTGTTACTTTGACGATGGGAAGGTTTGGTAATATAGGATACTACAAATCCTGTGAAGGTAGGATAACTGATACAGCAGAGGTGGGATAGGAAAATCACTCATGGATCAAAATATTAAATATACAATAATGTCACTCCTGCCAAATACCCATGGGATACATATTTTCTCCTCCCATATACCCCATGGGATAGGACACGTCATCCTCCATAATACTCCTCCCATATACCCATGGGAGACATAATCCCCCTCCTTATCTCCCTTATCATGGCTGGTGGCCAAAATTGGCTTTGAATCAGTAGACTTCCCTTCAATGAGGAAGCAAGTAAATAGATAGTGAATACACACAAGCATATGGTCACCGACCTTCCATATATGTGCCGAGAGGTAAACATACACAACCGAGCATACAACTAAAAGGGACTCGGATCATGAAACTTAGATAAAGTTCATATGCAAGAATCTACAAACTGAGGTAAGATTATTTTCAGCAGTAGAAATCACTTTTTTCTGAGAAAAGAGCCTTATAAAGCAACTTCAATATGGATGCAATGTCACTCAACATAAAGTGGGGAAGTCCTTAGTCCTTACAAAATCCACATGCCGAATTGAATGGCAATAATGCTTAGGACTTACTAATTCAATCAAAGATTTGTTAAGCTTTCCAAATTGAGGAGCCATGCGTTTATTCAACTCTGAGAGCAAAACTCGAGGTTCCGGATTCAAGTAACTAAGACCAATAGCCAAAGAAAAGGATTAGAAGTGAAGTAAAATTAAGTTCAACAAGTAGCAGCAAATAGCAAAATGTGAAAATACTTACTCTTCAATTTCTCTCTTGTTTGTCACAAGATCCATTTTGGAGAGAATGTTCACATGGGGTAGTTCAAGTTGAACCATTGCAGAAAGTGAAGCCATGCAACCACTTATAAACTTGGTGACATCAGTCATGAACTAATGTATGAAAAGAAATAACACCTATAAAAAAATTGCAAACCAAAGGTGACATCCAGAATTGAAATTACTATAATTGGGGCGGAGAAAAAGTATAGAAACAAACCTGTGAATCAAGCAAGTATACAGCACAAACATTGAAGTTCTTACGCTTTAAATGCTCCACGAAGTTCTTAAGTACGGGAACATGCGAAAATAGCTCTATCTGGCCTACGAAGTAATGAAGTTCAAATGATTAAAACACAACTCCAGCGAAATGTATACCAAAATAAAGTATCCAACAACTCCTCGTAATATGATCACAGCACTGCTTGCCTACCAAAAAAATCCACAATGTGGCATAGGTATGTTCTTTAGGCCACACATACAGGGTTGAAGGAAATGATAAGGTGAACTCTAAACAAACCAACACAGACTTATGTAACTAACTCTGAGAGAGAGAGAGAGAGAGAGAGAGAGAGAGAGAGAGAGAGGATTACGTTTATCAGTAGTAGTTGACTACAATGATGAAAGCATCACACCCCATCATGTTTTCATGAGCACATGAACAATTCCATAAATAGTTTTCAACTATCTTATCTTATTCTCAACTACTCCCTCCGCTCCAAATTGCTAGTTACTTTTGGAAATTCCAACTTTTTAAGCAAACATGCAATAACTGCATTCAATAAATGCATTCACTTTAAACAGATTCATTAATTTCCAACAATGCCCTTATATTTCAACTTTTGACTGAAATTATTGTTGTTGGTAAGGGGGTAATTTTGGAAGGTTGAGTAAATATTGTTTTGACTTTTCAAATGGAACTAACAATTTGGAACATCCCAATATAGTACAAGTGACAAGCAATTTGGAACGGAGGGAGTAGTAAATGAGTATAAATTTGGGGTTCCCATTATTCATGTAATGGACAACTCCTGACACCAATTTCCCTTCTCAGTTCTCACTGTTTACTTCCATTTGTGGAGTGGAACAACAATTACGAAGTTGAGTATAAATACCTGGGCAGTCAAAAACCAAATAATCATCGTCCAAATAGTAATCCAATTCCTCTGTAAGCCAATCATCCAAATTTTCTTCAAGATGCCTAAATGTCAAGATTTAAGGCCAACTTGGATCCAACAATTAGATGGACATTAAAAAAGTTCATCACAAGTTAAATTAACAAGTTATGCCCCTCCCAAAAGACAACACAAAGTAAATGCCAAAGTAAATCATTTGGAATTCAAAACGCAAAGGATACTCCATGCAATACATAAGGCCACCATTTGGACCCAATCCAAGCTCTTCCATAACATCATCCAAAGAAATGAGTTCCCTGATATCTGCAAGAAAACAACACTTGATTGGTCAAAAAACTAAAGAAAGAGCTGAAACAAGCAAACATACTATGGAACTACATGGGTATAACAGAGTGAACTATTACCCATGGCAACGGGATAATCGAAATTCTCGGCAGCGGGATCTAAGTTCACGATATGAATTGTTCGCCTCATCGTTTCGCAGTGTTCATACAAACTAGAGCAGTATGTAGACTGGTAAAGCAATAATTAAGCAGATAGTCAGCATAGGATGAGCAAATGTCAAAAATAGGAGAATCAACAAATAGAAGCTACCGTTCTTGTCAAATGGCATATGATTATCCTATAGCAAAGACATAATAAAAATTCAAGTGGATAAAACAATCAAGAGTAGTCAAATCTAAAATATCACCTTGCCACTGCCTGCAGGGCCAATAACCAGCTGTGCGTAACCCATTCAGCCCTTTCAAGTGCTTTATCAATTCAAGATCAACGTTCAAACAATATTGGATAGAACCTCAAGAACTACAACAAAAGCATATGCAGCACACCAAATGCCAGCCGCGAACAACAAACTCAGTACAAAAGTCCTCGAGCATATTGGAAGAAAGAATTGATAGTTATACACTTTTATCTGGTGGATTATCAGTATGGTAGATCAAGTACAACTACAGTAACTCTGAAATAGATGGATTTAGAATGTTTGATGACTTTAAGCCATTGTAGAAATCAAACAAAAAACGCAAAAAACGCAAAATTTTCACATAAACAAACACAAAAACATTCTAAACCCACCATCAAAGGTAGTAATTTCACATAAACAAACACAAAAATTTCGTACTTGCTCACTGCCGAAAAACCAATCAGTAGCACTCTTCTTGTAATCGAGCTGTCTCCTTCATACAATCGGAGAAAACACGAGAGAGAGAGAGAGAGAGAGACGAGTACCTCCAAGCTTTGTCGTTGATGTCGGCAGATCTGGGTAAAAGGTAGAAATATATTACGTATTTAGGTTTTTTTTTCTTCAAAAAAGAAGTAAAAGGTAAACTTATAGCAATAGTACCTCTAATTTACATGAAACCTCAATTCAGTCCATATGAAAGGGAAAATCACAATTCTAACCTTGAATTCCGTTCGTTTCATTGCCCTTGTATACTATAGGGTTAAATTTGACACAATTAATAATAGAGGGGGGAAAAAGAGATTTCAAGCAAACTAAAGGGACTATTTCTGAAATTTACCCTAAATAAAATAAGGGTGAGTTTCTCATTTGATAAAATCAATATTTTTAAAATCAACAGTTGATTTTAACAAATGAGGAAGCCATTTGCTAATTTTTTTATTTATTTTAACTCTAAGTATGTGAGTGCTATCTATGCGTGCAATTCTTCCAGTGGTTGAAACTTCAGAAAAGAAAGAGAGGAAAAGTAAATGAAAAAATTTCACTCTCTTGAGGGGTGTTTGCGATATTCTAGATTTTACATTTTAGATTTATGATTTTGGTTTAGATTCTAGAACTATGAACGGTGTTTGCTATAGCTTTATATTTTTTATTAAATGTTACAGAAACTGAAGAGTAGTGTTTCATGCAAAAGCTACAAAATAAGCTTTTTATTGTGAATTAGTCTATTTTGTCCTTGACCAAGGGATAATTGTTAAAATGGCAAAAAAAAAAAATTGTCTTTACGCTAATCATAGCTTCTCAAAATCTATAGTAGCATCTAAAAACCAACTATTTGTACTTTACTCTTACGCGGGAAACAATTATTTTAGAAAGTTATTAAAATCAATGTTTTCTTTTCTTAATTAATGAGTCTGAAATCTGAGATTCCCATGAGATAAGGAAGGAATCAGATTCACACTCAGTTTGGGAATGTGATTCCTAGTTGAATGTGACATGATCAAGAATCACACTCCTATTCTTGATCATTCCAAACGTCGTAATCAGAAAAGTATGAAATCACATTCTTGTTCATGTCTGTTCCAAACATTAGAATCATAAAAAGAAGTCATCACATTAATTCTCATTCCCCCTCAAGATTGCTGACATCCAAACTGTGTCATACATAATACTAAAAAAATTAACATTTCAATGTGTTTTACATGTATCAATGCACTTTTTGTACATTAGTCTGGGGATCCTATAAAAAAAATGAACATTTCAATGTGTTTTACATGTATCAATGAGTTTGTGCAAATATCTGTGCACTTATCACATGTATCAATGTAATTTTTGCATATTAGCTGTGGGACCCACTTCAGGATCCCAAGAAACGATCTAAGCCGTTAATTAATTTTAAAATACTATGTTTTGAGTCAGTCCATAAAAATTCATTTTAATCGGATTTTTGCAAGTGTTTGATCCAATTATCTAATATTTTTCTCAAAATTCCTCAAGAATTGAATTCTTAATGAAATGTGAAAGATTGGATTAAGTATTTCTGGATATTTGATTGAGCTGAATTTTTTTTTTAATGGGTGACGTAAAAAACAATATTAAATTTATGAATGGTTTGAATAGTTTGTGGAGATCTCGAAGTGGACCCCACTTACCCGAACATCTGTGCACTTAACAAAGCTGTTAAACGGCCAATACCCAATGGAGTGTCATTAGCATTTTCCTTTCATTGATTTTATAAGACTTAAAGTTAAGCTCCAAGTCTCCTCCTGTACTGCCAAGTACTTGACATAGAAAAAGCTTCGCAAAGCTCCTGAAGTCTTTAATAAATTAAATTTATTTCAGTCAAAGGAGACTAAAGTTTTATCCAAAGGAGACTCTAAGTCTATATTCAAAATTCTAAAATTCGTTTGTGTTTCTCAAAGTGTGGATTGTGTGTCATCATCAACGAGAATTTATTTTAACTCTTTCTTAAACTGGGATTTGTCAATAAAGTATTACATATCAAATAATTTTTTATTAGAGGCCAAGGTTGTCAAATCTTTGTAAAACATTTGGTCATGATAAAGATTATATTTATATGTGTATTGCAACTTTCTATAACTTTAGGGACCAACCTGGATAGAATAGAAACTTCAAACCATGTTCTTCATTTTTCCAGTAACCAGCTAACCATTTTTTATTTTTCTTTTATCAAACTCAGAGTTTTTGATTACTCAAAAACCGCCCAAAGGGCTACAAACGCCGAACCGGAGCCCATCGAAGGGTAAAAAAACCCCGATAAACGGGTTATCCATGTGGTTCAGATGAGCACAAACCGAGTACAGAAAACAACCACCCCGAAAAGAAGTACCAAACAACCACCCTCGAAGGGGGCAACAATTCCACACAGGGAAAATAGAAGAAAACAAACAAAAACTCTGAGTTTGGTACCACTTTGTCATAGAAAAATATCAGGTGCTTTGAATTGATTGCAAATCGAAGTTCCCTGATAGCTGCCACGTCGTTTCCTGTGAGGCGGAGATATATAAAATTATGAAAATAATTAAAAAGTAAGAACAATATTTTTCATTTCGAGAACAGTAAATTATAATGAATGATATCGTGCGATAATGATACTGCGTTCGAGGAATGACATGATAATAATAATACTCGAGATTAATTTTTCAATTTATCCAAACCATCCCATAAAAACTTGAATGACTGGATTTAGTCTTGTAAAAATCATCGAACCAAGATTTGTTTCATAATTCGGCCCCTTCCGACTTCCCTTCCTGGCTCCGCCATTGTTCCTTGTTAAGGGTCTTCTTAAGGGCCTCAACGAATCGATCGAAGTCCCTTGATGATTGCCAAGTAGTTCCCTGGTAAGGGCCTTAACCATTTTGTCAAAAATGGGTACAAACAGAAGTTAAAAGGGCTTATTGCTTATTGCAAGAATTACAGAGAAGTTGGTTTTGCGGAGGCAATGGTTGATGCTACCAAATTGGTAAATGAAATGAGGATTGAACCTAAGATTGTAGAAAAACGGATCATTCAAAGAAAAAAGCAATTTGACGAGAATGTTAGTGAAGATGTGACACACATAGTTGAAAAATCATTTAGAGGGAATTACTTATTTAAGAAGAGTAATATTTAAGTGATACTCATGTGTTTTTGAGATAATATTTATTTTCAGAACTTTGTATTTTGTGTTCTTATATAAAATACTAAGACTTTATATAATTTTGTCTTCGCGTATTATGACTGCTTTTTTTTTCCCCTATAAAAACTGTCAAAAAATCTTGGACCGACCCTGATCCTCAAGCCAACACTCACTAATATATATATTTTTTTATCTCTTCCTAATTCTCACAATATATTTTGCTCTCTTGCTCTCCTCAATTCTGTATGTATATCTTCGTAACACCCTTAAATAAAAGAGACCCCACGAATGCAAGGAAACCGAACCCGTAGTGGCCACCTAATTTCCCTTCTGAAAATTGACCTTCCACCTGTGTCAACCAAAACAAATCTGTTTTTCCCTTTTACTTAACTTTTACACCTCATGGCAAAAAAGGAATCTGAGCAATTAGGAGACAACTTCGCAATCCACCTCAGTTGTTCACAAAAGGCATTAGCCACTTCATTATCACGTGGAAACCAAAAAAAACAACTTCTTAACAAAGGTACCGACAAAGGAAAATGCTAAAAGTATATTAGAATGCGTAAAAAATGTACGAAAGCAGATGAAAACGTATTGAAAAATGCAAAAAGTGTATTAGATGATGTGTTTTGTTTTTGTCTTTTTTACTATATACTTAATGAAAACTATGTGGACTTCCGTTAGCCGCCCCGATATTATAATAACACCTGGGTGGTTCACAACACTTTACACCATCCAAAGGTAATCAAAGAAGCATGCAAAAGCATTGCTGTCAGCACTAAAGTATCTGGCCCCGGCATGGAGTGAGTGCTACGTATTGAGAAACTATTCAGAAAATATTCAGAATTTGAAAATGAATGGCTCAAATTCACTAAGGATTAATCTGAGCTACTCATTTTCAAATCTTGAATAGTTTTTCTTGACACTTAGCATTTCCCGTGGAAGACCGAAAGACCATGGCAATAGCAGAATAAGTATACGACTACACCCAAAATACACGTACAAACACTCAAACAGTCTGTACACCTTTTATTTTACAACCGGATGTCCAAGCCAGTTTACGCGCATCTCGACTAATTCTGCGACCTTGAAGATAACGACCGAGCATAATCCCAGTGGCCCCAATAATTTGCTTGCAAGAAGAATCGAACTTAAAACTTTAGATGAGAGCAAACGCCTAAATCCCAAGACAATACCACTTTGCTAACCCTCGGGTTTCTACCGGGAGGAAAGTTGGGGAAGCATGGAACCTGTCTCTGCATTTTAGTTCTTAGATCTCTGGTTTTGCGGTTTTGTCCTTGATGTCTAGTTTCTTAGCTATGTTGTTGGCTAGTTGCTGTGTTTGTTTGTTTTGGGTTGTGATTGTAAACTTTTTGATATCAGCAAGAACTCAATTTGATTTTGTAAGACTTTATGTCACTTCCGGAAGGTGAACCTAAAAGGTCTCCTCCCTAATTTTGCCAAGTACGTGACAGAGAAAAAGCTTGGCAAAAGCTATTGAATTGAGTTTTATTGAAGTCAAAGGAGACTTAAAGTTTTGATTCACACTTTTAAAATTGATTAGTATTGCCTAACTACATATTTAAATTGAATAGTGTTTTTTGCACTCCACAAATTACTAATTGCACATCAAAAGTTGAGTGCCCAAATCAATCCAATGCGTAACTGATTTTCGCACCCACTTTTAATTGCATATAGTAATTTGTGGAGTGGAAAGATCAATTCTCATTTAAATTGCATCTTAATGAGACTTTTATTTGCCTTTTGTTCTTTTGAATTTGTCTTTTAAAGTACTTTTGTTTAAGATGAAACGGCATGAGCTGTCGACAACCATGCACCACTTGTGTCCGTGTTGCCGAACATTCGCTCATATGTGAGTACAAATTTGAGCAAAGATTGGACCTATTTATACACCAGTGTTCTAATGAGGACCTCATTTGCGAACCTACTTCCCGATTGAATTTTGATGATCCGAACCGTTCAATGTGTTTTTAAAACGTGTTTTGAATGGTTCACGCGAGGAATCACACACTTTATCGAAAACTGCTCGGATCAAGCTCTTCTCAGTCATTTTTAAACACATTAAACGGTTGGAATCATCAAAATTCGATCTAAAAATGGGAGGTCCGCATGTTTGGTCTGCAAATGAGGTCCTCACTAGAACGAAACTATATATATATATACACGTAAACCGAGATAGATTGATAAATACGTAATTAACCTAAATTTTGGGAGAGCTTCCTAAATGATAATCTGATAAAATCAATAATGTTAAAATCAATTATAAATGAGAGAGCTATTTGACAAAACTTACACATTTCATGTTAGCCTAACGTCTTGTATTAGGTCGGCCAAGGAAACACACTATATATAACACCACTATAGATTGCTACATAATCTGGCCAATCGGATAAAGCTTCAAAAGTATTATTCTTCGCTTCCATTGCCAGCGAGCCAAAGCTATAAAGCTAGAGAGGGAGAGAGTTCTGACAAACCGCCATGGACGCACAGCGACAAAGAGCACCGGCTCCACAGGAAGGAGGCGGAGTAGGTTTAACTCTTCTCGTCGCACTCCTCGTCGCCGTTTTCTCTTTGGTATTCCTCTCAACAATCATCTAGTCTCTGTTATTTAAATGGATTCGGATTTGTTTCCATATGTATACATACTAGAGGATTACGTGATCGAAACACTAGAGAAACGTAGAGACGTTTGTGGATGTCGACGGCGGGATTGATTTCCTATGATACGTCGACGTGCATAGTCGAAGTGCGTGTAAACTGGCAGGAGGACACGTGAGTTATTGACAACAAGAGAAACGTAGAGATGAAGGGCCTGTTTTGTGAATCAGATTTGTTTCTTTGATGTAATTTTAGTTCTTACGGATCACTAGAGTTTGCGTGATCAAACTAGAAATGAATCGTAAAAGAAAAGAAAACTTGATAAGCTTAGCTTTATAAGAATGTCTAAGTTTTGCAGGAACTTTCATTATTATAGTGAAAACTTAGCTTTAATACACTAATAAAAAGCGTATTTTAAATAATGATTATGTAGGCTAGTCGGTAAGAAAACAATATGGCAACGTATGTGTGTCATTCCGAGGCACTGAGCCCTGTCGCGCTCTATGATTTTGAGGATACAATAATTAAAGAGAGATCGATTTGTCAAATGTCGCATTCATGTTAGGATATTAATTAGTATTATACTCAATAATATTCACAACCACTGGTATACTAGTCTGGCATGTTAAAATAATAACATTTCAAGGACGTTGAGCTCATCTGTTGACTCATATACTGATAAACTACAAAATTTTCACCAAACTAACGATAGATAATTCATGAGAACCCTCTTTATCCTTTTAACATGTCTAGAGTGATTATTTTAATGTTTGAGGAAAATGAGGGGAAAAAAAAGGTTACGCGAATGATTTAACAAATTTTAATAGAAATACAGTTTTGTCGAACTTAACGCGCTATGAAGTTATCTTTTACTTTCCACAAACAAAAAATGTAGGTACAAGTGTTTGAACCTCGATTCACCTTAGATTTGTATTGTCTTTGTATGAATCGGGAAAAGACTTGTGAATCGTTCAATTCTGGAAGATTTAGGTTTTTAGATATTACAAAACACGTTGCCCTTGTTATAGCTCAACAGAGAAAACGGATTCATGTAGACTAACTCAAATGGTTGGGACTTAAGTTTGGTTTGGTTGTGTTTGGTTACCAATCACTAGACTAGTATCCAATGAGTGTCTGCAAAAAAATATAAGTTTTAATTGAGTTTTAGGTGATTGCAAAATCGAATGCAAATTGGAAGAAAAGGAAAATATATGTGTAGTAATCCAATAACTGGTTATAAGCTCTGATATTCCATTATTTGACTCTGTACTGCCAATCATTACATTGCAACTTTGTAGAGACATTGATCAGAAAAAATAAAAATAAAAACCCTTGTAGAGACGTGTTAAGTGCATTTGAAGGTGGTAGTTTCATTTGGATTGCAATGTGTTGCTACTTGGGTGTTGATACTGCACATTGTTTTATAGTCACAATGTGTTTCTCCTTCTATTTATTCATGTATTCTTTCTCTGAAGCGAAAGAAACTTAACCTAGTCATGTCTGGTACATTTTTTAATTTTATCATAGTAATGTCTAGTAGTTTAATCTCCTATTTCCCTGCAAAGCGAAATAACCTGCGAATTACATTGATTGGCAGTGGGAAGATGATCCACAAAGTAATTTGCTTGGGGTGCCATGGTCTATTATATTCGGTTGGAGAGGAACTATAGGACCTCAGCTTTACTTATAAAGCAATTTAAAGATGATGTCAGAACTAAATCTTCTCAAGTCCGTTCTTTCAAGGCTAATCCTATTCATTTCTTTCTTAGAAAAACTCGATTCTCCCTTTCTGTTTTTTTTTTTTTTTTTTTTTTTTGGTGGGGGTGGTGGTGTTTTTTTTGGTAAGTTACTTTTCATTAAGAAAAAACTCAACCAACATAACCCCAAAAACTCAGTTACAAACTTGCTAGAAGCAAGCATACCAACAGGATATTGATACAAGAGAAAGACCTGAACAAAAACACCCTACCTATTACAGGAAAATAGGAGGCATTTGCCAATTAACACAGACGAAATGGTTTTCATCAGTCTTCTTCATACATCTCCAAGAGAGTAGGCAAGCTCTCATGTCTGTATGAATCTTAGCTATGACATCCCAACAACTGAGCCTTTGCCCTTTAAAAATTCTTCGATTCCTCTCACACCAAATGTTGAAAACAACAGCTGCCTAGGAGAGTTTAACCACTGAATTCTGTTTATAAGCAGTAAACTGTTGGATTTGTACTGATTGTTGCGGTTGAGCTCTTCTCTTCTTGTTTTGAAAGGTAGGCCTTCCTTGATTACCTGATTTTCTTCTTTTGGAAATAAAATCTCATTTACCATAAAAATGTTGCCCATTACGAGAAGTGAGAACTTGTAGATTGCATGTCAATTTCATACTGTACCATGAATACCCTACTACAGCATTAAAGTTGTTACATCCCCCCCTCCCAAGCCATTTTGCCGAGTTTATGATTGCTAGGTTGATTCTAAGATAGTCTTGTAAAGAATCTAGAATATGTGTTACATTAACTTGTGGAGATTTCATGACTTCGAATGTAAAAATTTGCAGGTACTCATTCCATCATTTCCTGCAGCAAAAAATAGCTTATCGCTTTTACATCAAGTTCCAGAAGGTCATGTTGGGGTATACTGGATAGGAGGTGCCCTTCTGAAAACAATTACACCCCCAGGTTTGGTTGTTATGAATATTGGCATTTGGGATCGTATTTTCGAGTCAATTGAATATTACTTATAGGCTGCTTGCCCACACTGATTTGGTATTTTAGGTTTTCATCTGAAAATGCCTTTGATAACGCACTTTGAGCCCATTCAAGTGACCCTTCAAACAGATCTGGTGTGATTTATTCATTTCCAATGATAATGGATTCCCCATTTCCATTTCAACTCTTTAATCTTGAATAACAAATATCATGTATAGTTCATTTGGAACCTTTGTTATAATGCAGGTGAGGGATATCCCATGTGGTACAAAAGGGGGTGTTCTGATCAACTTTGCGAAAATAGAGGAAAGCCTTTGAGATTGTATTCTGCGTGACAATTGACTTTATTTTTGCTCCGTTCATTTGTAACGTAAAAGTGTTATTTTTCTAATGCTCTTCAGGTTGTTAACCGCCTTCATAAAGATTTTGTGTACGAAACACTGCGGGATTATGGTGTACAGTATGATAACACATGGATATATGACAAGATTCATCATGAGATCAATCAGTTCTGCAGTGCTCATTCCCTTCAACAAGTTTATATCGATATGTTTGACCAGGCAAGATTGTAAGCTTAACCACATTTAGAGATCTCTTTTGTTGATGCCTTGATGGGCACATAATGACCAACGTTTATGTACAAGCCTCTGTGGGTTGATGGATGTTTATAATTCTCACGATTCTGATTGCAATTTTGTATGTAGTTTTAGGAATTGGGGATAATGTCTTGATACTTTTATCGGCATTTCTATTTGTGGTAAATGCTTAATGATAAGAGATATATACGCATAAGCGACATTTTGACAAAGTGAATATACTGCGGAAGGAAAAGAGAGGGAATCCACCGTCCAACTGCTCCATGAAATCTTTGAATCTTGTCTTATACCAATAAGATTGTAATTTCTCGGAATTTGCAGTTCATGCATTGGGGGTATGGCGTTAAAGGAACAACAACTATTTATGTTGCATTTTACAGATTGATGAAAAAATGAAGGATGCTCTTCAGGCAGATTGCACGCGGTATGCTCCAGGTATTGAAATCATTAGCGTCCGTGTCACCAAACCTTCGATACCTGAAAGCATAAGACGGAATTTCGAAGAGATGGAAGGCGAACGCACCAAGGTACTATGCTGGTTATTTTCTGCCTCATTCCTTTTAGCCTGAACAGTGATTTGAGGAAAGATGAAGTCCTTCTTAATGTTTAGAATTTGTGGCAGACTATAGGTCTTTTTTTTTTTGTTAATAAGTTCCAAGGACCATCGTAAACTAAATTGACTGTAGGCTTTTTCGAGCCTTTGCCTCCAAAATTTCATTTGAAGCCCCCCCACGTAAGTTCATATAACTTCTGTTGCTGATGAATCTTAGTTTAGGTTTTGATTGCAATAGAGAGGCAAAGGGTGGTTGAGAAAGAGGCTGAGACACAGAAGAAGGTAGCAATAAGCGAAGCTGAGAAGAATGCTCAAGTTAGCATGATCCAGATGGAACAAAAGCTGATGGAGAAGGATAGTGCTAGGAGGCAAGAAGAAATTGCAAATGAAATGTACAAAGCTCGCGAGAAGAGCTTGGCAGATGCTGAATACTATAGGTGAATTATGCTGCCCTGTCTTTCGGACACATGTATTCTTGTTCTATAAAATGGATTTCTCAGATTCTGTTTATAAGCATAGCTGAAGAAGTTGCCTGGCATACATTTGCAGAGCAATGAAAGAAGCAGAAGCAAACAAGTTGAGGCTTACACCCCAATATTTGGAGCTCAAATTCATTGAAGCAATTACTAACAACTCAAAAATTTTCTTTGGAAATAAGGTTAATACTCTCTCTCTGTGTGTGTGTGTGTGTGTGGGCGCGCGTGTCCACGGCAAAATGTAATCCTTATCTCACTTTGGAGATCTTGGCATGTAAGGGGTAGTAATAACTCCCACCTCACAGAGGCTTGTGACTAGTCTTTTCAGTTGTAGCCTGGCCCGTGGAGTGTTGAAGTTGAGCCGAGCCTGTTCCTTATCTGATGTCTCGCTATGCGCCTAACACCGGAGGGTGTTGATGGAGTCAATTAGGTCCCCGACGGGTAGGGTGGGGTGTGGCGGTGGGCTGTCACTGTATCTTGTAATCCAGTGGTCGATAATATCACTCTCTCTCAATCCCAACAACAGCTGGGAAAAGGGAGTTTTTGGGCCTATGAAGGACAATTTAACTTCCACGTCACGGGCAAGTCTTTTGGGTTGTAGCCTAGCCGCGCTCTGGTGTTTATACGTCTTTGTTTTGTTGCAGGTACCCAATATGGTTTTTGATCAGAGGCTGCTTGGAAACTTTTTCCAAGATTTAAACAGAAACGATAAAACGGAAGCTGCAAGTTCTAAGATCACGGACGCGATGCGATGAACAGTTACATTATGAGGAACTTTTGTGACAGAAAATGATGCTTCGTCTTGGATTCATTTTTTTTTTTTTTTTTGGGTGCTATCGGCTATAAATTTTTTAAGTGGCAATAAATTTTATACAAGTGGTGATATTTCACTATTAGATTTAGTTGAGAGGAAGATTTTTTTTTTTACAGGAAACAGTTTGTGTTTGGCATCCAAAATGTTTTTTCATCAGCATGTCTATATGAAGTGACTGGTTCAGATCCTCTTCACATCCAAAATGTTTAAGCTTATCCATTCCTTTTCTTGTTTGTTTTTTTGAATTTTGGATTTTTCAGCTTCTTCCTTGTAGGACACCATGATGGGTTTTGAAGTGAATAGAAAGAACGATCTCAACCCAATAATTTATGGGCCTGTTTGTTTGCCCGAATATGAGTTAGGCATCCACTTAACCTATTTAGCTATGGATACCACATATCCGGCATTTGGTTAAAGTTTTTACAAGCCGGATTGAATATACATTAAGAGCCCGTTTGGATGGCGTATTAGTTTGAGAGGGATTAAATAGTCAGGGGAGATAAAATAGTAGGGGTGATTAAATAAGAATGGCGGGCCCACATTGATGTGATAGTTAAGCAGGGGGGATTAAATAGCCCATGCTTTGGATGAGGGATTAAAAATGGTAGATTAAATAGCCCATGGTTTGGATGGATGATTAAATGGGAGGATAAGGAGGATGAATGATGTAAAATGATGGTAAAAGACAATGTTGCCCTTGTTCTTGCATATATTAGAATATCTATCTATATATTTATATAAACGCCAATAATAGTTCATTTTATATAAAATTTAATATTTACGTTGTCATACATATTTATATTTATTATTTTAATAAAAAAACAATTTTTTTTATTTCTAAGTTATAAATTGATTATTTCGGTTATGTATTAAATATTAATACCTAATATTAATTCCTAATTAAAAAATGAAAAATGTGAACAATATGTTGGGTTTTTTTATTAACATGTACTAGGAATGGATTAATTATTATATAATTCATTAGTTAAAATTAAAATTTCATTACTTAACTACCTTTTCAATTTTTCAAGTGATACAGAACTTCTTCGTAGCACAAGTGAGAATCAAGTACTTCAATTAAATTATAAGTGCGTGTCTACAAAAAACTACAAAGTAAATTACATGTCTAGTACAACTAAAAAACAAAATTGGATGACTGACATAATAATAATATTTTTACAAGTCAAGTACAGATTTGACGAGAAAAACTGGATCAACATTGCGATGCCCGCCCCGAATAAAGCCCAGGTACATTTCTCGGCGAACGTGGAATTTGGTGAAGTTCCAACCTTTGCTCCAGCCGCTGTAGCGCTATCATGCGACAAAGTTCCCATTTGAAGCACATCTTTTGTTTCCACCAAAACACATTACAATACAACTTACTAATAAAACATATGAATATTGGGCAGCAATTTTGGCTCAGATATTGTCTTTGAAGACCACATTTAACAAGTGGCACCAATAGGCTGCATCATTAGTTGGTAATTGACCAACTAATGTTGCCTCGCCTCAAAAAGATGCATGCATGCTTCTACGGAAATAAAATATCATCATCGCCACAAGATAGGTGACTTTCACATGGCTCAGGTTCATTCATTGCCCAATCAGAATGCAGTAAACTAAAAAACAAACAAAGATGGTTCATTAACAGGTTAGCATACATCACTGCCCAGTTCAAGTAAACTGCCCACAACCAAAGATGGCTCAGTAGCAGGTAGCATGCATCACTGCCCAGTTCAGGTAGATTTCAATAGATTTCAACAAATTTCCTCAAGTATTGAAGCACAAAAAAGTTTCAATGTGGCAGAGAAGAGTCCCCTACTGAACTCAGAAATTAGCAAATAATGATGATAGTTTAGATACCATAGAATTATGGAAGAGAGAACAAAAATCAAATTGAAGAAACAGGTTCCTGTTCCTCTAACCAACATTGGGCTCAACCATTATTCAAATCATGTTTTTGCCTTAGTGGTACTCTTGGTTGCAATTAGATTGCCACGCCAAGATAACATCCAAAGGCATACTTCCATCAAAAAAATTCCAAACACAGTATCATCATTGCCCAGAAAAGGGAAAAACCTCTCATGTAGCTGCCCATGAAACACATTCACTGAGGTTACCATACCCAAATGCAGTACCCAAATGCATAAGACAAATTGGATTCTCACCAGAAACAACTAAACTGCACACACACACACACACACACAGAATTCCAAAGTCACACAAGTTTGAAACCCCCCCCCAACACACACACACACACACACACACACACACACACACACACACACAGAGTCAACCAACTCAAAATGGGCTAATGCAGTAGCAGGTTAGCACCAACAGGTGCACCAAATGGCCACAAACACAGATTCATTGGTTGCAACTCAGAATCTGAAACTGCCCAGATTCTGAAACTGGGTTGCAAGCAAAACACAGAGTGACAGTGCATTGGTTGCAAGCAAAACACAGATTCACCAAGTCCACTAACAAAACACAAGCATGGGGGCTCAAGTACTCAAGATTCACCAAGTTGAAACTGCCCAGAAACACAGAGTGACAGTGCATTGGTTGCAACCAAAACACAGAATCACCAAGTCCACTAACAAAACACAAGCATGGGCTCAAGTACTCAAGATTCACCAAGTTCACCCAGTTTTAGAGATTAAAATTAAAGGCTCAGTTTAACATCATTGCCCGTATGAACATAACATGAGCATAACAGTTACAAAGTGCAGATTCAGAGTTACAAACCAAACTGCATGCAACAGCAACAACCAAACAGCATGTAGCATCAACAACAACCAAAGTGCAGCACCAACAACCATCACTATCCACAAACACAGAAACAATAACAACAAACTGCAGCAACTAATAATAACAGGTAACATATATATATCCCAGAACTCAGAATCAGAATTCAGAACCAAACTACAACAGAGAACTTCAGAGTTTCAATAATGCACTACTAAACCATTTGGGCTCAGTGGAATCCTCATTGCCCAGAAACTACCAAAACCAGGAACAAAGACAGTAAAAATGCCCACAAACTAGAAACAAAGACAGAAACTGCCCACAAACATATTCATAAACTGTCCATAAGCAAACACAGAAACTGTCTTAGTTCACAGATACAATTTCACCACTGCCTCAGTTCAAGTTGCCCATTACTGCCTCAGTTCACACAACAAACCAAGCAAAGAGAGTCAAGAAACAAATGCAACTGTTTGAGCCAAGCAACAGAGTCAAGCAACCACAACTGTACCAATTGCCTACAAACACAAACAGAAACTGCCCAGAAACAAATGCAGTAGCAGGTTATAGTAAACACTATAACAATGGGCTCAGATTCAGATAGTAATGCAACCCCTATTGCTACTCTTGGCTGCAATTACATTGCCCCGCCAATATAACAACCAAAGGCAGACAGAGGCTCAGTTTCAGAGATTCAAATTAAAGGCTCAGTTTCACATCATTGTCCATATAAACATAACATGAGCATACCAGTTACAAAGTGCAGATTCAGAGTTACCAAAGTAAAGGCTCAGATTTCACATCACTGCCCAGGCTCAACAGATTACGCATCATTGCCCAGAAAACAACTTCATACTATAACATTTTTCAACCCCCCACACACACACACACAGGTTCTAGTAAAGGGAAAACCTCATATAACCAAAGTACTGCAGCAACTACCACCTGCATATGCAGCAGCAGCTACCAGCAAAGCAAATGGAGTAAATATTTCAGATTCAGAGGCCAATGGACAGAGTAATACATGCATTATACCATAGATTCAGTGACCAAAGTTGCAGGGCTCAGAAATATGTTTGATTACATGATTAGGTAAATACCTTCATCATTGCCCAACGAAGAATACCAGTTAAGTTACACACAACCTGCGAAGGGGAAAACATATTTCCCATTAGTAATTACATATATCCAAAAAAGTGGTCACATATTACATCACTTGACAGCTAGTTACATAATCCAGCTCTGCATACATGGTGACTGCCGAACCATAAAAAATATACAAATGTTTCCTTGTTAATTTCCTAGAGTACAACCAAGTTAGCACTTACCCAAGTTTATACAAAAAGGCAGTTCATACTTAGTTACTAATTACACAAAAAAAAGTCATCATCTATGAACTTCGTACTCCAATCTAGGTTGTGCGAGGATAGATTTGTCCATCAAGGATAGCCTCCACCCATTGTTGCTTGTTCTCCTCTTTGATGCCATAGAATTGAGTGACCCTCAGGTCGTTGTCACAAATTATAGTAGTCAACTTAAACTGTTGAACGATAGTAAGGTCAAGTTTTGCAAGCTCATCCGGAATCCTTTCACGGCGAGCTTCAACTTCTCTTGGAAACCCCATTGACTTGGCCATATCTGCCATATGTGTAGTGGTTGAATTCATCCAATTATTCATATCCTCTTGGAATTTCTCTTCCTCCATACCCATCTGAGACCTTTTTTTGACCTTCTTACCTTCGGCATTGGCCGAGGGTGCATTGATGGGCATTAATGGATGGGGCGAGGCCGTCGGAGGTGTCGAGCTGCGAGGTGTGGAGGTGCGAGGTGTGGAGGCGCGAGGGGTCGAGGCTGAAGGTGTGAATGGTTGACTCCCGAGCTCTCCATCTTGTGTGAAGAACATATGCACTGGCCATTTGTGTAAAATCCTCAGCAAACTCTCCGGTTGCCCTATCTTTCCCGAAGAGGACTACCCATTCATCATAGTACGGGAATGACCTACCATTATAGCCTTTGCACTTTGGATTGGCCTACAAAATTTTTGTTGGTGTTAAAAGTAAGAATAGGCAATTCTATGCTTTAATTTGAAATTAAAGCAATGGAATTTACCTTTTCATACTCCTCCCACACCGAAGGCTCATCCACCACGACGCATTTGTTAACGTCATTCCAACCAAAACCACTCCTCGCTAAAATGTCAGTGTTGCGATTGTAGGTTGTTTTCCAATTCCTCACTTTAGACACAATGTGAGGGGTGGCTCTAATGGCGGTGTTGGGCATCAATTTCTTCAACTTATTGGCAAGTAAGGTGAAGAACCCCGGCTTAAAACCATTGTCAGCACTCCATTTGTCAGAGTACTCATTACTCATGCATCGGATCAAGTGATCCTCCTCGAATTTCTTCCACACGTAACGGCCCTACTAGAATTGGTAGCCGGTTCAGATTCTTTCGTATCCATTACTGCAAATACATTTCATATTTATCCCAAATATAGAAGTGCGAACATATATATGAAGGTCTCATGATATATATAACCTAAGAAGCCGGAGTTTATCAAAGTCATAAATCCAAATAAATTAACTCCTACCAAATGTCATACACCCACAAATGTCAACTCATTGAAGCAAATTGTTTAAACTTAGAATACAAACATAATATTGGAGTTACAAATTCTTGAAACGGGAATTACAAATAGCTTAAACTTCGTCCACATTTCCACCACCATTGGCTAACCAATGGTTGTACATGGCGTTTGCCAGGGCATCCCTCCCCTGGGTCCATTCATCGGACGTCTCCAATTGGCCAATGTGTTCTTCAACGGGTATATTGTGGAGGTTTTGTTGCTCCCATATCGTATACTCTAACTCAATAGGATCGTCAGGCATCTTTTTTTTTATGAGATTGTGGAGAAGGCAACACGCTGTGACGATGCGACATTGAGTCCGTATGGGGTAGTACGAGGCACACCTCAATATTGCTCACCGCATCTTCAATACACCAAATACTCTCTCAACACAATTCCTAGCGCTAGAGTGCTTCATGTTGAAGTACTCCTCTTCTCCATATATTAATGTGATACCGTTGGCTGCGGTATGGTGCTAGAAACCCCTCCCCGTTTGGGTAACCTGCGTCCACAAGGTAGTAATGTCCTGGAATGACATTGACTACGCATATCAGCCATGGAAAGTTTAGTGTAAGTAATCTAAAAAAGGAAATTGGCATCAATTTGGAACGTACCATGGGGAACTTTCAACCCATGTGGTCTTTGAATGGCGTCTCGAAGGATTCTAGAGTCAGTTGCAGACCCTTCCTATCCAGACAAAACGTAGACAAATTTCAAATCCCTAGTACAAACACCTAGAACGTTTGTAGCAATCTCACCCTTCCTGTTCCTATAGCGAGGCTTGATGGCAGCCGGGGGCTTAATTGGCACTTACGTTCCGTCCAATGCCCCTAGGCAATTCTACGAAGAATTGAATAGAATATTGATAATTAGATAATGTGGGTCTGTTAAGCAAAACAAAAGGGGAGAGTTGGCATTAAAAACCATGCAATTATACCTGAAACCAACTCCACCTATTGTCATTGTTGTTTGGAGGTACAAGATCAGGCCTAACTACAAGCATGGGGTGCAGTCGCAACACAGCTTGAAGTACTGCATGGAAATGCCTGCTAACAGTCTCAGTTGATCTGTAAAAGTCAAACTTTGTGCGTCTCTGCTTCGTATGGTGCGACAGAATCCACAAGAATATGGCTACTCTCTCCTCCAGACATACGTTTCGTGAGTCTCCTAATCCAACACCTCGGACTAAGCAGCACAACCTAAAAAACGTATGCCTATTGACTCTCAACTGATCGTGACAATCAGTCTCATTACCCCTTGTCAGCCTGTTGATTCTCATAATTTGACTCTGGTAAAAGTCAGGATTCGGAGACAAGTGCGGACGAGCCTCCTTGTAAAAACTTGTCACGAAGAAGTAGAGGCGAAACACACCAAGTGCAGCAATAATAAAAGTCTGTAATGCCACAAATGCCTCTTCCTGTTGTCTTCTTGTCAATTGTCAATTGTGAATTATTTAATCTTTCCATCCTAAATTTAATTTCATTCATTAGTTATTTGGGAACATCACATATTACCACATAAGACCCAATTGGGTTCCACATCAGTCACAAGTTTCAGCTATGTTTTTCTCAACAAGCGCTATCCATCTACTCTTTCAAAACAAGTAACAAACCCGGGTAGCTTAATTTTACCAAAAGGCAGGTCCTCGACTTATATGCATATAAACTACGGGCCGAAGCAAAAACTACATCTAGTCTCCTACATTTCTCAGATTTTCCTTTCTCAACTAAATCTTTGTGGGATTATTTAACCAAAACTCATCCTTATAAAACAGTACTAATTTCCTTTTCAGAAACAATGAAGGAACTTATGTTCTGTTAATCCTTTGCAAATCGCAATTTACAGCAGAAATCACTACGAATTTAGTAGCCACATAATCCTTGAAATTTAGAATCTTGAATCATACAAGATCATTCCAACTATCATTTCTCCTTTTCAGATTCGAAGCAACGAAAACATTTCGCAGGATTGAAGCCACTTTTTCACATTTACAAACACTAATCTGTCAGTCCTTTAAGCCAAGTTTTCAGTTCTTTATTAACTTAATTTTTTATGTGTGCATACTTGGCCTTCTCAAATCAGTGAAGGAACAATGAAGGAACTGATCTCAGATAGGGAAAAAATAGGGAAAAAATAGGGCAACAAATATACCAAAACTAGGGCCAAAAAAATTATTTACAGAGTTATAAATGTTGGATCTCAGATGTATGAAATTCGACATGCAAAAATAGGCCAAAAAAAATAGGGTTTACGTAGGTACTCAGACAAACAGAGAACAAAGATACACAAATTCAGAAATCGGAGCAAGGAGAGACATGGATTCAGAAATCAGAGCCATACCTGTGTGAAAACGAGGGGTAGCTTCACCGGAAAAGGTCGCGAAGTCGCCGGAGTGTGGGTGATAATCGATTCAACCCACAATCGCCACAATCGCCGCACCCCTTTTTCTCTGTCTTCGTTGTTAGGTTTAGGGCTCCACAAACAAGTAAAAAGGAGATCGAGGGTACCAGAGTAATTCAACCAACACCCAACTGGCCTGACTAAACATAGATACCCCCCCCCCCCCGCTGCTTCTATTTAGTCTGCTTCTATTTAGTCAGGGTTGTCCCTGACTATCGAAGAAGAGAGATGAGCGAAGCAGGGGAAGTTTTTTGTTGCCAAACGGTGGAAAATGGCGTAGAAGAGGGATGGGGGGAAGAGGGACTATTTAGCCAGGGGTTATTTACTGCATCCAAACGGGCTGTAAATGTATAACCTCTTGAAATGTTGGCATTTAATATTAGGTGATATGTGGTATTATCGATTCTGTCGCTATTAATTCACTGGACAACAAATCCTATGAGATTATATATCTCCTTCACTATCTCTTCTATCAGAGAAATTTTGTATAGCCTAGGGAATTTACTATAAATTCTATAAATTCTTGTTTGCATTGCCATGTTTTTACATGGATGTAACCCGTCATTGAACTTAATGGAAACTTTACGAAAAAGAAGAAAAATAAATCAATTGAAAGACGGGACCGACTCAAAATATTCTCAGATCCTCCACCAAGCCTCCAAAGCCGGATTACCAAAAAAAAAAAAAAATACTCCTCCAATCCAGAACGATTTTTGTAGACAGTAAAAAATTTGAGCCAGAGAAAAAAAATTAGGAAAGGAAAGTTACTAATCGCTAGAAGGAGGGCTTGAACCTCCGACCTTGTGGTTAACAGCCACACGCTCTAGCCAACTGAGCTATTCCAGCAGCTTGCATAACTGTACCATGGAATTTCATTTAATCTCTAGAAACAAGATATGAATGGATTCTCTTTTGGGAGATTATTGTGGTGGTTGGGTTAGGTATGTTTTGTGGTTGCAAATCTGCAAAGAAAACCTCTCTTTAATGAAATTGAAAACTACTACCCACATGTAAAAAATTTAATGGCGTTTGTAAATTCTCTCTTTTGTCATAGAATATATATATAAAAACAATTACTATTTCAATCACTTTGAAGATTAAAGTCCATGTGAGTAGCCTCATGGACACATCCAAAGGTTCCCCGAACTGTTTCTACTTGTTTTCCGTGCGTGTTATTCTCCGCGGCCGACCCTTAGGCGTAGTTTTTACAAGCCGGATTGAATATACATTAAATGTATAACCTCTAGAAGTATTGACATTTAATATTAGGTGATATGTGGTATTATCGATTCCGTCGCTATTAATTCAGTGGACAACAAATCCTATGAGATTATATATCTCCTTCACTATCACTTTTATCAGAGAAATTTTGTATAGCCTAGGGAATTTGTTATAAATTCTTGTTTGCATTGCCATGTTTTTACATGGATGTAACCCGTCATTAAACTAAATGGAAACTGCACGAAAAAGAAGAAAAATAAATCAATCGAAAGACGGGACTGACTCAAAATATTCTCAGATCCTCCAAAGCCGGATTACCAAAAAAAAAATTACTCCTCCAATCCAGAACGATTTTTACCAGATACTCTTCATAAATTTTTGTAGATAGTAAAAAATTTGAGCCTGAGGGAAAAAATTAGAAAAGGTTGAAGTCTATCGCTAGAAGGAGGGCTTGAACCTCCGACCTTGTGGTTAACAGCCACACGCTCTAGCCAACTGAGCTATTCCAGCAGCTTGCGCAACTATACCATGGAATTAAATTTAATCTCTAGAAAAAAGATATGAATGGTTGCAAATCTGCAAAGAAAACCTCTCTTAATGAAATTGAAAACTACTACCCACTTGTAAAAAATTTAATGGCGTTTGTAAATTCTCTCTTTTGTCAAAGAATATAAAAAAAAAATTTTACTATTTCAATCACTTTGAAGGTTAAAGTCCATGTGAGTAGCCTCATGGACACATCCAAAGCTTCCCCGAACTGTTTCTACTTGTTTTCCGTGCATGTTAGTTCTCCGCGGCCGACCCTTAGGCTTAGTATTATTGTCATTCTGTATGGGCAGGGTAATATCTCATATATTGTTTAAAAAAAGAAAAAAAAGAAACCTAAGAGCTTTGTTTCACAACCAATGTCTTTTTATCTCAAACTCCCTGGAGTTTGGATTAAATCCAAGCTGTAGGTATCGAGATGAACGATCAGATTAACCTCACTGCAATCCTACAAGCTGTTGTTACCTGACTATATAGCCCCGAAATCCCCCTTTGTACTGTCTTTACAATTTTCAACTGATTTTATTTATGTACGCAGGGGCAGATAATAGAGGAAACTGTGGCGGTGCTCGTCTTGGGTCCCAAATTTCCAAACCTGTGGGGGCCCTTCCCAATTGTCGCCACTCAGACATAGTTGTATGCCAAACAAAACCTTCAACCTTCTTGTTACATCTTTTCGATCGATTTCACCTACGGCTTTGAATGTTGAATCCTTTTGAGCAGATAATTTCATTTCATTCATGGGTTTTGTAGAACACATGTTACCCTCAAATGGGTACTGTTTGAATTCATTTCCTCTTTGGTACCATGACTGTTCACAGCGCATGAAATTTTGCTTCTTGTTTTCCTTGGTCTGTGGATTCCTTTTGCATGTTTTTCCTTTCACCCTTTTCATTTTGTTGTCTTTATAGGTTTGATAACTGTATTTCTGCTTCTGGGTTCTGGGTTCTCAGCTCAAACGTTCTTCATGTGTCTATCATAACTACTATTCATGATTTTGGAACTATACAAACTGAAGGAAAAAATCAAATTCTGTTTGGGAAATTTTGATATTTCCAAATATAGAGAGAGAGAGAGAGAATGGATTTTTGGGTTGTTGCAGCAGCAGCTGGTGCTGGGTATTTAGCTAAGTACTTGTCTGGGGAATCAGAGTCATCTTCTGGGAATTCGACCAAGCAATCCGATTTCCGGGATTTGCTGCAGCAGATTCGGGACCAAACTTGTGCTTTCCGCCGATTGTCGCGAAGAAGATTGGAGAGGGAATCTTCAAAGAGAGAAGATGACATTTCAGATGGGCAGTTTAATGGTGCCTCTACTAGTGGCAGCGATGCTACAATCTTGGCAAATGCTGGGAATTATGAGACTTATAATGTGCTTATGTTGACTAGTTTGCTTCCAGAATTCCAAGGAAAAGAAAGTTTTGAGGAGAATTCAGTTGAAAGAAATGAAGATTTTCACAATTTTGGTGATGGTTTACCCGAATTCGATACCAAAAGATCATCAAGAAGCAGGTCACTTAGAAGTAGGTCTCATGAGTTTTATGCTAAACCATTGAACTCTTTAGAAAGTTGTCTTACTGCCCAACTGTATAGAGATCAAGAAAGAGGGGAAGATTACTTGATTAGGTCAATTCCATCTTCACTTACGCAAACAGTGAGCCCGTTGTTGGTTACTGATGGGAACAGGAGAATGATAAGAGAGACTATTGATTCACTTGGTAGACGGGATGGTGGTAAAGAACATAAGGTTATGACCAAAGGTGAGATCTCCTTGGAAGAGACTAGTAGTACGTCATTGGGAACCCATTCGCCGCAACAAATTGGTAGGGTGGAGCTCCCAAGGAAACCAGAACAAAGGCATGGAAAGGGGCAGTTGAGCAGTTCCAACACAAGGTTATCTGTTGGACCATTTCATTCACAAGGTATAGACTCCCTTTTTATTTACAAGGTACAGATTCTCTTTACATGATGTGACAAAGTTCTTTTGTCGCTTTTGGAATTGCTTGTTTTTTCTAATAATTATCTAAAGATTGACCATTAGCTAATTCGTTTCTAGTAGTCTTTCCAGTTCCCTCGCAAAACCAATGCATGAATGTGTGCCCTTTTACGGTTCTTTGGGCTGTATGGCAACTTGTGCTGCTTATCAGTTAGATCTATTTTTAGATGTGGATGAATGAGCTTCTCGATCACGTAAGAACTTAAACATAGGTTCTGGAATATATTGAGCTTGGTTTAATATTGCCTCGTTGCAAGTAGGGCTAAAGAATTTGGTAAAACTGGACGCATTTTTCTAATGTTGGCTTTATCAATGACTATGAGAGTATCAGAAAAGCTGCTGGATTGAGGTCATGAAACATAGTAACTCACATTGCAACCTCAGGGAAGTATGAACTGCCACATTGTTGTCCATGCCAGAACTGATTCCTTATTGGCTGACATATTAGTGCATTTGGCATGGCAGAAATTGCCGGAATAAAAATGCTTTACGTTTAGGACACATCTTCCAAAAAGTGGTACACCTTCATTTCAAAACTGAGAAATGAGATACCATATGTGATCCGAACTTTTTCTCCTGTATATGTCCTTAACATTTTTCTTTGTAGAGAAAAATTAGATTTAATAAACTAAAAATCTGAGAGACTGGAGCTTTGGCATGTAGTGTACCACGTTCACAACTTAATGGACATTTATATATATCTTGAAATAAGTACTATCTGACGAGGATCCATGCTTATGTCATGAAACAAGCACATTCTAATGTTATAATCTATAGAAGCCTACCTTGACCGTACCACAATATAGGGCATGTGGCATACCACTGTCCCGTCTTGTTCCTCGTACCGGAACAATCCACACTCAATGGAATATAGGTGTTTATTCCTAATGTGAAAACTTATACTGCTAATTGCTTCATGTTTGCTTTTGCCTTTTAAAATGCCAATACATTTCTTACTGGTGTCAGGCTCACCCAACGGAATTCTACTCTTCTTTATTGGGATCACTATTGGCATAATATCTGCCGTCACAGCAAATAAAAAAGAAATGGACAATCGAAATGACATGTTGAAGCGGAGTGAGAATTTGGTAAGAGATTTGCAGGAGGAGCTTGAGATGAAAGCCATGCTAACGGTGAAGGAGATTGCTGGTGAATACCATCAGTCCCAGGTCACAACTGATTGTTCCTCCAGAAATCCGGAACCAGTTGCATCTTCCTCTAAACAGGAATCTGCAAAACACAAGAGGAAAGAGCCAGATGATCAGGAAGTAGACAGCAATGAGTTAATGAGTACAATTGAGGCGGAACTTGAAGCTGAACTGGAGAGGTTGGAATTAAACATGAAAGCATCTACTTTGCAAAGGATATCTGATTTTGTTGAGGTATGAGCACCTGAATATACAAAAAAATTATTGCAGCCATTATTGTGTTACTAGCAATATTCATTTCTGTATGATTTTATTGGAGCCATAATTCCCATCTACTTTAATACTGGGATGATCCCAGAAATTTTATTCCCTTTAATAGTTGAAGGATTCTCCAGGATTTTTCTATTAAAAATCCACGATTGCCGGTTTTTGGCCTATGCGAACCTAAAGCTAGCCATAAATGTAAAAGGGCGATCAGAAGATGCTACCGGTAAGTTCATAGAGAGTTCAGAAGTAGCAAATCAAGCGGCAAAAATAAACAGTAGTGGCGGCCGGCGGGCTTTAAGTCGTAATTGAGGTGGCTTCTCCCAGTGGCTTCTTTCTCTATTGACTGCTGCTTGTTTTCTCAAAAGGAATCAATTAAAAATTCCTGGTCATGGGTTCCATAATGTCAACATCGATCACATTTTCAGCCTTTTATCTCTGATGTTTTTTCTGATGATTATTTGGTGCTTATTGTTTTTTCATATGAGAACAATAAAATGAAAACTTGAACTGTATTTTAACTGTCTGGTTTAGCTCAAGAAATCGTGCTTCTGAAGGTAGACCAAAATTTTGAACTATATGAGATCTGTTTTCTATCCTTATTAAGGGCAATGCCCTTCCTGAGCTTACTCCTCAACACTTCAACATTCATAACCTTGCCTTGCACTTGTCATTGTCATCTGCAACACTCAATGGATGCATTACGACATCCAATATTACACTTCTTCCCCTTTTCTTTGTTCTCTACATGATACTGTTTTGGACAATTTTTCCAGTACCTTTCTTCTTGACTGCATCGTGTGGGGTACATAGAACCAAGTCCTAAGGATTGAAGGAGACATGGTGACCTTAGGAGCAAAGGCAACTGACTGTCGTAGCTGAAGGACGAGCCACTCCTGAGGTCTATGGCTTACACTTGGGCAGGAGGGAGGGCCCAAGTTGCTCGGTGCTGAAGGAGGATAGTGGAATGAAGGTTTGAGCTCCAGGGATCGTCTGAAGGGCCAAACTCCCTTTAGGAGTTGGACTTCTGACCAGTCTTAGAGAGAGAGAGTCAGATCTGCTAACCGCACATGGGTTTTCCTACCTTCTGCCTAACCAGTAAGGCTTTCCACCTGGCCCTTGCCAGCGAGCTTCAGTCCCCAATAACCTTTGACCTATGCTACTTAACCCATCATAGGCCTGCCCTTTCAGGCCTTGGGTACTGACCTTCAGCCTGGCAACCATTGGAGGATCACCACGTGTCCTTCAGCTCGACATCCTTCAGGAATGTCTCCTCCCATATAAGGGTACTTACGCAATCACAAGAGTTTGTTCACACTAAGTCAACTCAACCCTCAATGCTTGTATGGATCTCTTAGTCTCCCCTACTGCCACTCTCTCTCTCTCTCGGATCTGTCTTGGGCTTTCTCCTCCTCCGCCTTCGCCACCCTGAGGCTTCGAGAACTTGTTGATTACCCTGGATCACCTTCAGGGCTCCCCTAGCCCATCAACTTAACTGACACCTAGCATCTGTCTTGCTATTGTTATGCCAATTTAGAATGAGAATTACCACCACTTGTGGGGAATCAGTTGTGTGTCACGTCCACAATATGACATCATTATCGTTTTGTCATAATTCAAACTTGATTTCAGACTTCATATTTGTTGCACTTAAGAACCTGTAGCAATAGTGAAAAATGTTGCACATGACCTTCGGTTATGGATATTATATGGACAGCATGAAACTTTGAAAATCTCCAAGGCAGTTTTAGGGTGTCTGAATTTGAGACAGGGTCTTAAGAAATAAATTTGATGAACTTTGGAGAACTTTTTATTATTTGGAGCTATTAAGGCATTGGCGTTCCCACACTTGTGAATTGTCGAACAAGTATGGATCTAAGATTTGAAGCATGATTTCATCTTCTCCACGAAACAAGGGTTTTCAGATTTGACAATTTAGGTTCATAGAACTTCACTCCAGAATGGGACGGCAGTGGCCCACCGGCAAACTCGTTCTGATCTTGGACGCAGTACATTGGAATCCTGAAGCACCACCACGATACCACGAGCCCGCCTGCGGTAAGGCACGACCCTGTTGTGCCAGCAGCCAACTCCGGCGTGCCAACTTAGTTATCCTCATCAAGCCACTTACTTGATGTCTAGGTTCCCAACTGGTAGACGGTTCCTTTTCCCCAAGATCAATGAAGAAGGGAGAAGTCAGATGAAAACATTCTACGCTAATTCAGTTTTCTATTTCCTGGAAAAGAATGCGCAACTTTTTTGACGTATTTCCATCTCGTCTTTTTTCTTGTGCAATCATGATTTTTTGATGTTTGATCCTTTGTCCCAATGCCTGCGGGATATGTCTTTCTATCAGTGGATTTGAAGGTGATGAACAGATGGCTATATTTCAACAATTGACATTGAAATATTTATAATTCGTACATCATCTATTTCTATTGTGTATTATGTGGCTACCGGAGATTTATAGTTTTTTAGTTACTTCGTTGCAGCTCGATCCTGACTTTGAAGCAGAGGTGATTCAAGGAGAGTTAAAAGTAGGTTTGGTGCAATCTCTATCAGACTCTGATGCAAGTTGGACTCCCGCCGACCACACCTACACTGCAAACTATGCAGTCTCGCCTAGGGAGCTGAGCTTGCGACTTCATGAGGTAATTGAATCGAGACTCGAATCACGAATCGAGGAGCTAGAGGCAGCTCTTCAAAACAGCCAGAAAAAGGTGCACTCTCTCAAATGGCAACACTTACTTTCGCAGACAAATGTGGCCTCATCAATGCCAGGAAGCCCAAACTTCATAAATGAAGTCCCTGAAATGGACCAGCCGTTTGAGATCAATTTTTCAGGGGGAGGTTCAGATTCTCACAATGAGGCTTATGATGAGATAATAAGGGTGGCAGATTCGGATCAAGAAACACCAGATGCAGTACACGGCAGTAGCCATATTGAGGAAGCGATTCCTCGTTACAATGAACGATTTGGTGAGGCTCAAAATAAGGGTTGTGATAATGTGATTAGGAAGTCGGAAGAGCGGATATTAAGGAGTCCGGGATCAAGTGAAGTTGGCAAGGAGAGTGAAGATGGAGTAAGCGACGATGAATTTCTGATAAGACAAATCGTGGAGAAATCCAGGCAAGGTTTGTCCTTGGTTTTGAATTCTTATTAGATGATTTATTCCATGGATTCACAATGACAGTCAAATATACGTGTATATCGATTGGCAATATATTAGAAATCATTTTGAATTACACAGAATAGAAAGATCAGCAATACTATATGCACAAAAATAGTACCCAGAAAACTTCACGATCCGAGCCACTCATTCTAGTTTTCATCTGTAGAAAGATTGGCAGATGGAAATATTCTCTGTTGCGTAGAAGATGATGTATTTTGAGGTCTCCCGCAGAAATGTGATTGGACTGGCATAATCTGTATACTGCCGGTCTTCATAACATGCCTTTCTTATTTAGGTATGTTGTGCTACTTTACAATGGATCTTTTTTTTTACCTTTTACATAAATCTTTTTCCGCCATTCTGCTCTGGAGCGCGATACCCGACGGAAGCTTGTTGCCTTGCCCTCAGCCACTCCGTTTGAGAGCTTCCCATCAGTTTGTGGCATCAGGGTTATGAATGCCATACCGTACTGGCTGGTAAGTACCAATTTTGTATAAAAATGGTACCAAGGACCCCCCCCCAATACCGTACTGTGTCCAATACCGGGCTATACCGGCAAATATCGAGCATACCAGACGGTACCGGACGAAACCGGAAAATACCGGACTAATATTAAATTTATTTTTTTCCCTTTTCCTTTTATGTATCCGTCAGTACCGAGACAATATCGGAGAGTGCCGGACTACTTTTGTATTTATTTTTCTTTTCGATAATTGTATAGTGATCCTAAATTCTGTGATGTTGAAAAATAACACTAATAACGATAACTCCGAAACGGCACCCAATATCCTACCGATATCACTACGTACCGGTAAAAAAACCGATACTCTAATCGATGCGGTATTCAAAACCTGGTGTGACATTGCCATGTAATGGTGTTTGAGTGTGACTGCCAGTTTGAGTTGACTCAAACCTGCTCGTCAAATTTTCATGAATGGGTTCAAACTTGGCTTGGATTAGTTTAAAAACTTAATGAAACGAACCTTTAGTTTAAAAACTTAATGAAACGAACCTGAAAGATCGGCTCGTTTGCAGCCTAGTTCAGACAATTCAACGTCCAGAGAGAGAGAGAGAGAGAGCATATAATACCATCATGAATGTGCCCTTTGACACTAAATTAGAGAGAGAAGCTGTGTAATTACAAAAACAGTTCTGGATTTTCTTTTTTCCCCTTCTCTAATCTAAGAAAACACCTTTCAACTCAATGTTAGCCTCAAAAACGCCTAAGAAAGAAATCTTCCAAATAATTAAAAATGGTAATTCTCAACCTATTTCAAGCAGGCAGCAGTCTCTTATTGAAAGGGTATATACTACACTCTACTTGGAGCCGCTTGACCGGGGTCGCGACGTGCTTCCACCCCCATTCTGGTACACCCTCTGGCGACCTTCTCCATTGCCGCCTCCCCTAGGACCTCTGTATTGACCCCCAAACTCACCATCACGGTTCCCATTTTGGTATCTCCCATAGCCACGACCTTCACCAAAATTCTCCCTGTTCCTGTAATTGTCATTGCGGAAGTCACCCTTTCCCGATGGCACCTTCCCTCTGCCATTGCTAGCTGTAGGAACAAATGACATGTTAATGCCCGTTTGGGATGTCTAAGAACCTAATTTGTTTTTTTTAAATAATGTTCACAATGAATTTATTTAAGCTTTTAGTCAACCTTTTCTAAATGTTGCATTTGGAAAACCCAAAAAATATGAGCCAAATAGCTCTCAAAGAATTCGGAAAGTAGGCTAGTTTCAAAGTTGGTGAATTTTTTCCAAAGTTGGTTAGACTACAACGTATAGAAAGGGAGTTGTAAAGTTCCACTTGCCCTGATTGGCAGATTTTTTCTCCGTCATATAAGCATTATTCGACCCGATCGTGATATTATGAGCCTGAAATATCGAACAAATTTCATTAGGAGGTGTAGATAAAAAATTAAAAAAAATCATTAGGAGGGCCACGGGAAAAATAAACAATCCATTTGTTGAAAACACCATCAAAGATTGATTCGGTAACCCTTCTCTAAGGGGGGAAATTGTACCATTAGCGTACCCAACATTAAAGCAAAAGGAAAAAATTATGCCAAAGAACACATGGTTGGTCAGAAGGAAAGAATTATACAAGTCAACAGAAATTTACTGCGAGTACCTCAACTGCACTACGCGCATCGCTGGACGATTCAAATTCCACAAATCCGTAACAAAACCCATCCTGCTCAGAGAAGTATAGGAGTAAAGATGTTAATATAGACGAGTATAGATATGAAACATGAGGGACCAGAATCACTCGAGCATACGTTGTATTTTCTAATTTGAATGCCATCCTTGTTAATAGGTCCAAATTTCTTGAGAACTCCATCAAGTTGTTCATTCGTAATATCAGAAGGCAAATTCCCAATATATATGGCCTTACCTGTGACAACAAAATGAAGTAAAATTCACAAACATGAGACAAAATTTTAGACATCAAATAAATCCATATCAATCTACAAGAAAGTATGTACCTTCTGTAAGAGTAATACTCTTTTGTGGGGCCATGTTATTACTAGGAGGAGCTGACGCTTTTGGAGAGGCCCGGTCCAGGTGATGGGTGCTTGAAGGTTTAACAATTACAGTCGGTGTACGGACTGGAGCAGTCACTCTACTCTCCTTTGCCACCTATACACCAAGAGACTCAAATTATTAATTATCTCACTATGGCTGTGTTTGGATCAAGGAGTTGTCTAGGGATTTGTGATGAAAAAGGAATGTACGATATTTCCGTTTTACAAATCCCTCAAATTTCCACCAAAACTTGAATCAAAATAGTGAATTCACTAAGGTTTTCTTTGAATAGGAGTTTTTATAGGGATTTGAGTGTGGCGCAAAAAAGGTAGGATTTTTCCCATTTACAAATCCATCAATTTTTCTCCAGCAAATCTCTCTGAATCCATGATAAAAACAGTCCAAAAATTTAACATCTAAATGCGTAATGAACTCACTATCGAGGCATAAGACATCTTTGGGGGATCCTCCTGATCCTTTGGAACTGACTTGACGGAAACTGTGAGCCCACCATTCTGGCTTGAACTAAGTGGTTCTTCGCTAACCACTTCTTTAACAACCGAACTGTTACTGTCGGGCAAATCTTTCTTATCTGATGACTCACAGGCCTCACTGCCGAGACTAGTGGCCTTTGGGGGAGATCTAGGACTTTGGTCCAGTTGAACAGATTCATGAGCAGATTCTGAATAGTAGAACCGATCATGTAAAACACTATCTAAAACCACATAACCCATTCTATCCACTGATAAGCAACCCACACACACTCACTTTCTGTTATAGAATCCTCCTGAAGGTTTGGAATAAAAGGCAACTACAAGGAATTGAATTAAACAATTAGCACGAGCCTACCTTGCTTTGGTGTTGAAGGAGTGCTCACAGCGTTCTCATTGGCATCACTACATTCTGAAGGGGTAGATGCCTTGATGTCATCCACGAACCTAAAAACGTCATTCAATACATAGTAGCCTTTTGCATGTGGAGCTAGAAAGAAAGTTTGCGAGAAGCTTCTTGTCACATTATTGGTACCAGTCAACCAACCAGTTACCACAACTATCACCCCTTCCATACAAGAATCCTGAGCATCGACAGTGTTTATCTCAGCCGTACATCCATTGTAGTCAGATGACAAGATCATCTGTTTAATGCCCTGTCCCAAGATACATAAAAACCAACGTTATGCCCATCCAACATCATGAATAAAACTGCAGACAAGATCTGGACTTAGGCACCTTATTTACTAACTGATAAAGAAATTTAACATCATTTATCAAATGTAGAAATGCTGAAACAATCACATGTCTATAATATGAATTTACGAATTTGAGTATAGTAAATTCATTGAAAGTTCACCACAAACTTATATACTTTCTAAATTGCCAAGTTTCCTAGAGAGAGTCGTCTTGGGCATAGAAATCACACTCTTTCACTGAACGTTTCTGGTAAAATGTTGTGTGCATTATGAGAGACAATTGTCTTGTGCTGCCTAAGCCTTCTACTAAATGCCAAGTTAAGTTACATTAGTTTTTGATGCATCAATTATGTGCTCAAGTAGCTGCCAACCTAAGCAGTGGCAAACGTTGATAAGGAACAACGCCCATTATGAAAATGACAGTTTTGCCATGTCAAAGTTTCTAAGCCAAAACCATGTTTTACCATACATACACTCCAAGGAATTAGTACACAACCAGTTATTAGCAATCCATAAACACCCTAGTAAAGAAACTTACTTCCATGGTTGTTGCTTTCACCATATGTCCGTCGGGGCCTGGTCGGCCCAACAAACTTGATTCTTCATAAAACTTGTAAGCAAGATCAGGGTGAGAAAGCAGCACATCATAATATTGCTTCACAAACACGTTTCCAACTTGTTCTGCAGAGGGAGCAGGGGTAGAAGTTTCTGCCATCTCTGTTGAAATGACCATTAAACCATTGTTACAACAAGAAGAATCTGCGAACACATTTGAAGTTTTCAATATCCCTTTTTCTATGTATTTTCTCTTTTTTCCCAATAATCTCAACATTACCACTACTATTGACTCCAAAACCCAAGCAAAAACATCAAGACCCTTGTGTACCTAAATGCCCAAGCAACAAAGATGGAATAGAGATTTAAAACTCACACAATCTACGGGATTCAAGATGTCGAATTGAGTTTCAGGTGAAATAGCCAGAACAAAATGAAATCAACAAAAAAAAAAGGGGATGGCCATTAGCAAATAATTAAGCCAACTAAGAGATCCAAACTCATCATTGGCATCATAGTAAAAAAAAAAACGGATTTCTTGTTTCTTTTTCTTCTTTTTTTTTTTTTGGTTGAAGTACAACCAACCATTAATTTACAACCATATCCTGTGCAACAAAAGATCAATCCTTGATCCCTAAACCCCACTCCAATGCTGTGCCCGTAGTAAAAGAAAAGAGAGCAATGTGAAACAAAGATATAGCACTATTTGATTGGAGTTTGCAACTACATTAACAGAAGTAATAAAGCGCAACACAATGGCACTTTACAACTACATTAACAGAACATGAAGTAGAACACAACAAATTGAAGTGCTATTTGCTAAAACCCAATTTTTCTCTAGGATGAGCAGTGCCAAGATTTCATTGAACTTGGAACGCTAGTGTCCTAGATCTAACAGAAGAAGAAAAACAAGTCTTTTCACCCGTAAAAAATTGAAACTTTCACATTAAGATTTGTCTCAACAAGAAAAACATTCATTTGAAAAAGCTCTCCCTTGAACCCTTATTCTACTTAAACAGAACAACCCCCGATATCAATTGACCAATCTAAAATACAAAAATCAGATTTTTCATGATTAAACTGGGTAAGAACTAAGAACTAAATATATCTGTTCAACTAAAGTAGAAACCGCATTTGAAACTTAAAGCTGTCTTAAACCCTAATTCAAGTAACACAGGAACAATCCCTGCAAATCGATTGAACCACCTAGAAAATAAAAGGTGGAGGAATGCTAAGATCACAACTTTAAAACAAAATTCCGGACACAAGAGTCCAGAGCCGTTTGATGTGCACTACATCGAACTGCTTCGAATGCATTTGTGTTCAGAGTTGCATTCTAAAGTTGAGCTCCTAGACTTTTTTTTTTTTTGGGTGGTAAAAACGGAGCCTTTTAATGGTTAATCTCCTTAAAATCTAAACATTCCTGTTCACCAATTAATCCTTCCCCGTTAAAAATAAATAAAAACCGAAAAACAAGAGCAAAATAACCTTCACACAAAACAAGAAAAAGCACTCTCCAAAACCCTAATCCTAGTTAAGGGGAAACAATCTCTGCACATCGATTGAACACCCAGAACATAAAAACCGAGGCTTTACGCGATTAAAAACAAACAAAGGCCACACAAATCGTAACGCAACTGGAAAAAGCCATCGAACACATGACGAATGTTACAGCTTACATGCGCGATATAGATACGAATGTATACAGATATACAGAGTCGAGATGAAAGTACCTAAGCACAAAGAGATGACAGGGGTATAAGCTGCGCGTGAGGATCAAGGGCAAGGGGTTGGGAGAGAGAATGGTGTGAATTTATACTGTGGGTAGGTCGCTCACAAGGAGAGAGAGAGAGAGAGGGGCGGTTAATTAAGGAGGAGAAATCCCTACAAAATCAGGACAAAGGGATTCGCAGTGCTCTAAATAGTACTCCCACCCTTTCAAAAAAATAGTCCTCCCTCTGCCCAATTTGTTGGTCTTTGGGAATTTTAACTTTAAAAAAAAAATAGTACATAATTGTACCAAAAAAAAAAGTATTATCCATTTTTCTTTGTTAACTTTTTTAATTGACCATCTATTTTGGATTGCCAAAAAAGAGAATAAGGACCAACAATTTAGGACGGAGGCGGTATATTTTTAGAAAATTTTATTGTTTCCTCATTCGTGTTTTTTTATTCTTAACTTTTTACTTTTTTTTATCTATACTGCGTACCTTTATTCAAAAAAATTTAAAAAAAATTGTTAAAATGTTGAAAAAATTGGTTAAAGATAAAAAAATTACGCAACCTTATACAAAATTATTACTATCCCCAAAAGTTTTTTTGAAACTACCAACCAAACTTATGATTTGAGCTAGTATTTAGATTGTAGAGTTCACTTTCGCGGAAAAACTATTAAATTGATCGGATATTATTATTTTTTCGGTCTAAAAAACATTTGTTATACAAAGATGAAAAGATGAATGGTCAATCTAATTTTTTCTTTAAAAAAAAAAAAAAAAAATTGTACGACAAAAGTCTAACTTAATCTACGAGTTGTCGACATTCGATCAACCTGATTTTTAGTACGACAATAGTGCGTCTAGCAAACTCTACAAGATGAATGATTCGGATCACGAGATCTCAGTGAATCGTACCAAAGTACGCATTAAGCCCATGGTGCATTGCCCTGCAAAAACTGTTTTTTGTTAATACCAAAACTTTAGTGCATAAAAAAGCTTGTGTCACGCTTTCGATTTTTAACATAATCGAAATACCTTTCTCAAATAAAATAACTCAAAAGGGGAAATAATGAGGATATAATGCATTTAAACCTATGCGAACACATTTCACTACATGTAACTTTATCGAAACTATAAAAGTTACAACTCTTCATACAAACGTCTACTTACACTCATACAATAACAACTTCAGGCCGTTAGCTACCAAAATTTCTCTAACGCATGACTCGTCATAACATTCCAAACGAATCTCCATTTGATTTCCTCGAAGTTTAACAATCGGATCCAACACCCCTCATAGGACCATTTCTTCTATACCACAAAGTTCCAATTAGAGAGATCAATGTACTTCAACGAATCTATATATAATTTTAACATTATCATCCCTCCTCTTTTAATGTGGATGAATAAAATCATTCTCGTTTTGAGGGGATGTAAAGAATTCATGAGCTGGCAAGCCACTGAATTTCCTTCTTTTGGGTAACTCGTATTGAATGATTTATTAGTGCATTAAATGTTTTACTTGGAGCATAAGCGGTAACCTAAACTCCAAAGGACCACGCATTCTTATTATACTGGTCACGGGACATGCGATGCAGGTGCTTGGCATGACCTACAAATCTCGATGAATGAATGTTGTATGGACATTAAACATGTACTTAATCCCAACTTCATGCATAGGGTACTGAAACATTAAAGTGCGTCTTTCTTTGGAGAACGGATACAACATTGAGTTTTAGTCTTAACTAAAGAAGTCATATAGACAGATTTTCGATTATATTGCACATCACAGAAAGTGACCTAGAAGAAAACTGCTTCTTCGTGGCCGCATTGAGCACAACAACTGATTTGGTACACGGAAGAGTCGAATCTACAACCACATCTGCAAAATTTAGGTCCACTTAGCCACAGAATGATGTATGTCGTTCCTATAGACACTCGTTATTGGCAACCTCCTAAAAAGCAATAAGAAGGAAAAATGAAGGTGCATAAAAAATTGTCCACCCCTTGTGAAGTAAGACACCAAGTGCAATCTAAATGAAATTGGAAAACGATCTCATACCCCTGTAGCCTTGCCCAAATATAATTCTTACCAACACTGCCAAACTAGAAAATCAAATATTTTGCCTTTTGGCTGTCCTTGGAATCATCATGGAGTCGAGTGGAAGTAGAATAAGCAACGAGGGAAGTGGTAACTATCCAAACTAAAGTGAGAGTGCATGCGAGCCATGCAACATGGACTCTTCTTGTGCAAGATAGCCTTTAGGACACTCGGCACTTGTTTGAAACTGTGAAAAAGGTGTAACATGCGTGCTAGGACATTCAAAGAGATAAAGACATAAGTTGCATTTTGAGGTCCAAGATAGTCCATCACAATCACAAAAATAATAGCTTTTGATAGCCTAACACTCTCGTAGAACCCACAAAGTGCTAAATTTTACCTTGTGCACACCACTGTACCTTGAAAAACAAAAGGACATCAGGAGACATGCATTATTGTCACAACATCATGTTTAGGACAACTCTAACAAAATATACTGCATGATTTTATCTCATCTTTAAAGTACATATTGAAATCCAACCTCACATTGGGCTCCTTCAATATTCGATACATTGGCAGAGAGGACAATTCAGACATTTAAAGGTGAAAAATGACTTTGTATATTTAAAACCCTTAAATCAGCACAATATTTGCAAATGGGGAAAAACTTCAAATAAAAATGAGGACTTGGGTGGTGTTACCTTGTATAATTTCCCTATCTCTCGCTCTCCCCCTCATTGGCTGCTCATAATCTCGTCAACTGATGCCCACCAACTGATGGTTTTAGCCTTTTAGGACTTAAATAGTTGTAGAAATGAGCACAAATTTATTGCAAGTAATAGTTAAAATGGAACAATACCTTGATTGCTATTGGTGTGTGTATTGGCCGTCATAGCCAAAGGTGGGACGTTAAAGGTTGATGCAACTGATATATATAGATGGTCGGCAAGAGGGGCTTGCTATTGGCTGCGACCGATTGTGCGGCCAATGATATGGGGCCCATGATAGTTACGATAAGAGTATGCATTTGGGGCGGTGGGAAGAAGTTGGCAATGAATTGTTGAGGCGGGTTGTCTGTAAATGGGTTTGTGTAAGCTCTTAGGATGTAGGTGGCAAAGGAAGGGTATTTTTGTAATTCAAAGTCTGCTGCTGCGAAACATTACAACTCCCTCTTTTATAATAGGTAGTAGATATTGTCGGAAGAACAATAAGGCTTTGGAAAATACTCATAGATATTAAATAAAAAGTGTGTTCGTTTAAAGGTTTTGAGAACTAGTTTTGAGAAAGCCCCTCTCTTAGAAATATTTTTGAGAACCAATTTTTGAAATTCAATTTTTTAGGAGAAAAAAAACTTACAAAACGCAAAACAAACAAACCTGATTGTGTCGAAATCTCTGTCTCGTTACTGACGCTATTTCTTTAAAAAGAGAATCATATTTGTCTCCTCCTAAGGTAAAATATGATTATCAAAGTTACTTAATTGATTATCAATTATTAATATAATAAAATTTAATTGTTTAATTGAGTTATCAAACAACCCTTAATCCAAAAAAATAACCCCTTAGTAAGAGTCACATAGTCCTAAGGGGCACGTATTTGCTAGTTATGTGATATATGATATTCCACGATATTCTATATTACAATACGGAGCAGTTTTTGCCATGCATATTTTTTTGTCTCGTTACTGACGCTATTTCTTTCCTCTTTCTCGACCCTTTTCTTCCCCGGACTTGTAATACCTTAGGTTTAGGGGTAGATGGTGTTTAGTCCCACATTGGATGTTTACATGAATGATATTGGGTTTAAGCATTTTGGGCCATGTGGTGTGGCTTGTAGATCAAATCAAGGTACTGGGCTAGTGGTCTACATGGGGCGTTACAAATGGTATCAGAGCCCCGCCCTGGTCCAAGTGGTGGGTAGGATGCGCTCTACCACCACGGACACCAAGGGAGGTTGCTGAGACTATGCAACGAGGACGTTGCATCCCTAAGGGGTGGAGATTGTAATACCCCAGGTTTGGGGGTAGATGGTGTTTAATCCCACATTGGTTTGTTTACATGAGTGATATTGGGTATATAAAAACCATGTAAAAGGCTACTAGTTCCTTGGGTTTAAGCATTTTGGGCCATGTGGTGTGGCTTGTAGATCAAATCAAGGTACTAGGCTAGTGGTCTACATGGGGCGTTACAAATGGTATCAGAGCCTCGCCCTGGTCCAAGTGGTGGGTAGGATGCGCTCTACCACCACGGACACCAAGGGAGGTTGCTGAGACTATGCAACGAGGACGTTGCATCCCTAAAGGGAGGAGATTGTAATACCCCAGGTTTGGGGGTAGATGATGTTTAGTCCCACATTGGTTTGTTTACATGAGTGATATTGGGCATATAAAAACCATGTAAAAGGCTACTAGTACCTTGGGCTTAAGCATTTTGGGTCATGTGGTGTGACTTGTGGATCAAATCAAGGTACTGGGCTAGTGGTCTACATAGAGTGTTACAGGACCCACCGCACCCAAAATTTCAAATCGCAATCTCTCTCTCCCCCTTTTCGAAATTCAACGGGCATGCACTATTAAAAATACATGCCACGCTATATGGATAAATATATACTCCCTCTGTCTCATTTCATTGCTCCTTCATTAGGAACCCAACTTATTAAGAAAACATAATTATTACTTGTACTTTTTCTTAACTTTTGATTTTTTTTCCCATTGAAATTCTAACATTTTTAAAGTTAAAAAACAAAAAAAAAGGAGGGGCAAAATGAGAACATGACATTAGATTTTTGGAAACTTTTTAAAATGGTCAATCATTTTGGGATATCCCAAAATAGAATAATGGACCATCTTTGCAGGGCGGAGGGAGTATATGAGTGACCGAAATAGAATATCTTGTTCATTAATTTGCTACTATAATCTATGAATGATTATAATTTTATAAGGAAATTTCTGGGCATTAAAATAAAATGTCATCCTTTATAGTCAAATCTTTCTTTATATATGATTTTTGTAATCTTTCTTTTGTATGTCTAATGTCTATACCATTTATTTTTATTTTTTTTCTTTAAGATTATAAACTCATTTTTAATTAAAAATTGGAGAGATTGAAAGATATGGGAGACAATTTTTGCATGATTTTCGTAAGGTAATTGATATTCACACCCCCCAAATTGTTATCCACACCCCCTTTTTGTCTTTTAGTGACATTTTTACACATAAAAATTTCACTAGAAGACAAAAAAGGGGGTGTGGATAACAATTTGGGGGGGTGTGGAAATCACTCCCCTTTTCGTAATCTTTCTTTTCTATTACGCACTTCCGGCTTGAATATGTTAGCTCGGCATTTAATAGTTTGTATATTAGACCCGAAACAACTTCCGATCAAATGCTACGGTAATTCAGGCAATTGTTTGCGTTTTTATTTTTGGGGTTAATTCTTCTTCTGCTACTATAATTTATGAATGATTATAACTTTATAAGGAAATTTCTGGGCATTAAAATAAAATGTCATCCTTTATAGTCAAATCTTTCTTTATATATGATTTTCGTAATCTTTCTTTTGCATGTCTAATGTCTATACCATTTACTTTTTTATATATTTTTCTTTTAGATTACAAAACTCATTTTTATTTAAAAAAATTGGAGAGATTGTAAGATGGGACAGAATTTTTGCATGATTTTCGTAATCTTTCTTCTGTATTACACACTTCCGGCTTGAATGTGTTCGCTCGACATTTAATAGTTTGTATATTAGACCCGAAACGACTTCCGATCAAATGCTATGGTAATTCAGGCAATCGTTTGCATTGACGGAGCAAGACGTTTAAACTATAAATTAGGCAAGCTACACGTAACTTGGGCTAGATATGTGCCAATAAAAAACAAGCTCGCCAAAAAAATTGTTATAAAACGAAAGGACGCTTTAATTACACATATCATACTAGCATCAAACCCGTGCTATGCACGGAGCGAATCCAAGTGCACATGCTTAATCAAAATTCAAAGCAAACAAACTTCAACATATTTTAAATTGTCGCAATTCGTAAAGAATTCATGACATCTACTCATATTTATCCATTTTCAAAAGTAAATTTACCCCGTGCAAAAAAGTAGTCCATTTCCTTCGTAGTTTTTTTCTTCTTTGTTTCATGGACGATCTTAATTTTCTAACAAATTAAAAGATTCGCTCCATCCTTCTAAAATGGCATGCAGAACACATTTTAGAATTTAGGGTAAATATGAAACTTATGGAAAACAAAAGAAAATCAAGGTAAAGGAAATAATTTTCTCTCCTATTGTTGGTTCGGAGAGAAAGAGTGATTAGGAGGCATACCTTGAAATTGAAACAAACAAAACCTACGCAAATCCGTGCCCGTGCCTGAAGCCACGCCTTGAACAATCTGTACACGCAAGTCAACTATTGATTAACTGTTCCAATTACGGAAAAAATAGTGGGTGTACACAATTACGAAAAATACGGAAAATAGTGGGTACACGCATTGTAGATGGAAAAAATGTTAGTTACGAATTATTGTGATAAATCAGGCATGTAGGCTGTTCATAAAAAAAAATTACGTGCACAATTAGTTAGAAATCGGTGTACACACCTTGAAATTGAAAAAATCGATTTGTCTTCCTCTACACGATTTTTGCAGCATGACAAAATTAAAAAATAGTAGTAACCAACACATAAAAGTACAAAAAGTTTTAAAAAGAGGCATACCAACGTTAAAAAGTGCAAAGGATTGGTGGAAACAAATTTATCCATTTTCAAATTTATCCATGCATTATTCAATACGTGGATAGACTCATATTTATCCATTTTCAAAAGTAAATTTACCCCGTGCAAAAAAGTAGTCCATTTTAGAATTTAGGGTAAATATGAAACTTATGGAAAACAAAAGAAAATCAAGGTAAAGGAAATAATTTTCTCTCCTATTGTTGGTTCGGAGAGAAAGAGTGATTAGGAGGCATACCTTGAAATTGAAACAAACAAAACCTACGCAAATCCGTCCCCGTGCCTGAAACCACGCCTTGAACAATCTGTACACGCAAGTCAACTATTGATTAACTGTTCCAATTACGGAAAAAATAGTGGGTGTACACAATTACGAAAAATACGGAAAATAGTGGGTACACGCATTGTAGATGGAAAAAATGTTAGTTACGAATTATTGTGATAAATCAGGCGTGTAGGCTGTTCATAAAAAAAAAATTACGTGCACAATTAGTTAGAAATCGGTGTACACACCTTGAAATTGAAAAAATCGATTTGTCTTCCTCTACACGATTTTTGCAGCATGACAAAATTAAAAAATAGTAGTAACCAACACATAAAAGTACAAAAAGTTTAAAAAAGAGGCATACCAACGTTAAAAAGTGCAAAGGATTGGTGGAAACAAATTTATCCATTTTCAAATTTATCCATGCATTATTCAATACGTGGATAGACTCATATTTATCCATTTTCAAAAGTAAATTTACCCCCGTGCAAAAAAGTAGTCCATTTCCTTCGTAGTTTTTTTCTTCTTTGTTTCATGGACGATCTTAATTTTCTAACAAATTAAAAGATTCGCTCCATCCTTCTAAAATGGCATGCAGAACACATTTTAGAATTTAGGGTAAATATGAAATGGAGCCTTATGGAAAACAAAAGAAAATCAAGGTAAAGGAAATAATTTTCTCTCCTATTGTTGGTTCGGAGAGAAAGAGTGATTAGGAGTGAAATATTCCTCCCATTTCCCCCTCTTTTCTTTTCTCTTATTTTCCTCAAGTTCGAAAGCAAGGTTTTTGTTATTTTTTTGTTTTAGCTACCCAAAAAACCTGTGCTAAAGAATTAAACCCTGCAAAATTAACACAACAATGAAGTAAAGAAAAGTAACAAAAAACCCGTTGCGTTGAGGTTTTTTTTCAAATAAAAGAAAAAACAAAGATATAATTAAAAATATGAAAAAAAAACCTCCAAATTTATCAGTCAACAACCTCAAAGTAAAAATATCGTTCGTAATTTTATTATTTTTTTGTTTTAGCTACCCAAAAACCCGTGCTAAAGAATTCAACGTTTGTCTGATAAACTTGGAGGTTTTTGTCAAATTTAATCGTTAATGCTAAATATGCAACATTTATCCAAAGATTTACCTTTCAAACAACGGATTAGGAATCGAAGCTGCTACCCGTACTATCTCTGATCTTCCCCTGGAGATGGTCTCTGCCCAAATGGTTGGCTACTCTTCACTAATTTTTAACCACGTAATTATAAAAATCAACTTATTCCGAATCATTACTCAAAAGGGAAGAAAAAGTACCAAACCGATGGACAACAGGAAAAGTTTAAGAATGTTTTTAAAGAATACCAAAAATGCAACCATAAAACAGGAAAAGTAATGAAATATCCTTACCATAAGTTTAAGAATGTTTTTAAACCGTAGAATGTGATTTTGATCCTTACCAATAGACTTTCGGTTATTTACTTAGCAATAGAAAGTATTGATCCTTACCAATAGAAAGTAATGATCTACTTACCAAGAAGAATAAGAAGTATTGATCCTTACCAGTAGAAAGTAATGATCTACTTACCAAGAAGACTAAGAATGCGATCCTTTCCAATAGACTTTCGGTTATTTACTAATAGAAAGTAAATAAAGTAATGTTTGAAATGTTTCGCGATTATCGGGCTAAAATGGGGGTTATAATCTTGGTATCTATATTTCTTTTGTAATTATGCTTATAATTGGCTTTTGATTAGGGTGTTTCCTTTTGTATTTCTCGTTTACTTTATTGGTATTGATCATTTCCGAAAGTCTATTGGAATTGGTCATTCCTTTTATCTCCTAAAGTCTCCTAAATTAGTACTTTCCTTTCATTAGTTTCCTTTAACTCCGGAATTGATCATTATTCTGTTTTTGGATCATTATTCTGTTCTTGGATTTTAGAAATAACCATTTAAGATTTTGCTAATTGCGTAAAAAGTGCACAAAATTGGGGGACACGTGGCAAGTTCTGAGAGCTCTATTCACAAAAAGTCATCCTGCAATACTATAATAGATACCGTAATTGGAGAACAACTGTTGTATATTTGATAATCTCTTTACCATTATTAGCCTACTAAAATTAGACTGAGTTTTCCTAAATTATTGCTTTGGTATTTTTTTATAATATTATTTCTTTTTCATAATTTTTTGTTTAGCTTTTCGTTTTTATTTTTGGGGTTAATTGTTCTCTTCGACTAAAAGAATTAGAAAAGTAGAAAAATATAAATTGAAGTTGAAAAATTCATTCATATCGACACTAATGACCCAAAAAAAGACAGATGGTTGGTATATTTTCATCTATAATGAACTTATTTTCGCCCCTAGCCGTAATTTTTAACTCTCTAGATTACTCTTTTCGAGATAAATGATCAATCCAAAAAGTTCAACGTGAAATTACAAAAATTAGAAAATAACAAAAAAAAAATAGCGTAACAAATTTAGGAAGAACGTTCCATATACTCATATTAAAAATAGTGGACTAAACCCCTCTCTTAGAGACGAATAACCGGAACCAATATGTTTCAAAATGATAAGCCACACCCCCAACTTCAAAATTTATACTAGAAACTCTTTATGCAAAATTTGGTTAGCTTATTATCATGTGATATATCTGGGAAAAACTTGATTCCTTCTTTGGGAAGAGCAACTCTTTTTTTTAATGTATTTTTTAACCAAAGAAATGGAAAAAAGAAAAAGGAATTTAAAAGACTCCACTTGCGAAAATGGAGGGGCGGAGAGAGCCCCCGGCGAGGATCGAACTCGCGACCTTTCGCTTACGAAGCGAACGCACTACCACTATGCTACGGAGGCTGGATGACACTAAAGATATGGAAGGAAATCTATATAGAGACAACCTGTTGCAACAATTCCTCTTCCCTTTTGACGGATTTGTACTTTTTTTTTATTTATAACCAGGTGTCCGGGGCCAGCTTTCGCGCACCTCAACTAATCCTGGGAGACCAATCCCACCGTCCTCTTCCCTTTTGACGGATTTGTACTTTTCAAAACTTATAATTTACGAAATATTTTTTTTGAACTGGAAACATTCTTTGAGAAATGATTTGGATACACCACCAAATAACTATACGTCGAAAAAAGCGTTTGAACGGTCGGAATCTGTTGTACATATGGACACACATATGTAGTGTACTCATAGCATTGTTGGCATTCTTTTTAGTTCTTATTTCCATCACCAAATCATTGTGTTAACCATTAATGTTCACAATAGCGACAAATGTGTTTAGGATCTTCGGATACAATTTTGTGGTGTTCCAGAAAATTGTCTTTTTTTTTTTTTGCAAATTATTTCTTATTGTCTTTTCACGCTTTATGAGACAGATCATTCTCTCACAATACATCAACGAAAAGAGTAAACAAAAAAAAAGAGTAAAAGTTACAATTGACTTCTTACAACCGTCAAAGTTTCTCTTTTCGTTTTTCCAATTTGCTTCAATTGTGTTGAATCATGATTGAATTCTGGATGAAAATCTTAAATCCCTTTGACTCTCTCTCCACGTGTCAGAAATCAAAGTAGGGTGTAACCCATGAGTGTAACCGAAGAGTACCATTATTCCTTGTTTTATCAACTATTAATTGGCTTGGAGATTGATACTTTTAATTTAATTTTCCTCCCAATTCCTCCTCAACATTCCCTATAATTTATTTCTTAATTATTTTCCTTTCTTTTTTTCCCCTTTCTTTCTCTAAGTTCCAAATAGAGCCTGAATGTTGTTTTCTGATTTTTTTGTTCGTTGCTTCCTGGGTTTTGTTAGATTTGTACTAATTTTTTTTATTAAAAAAATTAATTAAAAAATTACAAAAAAAATCTTTAAAAATTACTAAAAATGCAAAAAATAAAATAAAATTTTGTGTCATCTTATCTGAAATTTTTCAAATTCTATTAATTACTTTTGCCTTTTCAATTCCTCTTGCCGTGACAAATGATTAATTTCAAAAAAAAATTATGATAAATAAGTAAAAATCAGTAATCACCAATAATAAAGATTGTAGTTTTAAAAAAAAATCAATAATAAAAATTGTCTTTAAGAAAAAATAATTTAAGCCGAACTCAAAAGTTCGTTAGAATTTAAATAGTCAATATTAATTTGTTGTATGGACTTGAGAACAAACATAGGTGATCTCTTTAAAAGAAATATATATTTTCATGAATGCATTATCTAAAATTCACATCTTAGCTCCGTTGCAAATACAAACTAATAACTCTATAATAGAACAACTTAGATTAAAGTCTTTTTTACAATCGACTAATCTGTACATTACAAAACATATCAGGCAATAATAGTTAAATGTCACCTACTTCGGTAATAATCTGTTGTTATAATTTTCATTATAGTTAAATATTAGCAAAGTTTTTTTTAATACTTTTACGTTGTTTTCGATTTCAACATTTTTTTTTACTTTTTAAACTTGTTTTTTACGGTAATTGGAGTAGTATATTTCTCATTGATTTTTTTTTTCTATCTTGTTATTTTCTCATTTCATCATTTCATATCATTTTCTAGTCTACAATCTCTTGCCCCGTTCTGCTAAGGCTTTTTTTTAAAGCTTTTATTGACTTTTTTTGTTGTCGATGTATTATGAAAAAATGACCTGTTTTGAAATTCGAAATAAATTGAATTAAAAATAAATTCGCTTTGAAATGGGCCTAAATGGAAAATTAAAGAGAAAAAGCATGTGGGGGACAAAAAAGAAATTTAATGGATGCAAAAGAGACTAGAGGGTAGGGTCAATTTAGTACTCACATAAACAAGACAAAGGAAGTCTCCCAGTATTTGGACCTAAATACCCATCTTTCTCTACATACTCATCTTCCTCTATTCCCATCGCCCTCTTCTGCCCCTCCCTTACCCTTCCGTCTTTCCGATTTCCTCCCCGCCACTCTCTCTCTCTCCTCCCACTCTCTCTCCTCCCCAACAGACTTACCCGCCAAATCTCCCTCTTCTTTCCTTTCTTTCAAATTCTCGTTTTATTCCAATTCCTAATCTATTTACCCACCAATCCAAACGCATAAAGACTCGTACTTGGTTCACATCTGCAACGGATCTGCTCTGTCTTGGACTTTTGTTGAACTTTTGGTCCAAACCCAGCTCGTTTGGGTGTTTTTAAGGTAGACTCCCCTGGCAAGTTGTAGATGAAACTAGGGTTTTGAAGAATTCACTTTGGGGTTTCGGTTTTTTTTTTCGCAATTCCAGGTAATCTTTTGGTTGATTCTGTGTTTCCTTATGGGTTTAGCGAAATGAGTTTTTTTTTGTAATTGTTCATTTGTAATTTTGGTTTGATTTTTGGGGGTTTTTCTTTTTCTTCTTCTCAATTCAAGGTAATCTTTTTGATTAATTTTGTGCTTGCCTATGGGTTTACCTAAATGGGTTTTGTTCGATTGCTTTCACTTGGGTTTGCCTCAGTTTCGATTCATTCTATCTGATGGTAAAGTTTGATAATTCTAATGTATAGGGCCTGCTCTCCATGGTTGTTCAGTAATAGTTAATTATTGTTAGAACCACAAACCAGAGCAAAGTAACAAGTTCAGTGATAGTTCTTACAGAGTTAATGTTGGAATTCTTGTTTTCGATTCAGATTGAATGAAACAAATCATGTAATAAGGGAGAGAAAAGAATTCATTTTACTTGCTTGTGATATTGAAGCCCTACTAATTGGAAGAGCTTGTGTCGATTCAGATTGACGAAACGAATCATGTAATAAGGGAGAGAAAAGAATTCGTTTTACTTGCTTGTGATATCGAAGCCCGACTAATTGGAAGAGCTTGTGTTGGTTTACAAGTGACAACCATACATTGGAGATTTTTCTATTTACTGAATTCATTCTATAATTCGGGAATTGAATTAAAAATTGGATTGTCGATTTGGTATGTTTTGACTGAGATTACTGTTACATCATAGTTCTTATATGAAGATAGAGGGTTGTGCTGCTTGTGCAGATTGTCATTTAAGGTTGGTACTTTCTTGGACAGGTTTGGTTTGATAAAGTTTACGAGGTGGGATTCTGAAATGTGCTGTGGCTGAGGAATAATTGCAGTCAAATGTGGTGTTGTTTCATTTCTTCTTATGGCTAACCATGATGTGATAGTGGAGCAAAACCACAATTTAGCTCTTGGGCAGACCCAGCAGTTAGTGATGGGAGGGCATAGCCATGAATTGATCATTGACCAGACCCATGAACAGGAATTGGGTTTAGGACCCACTCATGAGCATGCAGTGGCCTTAGAACAGACCCACGAGCATGAAGGGAATAAAGGCCAAGTATATGAAAATGGAAATAACGGGTTAGCTGTGGTCCAGAATCCTGCACATGAAGGCCAAGAGTTGGTTGTTGCTGAGGAGAATGGATTGGCTGTTTCTGAGAACCAAGGAGTTGGTGACAATATGGAGTTAACAATTGTGGATGAAACCCATGAACTGGGGATTGAACCTGTCCATGATGTCAATGACGAAAATGGCCAGCTTGTGGCTACTCCTGTTATTCAGCAACGTGCCATTGCTACGACCCCTGATTATGAGCTTCATGTCGGACAAGAGTTCCCTGATGTCAAGAGCTGCCGGAGGGCATTGAGGGACACAGCTATTGCCCTTCACTTTGAAATACAGACAATAAAATCTGACAAAACTCGTTTTACAGCAAAATGTGCAAGTGAGGAGTGCCCATGGCGCATACATGCTGCTAAGCTTCCTGGTGTGCCTACTTTTACAATAAGGACCATCCATGAGGCCCATACGTGTGGAGGAATTGCTCATCTTGGCCATCAACAAGCCTCAGTTCAGTGGGTTGCGACTTCTGTGGAGCAACGGCTTAAGGAAAACCCTAATTGCAAGCCTAAGGAGATTCTAGAAGAGATTCATCGCGTTCATGGAATCACTTTGTCGTACAAACAAGCTTGGAGGGGAAAGGAGCGCATTATGGCTACCATGCGTGGATCTTTTGAAGAAGGGTATCGCCTCCTCCCGCAATACTGTGAACAAGTGAAAAGAACAAACCCTGGAAGCATTGCCACTGTGTATGGGAATGAAACTGATAATTGCTTCCAGCGTCTCTTTATTTCCTTCCATGCTTCGATTTATGGCTTTCTGAATGCTTGTCGGCCGCTTCTTGGGCTTGATAGGACATTCTTGAAAAGCAAGTACCTTGGTACCTTACTTTTAGCTACTGGCTTTGATGGGGATGGTGCTTTGTTTCCTTTAGCATTTGGTGTTGTTGATGAGGAAAATGACGATAATTGGATGTGGTTTCTCTCCGAACTCCATAACTTGCTTGAACTCAATACGGAAAACATGCCAAGGCTTACAATTTTGTCAGATAGACAGAAGGGTATTGTAGATGGAGTAGAAGCGAATTTCCCGACTGCATTTCACGGATTTTGTATGCGTCACTTGAGTGAGAGTTTTCGTAAGGAGTTTAACAATGCTATGCTTGTTAACCTTCTATGGGAAGCTGCTCATGCCCTAATGGTAATAGAATTTGAAGCTAAACTTCTCGAGATCGAAGAGATATCCCAAGATGCAGCATATTGGATTAGACGGATTCCGCCTCGGTTGTGGGCCACGGCTTATTTTGAGGGGACAAGGTTTGGACATTTGACAGCTAACATAGTTGAGTCGTTGAATTCGTGGCTTCTAGAAGCTTCTGGGCTTCCAATTAACCAGATGATGGAATCAATTAGACGGCAGCTTATGACTTGGTTCAATGAACGCCGAGAGACAAGCATGCAGTGGACATCAATTCTTGTGCCGTCTGCTGAGAGGAGTGTGGCGGAGGCTCTTGAGCGAGCTCGCACTTATCAGGTTCTTCGTGCGAATGAAGCCGAATTTGAAGTTATTTCACATGAGGGAACACATATTGTTGATATTCGCAACCGTTGCTGTCTCTGTCGTGGTTGGCAGCTTTATGGTTTGCCATGTGCACATGCTGTGGCTGCGCTGCTTTCTTGCAGACAGAATGTTCATAGGTTTACTGAGAGCTGTTTTACTGTTGCAACTTATCGCAAGGCGTATTCACGAACCATACATCCAATTCCCGATAAAACTCTGTGGAGAGAGTTATCTGAGGGAGATCCAGATGGAAGCACAGCAATTGCGGTTGTTATTAATCCACCTAAATCACTTAGACCACCTGGACGACCGAGGAAGAAGCGAGTGCGTGCGGAAGATCGTGGCCGTGTGAAACGAGTTGTGCACTGTAGCCGTTGCAACCAAACAGGCCATTTTAGAACTACTTGTTCAGCACCAATCTAGTAGTGGCCTTGGATTATTTGTGCCCTAAATTCGGGTAATTTTATCTGTGCAAATAATTTCCGTAGTTCTGTTTACTATTTAAAGAGGACCATTAGTGAATTCCGCAAATTGCAACTCAGTGCTTTATGTCATTTGGCATTAGGTTATCTAAGTTCATTTCGGCTGTACTGTTTGTGTAGATCACCTCAATAATACATTATTATGGAGCTGTGAACTCATTGTTTATCGTTCCGATTTTATGAAGTTCTATGCTGGAGTTCTAGATATTTATGGTTTTCCTTTTTGAGCTTTTTTCCCCCTAACTTCTTCTTGTCCTACGTAACGTTGTAAATTGAATGATCAGAAGCATGTTCATTTTGTCTTTCGTCTTTCTTTGTAGTGACCGTTTGTTGTTGAGAAATTTACAAAGCAGACTCTCAGGAGTCATCTAAAGGGGTTAAATTCTGTCTGTGAATTATTTGCTTTTTTCTACTTGTTGGTTTTATATGTTTCTATTCTTCCTTTTACATCGTGAAATGGCTAGAAAATTGGGTGCCTTCTGTTATTTACTGTTGCAGATTCTTTGGTTATGAGTTTCGTATTATTGTGCTTGATGGCTCTTCTTACTTTGCTCTGTGAAATGGCTAGAAAATTGAGTGTCTTTTTGTTCTTTATCTTTGGAGATTCTTGCTTTATGACAAGACCACATATTTTTCTTTGAGACAAATTGGATGCGATGGGACTTGGGAGAAATGTCAACTTGTTTGTGCCTAATCTGATGCATGTGGACAGGGAAATCGGAGGACATTTCAAGGTGAGGAAGACTCATCTTGACTTTTTTGTTTTGTTTTGATATTTGGTTAATAGAGGATCTGTGTGACATTCTTTTACTTTTGTTGACATAGCGTTGAACTTACTCTTAAACGTGGTATGTAAGGATAGAATCTAGTATACTCCAATTTTCTGCAAGCTGCAGTTTTCATGGTGCTATTTATTGAAGTAGCTCATTTACTTGTCAAACACAAAACCCAACGTTAGAACATAAAACCAACTAATCGAGTCGTTATGCATTGCATATTCATACTGCCTTCAGCATTTAAGCATACAGAAGACTTTCTTTCTCTCTTTTTTTACCATGTCTTCAAATTGTTGACCTTAGTAAACTATCTACGAAGATGTCGGTGTTTACACTATATACTTCCAATTTGAACAGAACTGATTGAGGTTGACATGTAATTTGGAAGATAAAGGCTTGTTGCAAGTTATTGCGTGTATTCAAGTGCATAAATTTTGATTGTGTTCGTAGTTTTAAAGGTTCAAGCCATACAAAGGCACTAACATCATAGTGAAGTGCACATTGAATACATTCTGTCTAATTGTAATTGACAAGCTCTGTTAGCATCCAAATAGAACCAAGTGACAATGCATAGTGTGCAATACCGAGATGGTTCAGTTACTAGCTCGGCAACTCCTAGTTATTGTTGCATACTCACGAGTATTGACCACGCTAACATTACATAAATGGTAAATCTGTGAATTGTTTATTTGTGCAACTGATGATTTCAACTTGTAATTTCTGTTTTCAATCAACCATGTTACAAGAAAAGAATAAATCAGGATGGTCACGTTGTAGTCAGCACTTCATACAAATAAGAACGTTATTAAGGTATTGCCTATCTCACGTTATTAACGTAATAGTCCGATTAGAGTACATCGCTCATGAAATTTTCCTCTCAATTATACTATTAGCATTTATATTGCTAGATGAAATAAATCTGTGCTAAAATCTGTTAAAGCCCTGCATTTTTTTATTACCAGCTCATCGCCTCTTAAATTCCTTAGGTTAGGTTTGCAAGTGAGTCGCTGTCTGGATTATGCCATTGATTGTGTTTGCTAGTTCTGATTAAGTTCATAATCTGGATTCATTTTGTTATACTTGCTGACGTTATTCAGAGTTATTAATAATCCAATCTTGATTATTGGGTGCTCTTTTGGAACTGTGTCTTCTGTTCTGTTTGTGTTACTGTAATCTAGTAGTACTTTTTTTTTTTTTTTGGGTCCAAAAAAATGAAAGTGCAGGTATGGGTATGGTATCCCATTTCCCATCACCTCCGCCAATGAGTATTGTCCCGTAACACATACCACTATCTATAAGGGACCCACCACACCTAGTACTTCACATGCTGATGAAAGGGTCTGAAAATTCATTACAACATGACGGGGAAAACCCCCTTTCTTAAAACAAAATCTTCGAGCCCTTGGGTGTTCCTTTGACATGATATTTTTTTGGTACTTTGGAAATTCTTTGACATGCTATTTCTGTATCCTTTTGAATATTTCTTCATGACAGGAGGAACTCTTTGTTTATATGTAACAGAAAGACTTGCATCAAGTTTCTTGCTTGGAAATGTTGTTGGTTATTTTTCCCTGTTATGGGGCTCTTTGTTGGGCTTGTGGTATAGCATAAGGTAGTGGACACATTTGCTCTTGCCTCTTGGCCCCTTCTAGAAGGAGAAATTGTGTTGTGTCGTTTCCTTCAGTTTTTAGTCTGCTAAAATATTTAGGGCTTTCTGAAATTTTTGTTAGACACGTCATTCTATGGATCAAAATCCTTATGGAAACCTGCATACGTATGACTGAGTTATGTTGTATTTCTATATCGATGGCCCGTTTATTATGGTGCACAGGTCAGAGGCCATGTACCGGAATTTGATAGAGGACAGATTCCGACACTCTCTAGACAAGTGTTCGGCACTCGAATTAATAGTATCTTCTTGAACTTTTTTCAATGAACGCTCTCAGAACAAACTAAAACTCTATTGGAACAGTTCATGGACAATCATCGGGAATTTTGGGGGTGTCATACGTAACAGTAAGCTCAGGTTAAAATTGAGGGAAGTCTTTTTTCTGTGTATAGTGGTTGATTAATGGTAAAATAAATCTGTGCTAAAATTTAGGGAAGTCTTTTTTCAAGCTCGATATGCAACTTTTTTCGCCGTGTCCTTGTATAATAGTTGAAATAAATCTGTGCTAAAATCTGTTAAAGCTCTGCAGTTTGATTACCAGCTCATTGCCTCTTAAATTCCTTGGGTTATGTTTGCAAGTGAGTCTCTGTCTGGATTATGCCATTGATTGTGTTCGCCAGTTCTGGTTAAGTTCATAATCTGGCTTCCTTTTTGTTATACTTGCTGATGTTATGCATAGTTATTAATAATCCAATCTTGACCTTTAGGTGCTATTATGGAACTGTGACTTCTTGGGTTCTGTGTGTGTTACTGTAATCTAGTACCCCATCACCTCCACCAGTATTGCCCCGTCACACCATATCACTATCTATGGAAGACCCACTGCACCTTGTACTTCACATGCTGATGAAAGGGTCTAGAAATTCATTACATCATGACGGGGAAAACCCTATTCTTAAAGACATGCTATTTTTGTATCTCAAAAGTGTTAATCTTATCTTTGTATATAGCATCAAGTTTAATGCTGTTTTTTTTTTTTGAGCAACTGAAACATATATTCATAGATGGGCAAATACAAGATATAGTACATCCAAAGCGTACTCCTAGCCCGACGCAGCAAACTAAAAGCCCAACAAAACATCAAGCGCAACCCATCAACCAAAACAAAACATCCCAACAAAGAAAGAAAAGCCCCATCAACAGCTAACACAAGAATACTCCCCATAGAGGCTCAAAGCCTCAAAGGAATATATCAACCAAACCCGCAATGCCGAACTACAAAACCTACAAAAAAAGATTAGGCACAAGACGATTGATAAATCATGATAAAGTACGACGTTGAGGGTTACGATAGACGTAAGGGTCAGCATAGCAGTCCTCAATAACCCGCTCTTGTTTACGTTTCCTCCGAGTGTATTCTTGAATAGCCGTCGCACCACTACCACGAAGCTTGTTGCTAGCGCTAATCTTTCGTGGCCGCTTATCAGGATACTTAATAGAAGAAGAGCCAAGGTCCCCGAGCCGATGATGCCAAAGAGCCAGAATCCTTTTAGACTTCAAATTCCTTGGACCAGTCAACATATCCTGAAAAGCTTCTCCCACCCCAGAAGATGAAGAAGACTCAGAGATGATGTGATGAGATTCAGATTCGGGCACAAGAGAAGTAGACGCACAATTAGACTACTCGTCGTTCATCAAGGGGGAACTAGGAGATACAGGCACCCCAACCAGAGAACCATCCTCATCATCAGTACTAAGACAAACCTCCGGAGGCACTTCAGTGTCAGGTAAGGCAGGTGTCATGCCCCAAATTGGGTAATGACCGGTCGTGAACCACAAGGCCAATTGATGGATCACGAAGCCTACAAAAAAAAAAAAAAAAATTAAATATGAGGTTGACAAACACCAAATGACCATTACTTATTGTTAAACAAAACAAAGTCAATATGTCTCAACCAGAGCACGGGGAACTACCATCCCACGAACTAGATAATAAAATTATCCACCATCGACAAAAAGAATTCCATAATTATTTTTACCAAAAAGGTTTAACAATATGCGGAAGCGAATAAATAAAATACTAAAACTAGGATGCAATATCCTATGGAGGTCGACACAAAAAATTCCCCAAGATGCCGCCAGAGTCCTCACCTATGGACTTGATTTTCCAGAAAATGGTGTTGGAATAAATCCGTCAGCTGACAAGCTCAGTGAATGGCAAAACATGTATATTAGATAAAGTTCTAAATCAGGAATTAAAAATAAATTTCCATGCAAACATAATTTGGCGATTGGCATACGAAGTGTACAACAAAACAATAATTTATACAAATAAATCATTTTTACCAACAACAAGTCTTAATGGTGATCACAATACGATATCCAACAACAATGGGGAACCATAACCAATACCAAATAATTCCAAGTGCCAGTGAATAAAAATCTCATAATAATTGGATCCAATATCGAAACTTAGAGTCACCACGAGTAGGCAGCCCGTGGAACTTTTCTCTAAGAACGATCCGACGAAAGTCAGCCGTTGAGCATTAGGGTCACCGGCTAGAACATGGTCTCTTCCCTAATGGCCAGAGTCACCCGCACACCTGGACTTCCAATAATAAATGTTCCCATCAATATCCACCAAGTTCTCACCGAAAGAATTTTTTTTTCGCATGCCAATTAAAAGATCAAATATAAACAATTCACGTTTTCAATAATCAAATGATAATTTTTCCAAAAGAATAATTCAAGGGACACGTCGAGTTCGAAAATACGTAACATGCTTAACCACTCACCTGCGTCCAAGCAAATGCAAATCAAAACGCAAAGGGAAGCTAACATGTTACAACATAAGTAATACATAAAGTCACTACTTACTGCCAAGTATAACAATGCCTAATAAGTTAGATATGCTAATAGGAATAAAATACTTAAAAGAACCTAATACTAGACTTGTATCTATATTAATAGGAGCACCCAAATCCATCCCAAAAATCAAATCTCAACCCACGCACGACTTCACCCAATTGATTAAACCATTCTTCTATAACAGCAGCAGGAGAATTTCTCCCTGTTATTGGGCTCTTTGTTGGGCTTGTGGTATAGCATAAGGTAGCAGACACATTTGCTCTTGGCCCCTTTTGTGTTGTGTCGTTTACTTAAGTTTTTAGTCTGCTAAAAAATTTAGGGCTTTCTGAGATTTTTGTTAGACGCATCATTCTACAGATCAAAATCCTAATGTAACCCCTGCATAAGTGTGACTGACTGAGTTATGTTGCATTTCTATATCGATGGCCCGTTAGTTATTGGAATTTGATAGATGACAGACACCGACACTCTCTAGACAAGTGTTTGGCACTCGAATTAATATTATCTTCTTGAACTTTTTCAAATGAACACTCTTAGAACAAGCTAAAACACCATTGGACCACTTTATGGACAATCGTGGGTAATTTTGGTGATGTCATACTTAACAGTAAGCTCAGGTTAAAATTTAGGAATGATTGATTACTTGATTAATGGTAAAGATGTGCGTGAATAGTGAATGAAGCCAAGGCATGTATATTTTAATTTTCATTAGATCTTAATTTTTTTGGTTTCTTATTGGTCATTGAATACATGGATATACTACTAGTTTCTTAAATGCGTCCCTATTTAGTTGTCCCTATTTAGTTGCCCGTTGAACGCTAGTGTCGTATCGGTATCCGTGTCGCGTGTTGTAAGCATAGAATCTTGTGTTCAACGGGCAATAACATCGTCTCATTTGGTATGCCGGTTCCACAAGTAGTTTGGATCTTAATTTTTTGGTTTCTTATTGGTCATTGAATACATGGATATACTACTAGTTTCTTAAATGCGTCCCTATTTAGTTAGTTGCCCGTTGAACGCTAGTGTCGTATCGGTATCCGTGTCGCGTGCCTATGTCCTGTTGGGGTAGGTTGTCAAATCAGTTGTAAGCATAGAATCTTGTGTTCAACGGGCAATAACATCGTCTCATTTGGCACACTGGTTCCACAAGTAGTTTGGAAGAACTCCGACTCTCTGAGTCTACCGTGTCCAGGCGAGCCCAACGTGATCTTACACTACCGGTACCCGGTGCGCAAACAAATAGCCATAACTATTGAATGTCTTCAACCAAAATGGACAAAATTTTCAGAAGAAACAAAAGCATCTGCATCAAGAAAAAGAGAAGATCATGTCCATAATTTTGGTCGGTACCTCATCAGCCATGGAAGAGGTTCTGCAACAGAGAAAATTGGTCCACTGACAAACAAATGGACATAACCATTCAATCCAATGACTTGGGACATTTCCTTCATTGCTAATTGACAAAACCCAGTTTAGGTGCATTCAATATGGAGTACTCCCATTTCCTCAGTGTGTGGTCTCTACCCTTTAGCCAATCCAATATTGTGACTGACAAAAGTCTGTTGGCATCTAAAGGAAAATACTACTATAACCCTTTGAAATTTGGACATATTGAAGCAGGTCGTGAGAAAAATCACTGGAAAATCTTTTAGGCCTCGTTTGTTTGGCCGGAGATAAATGGATGAGATATGAAATCCCATGGGATATGTGTGAGATATAAAATCTTTTAGGGTTAAACTGCGTAGAAGGCTCAAACACCCATGGCATAAGAAAAGGGTTTAATAAAAAAGTGATTATCTTGTATGCCTGTGTTTTCAAGTTTTTCCTATGTAACTCCTTTCCTTTTCTTTTTTATTTTATTTTTTTATTTTCACAAATTCAATCCAAATAAAAAATTAAAGAAGGAGAGATAATGGTATACTTGGGTTTTTTTTTTTTTTTCCAATTAAGAGAATATTTAAAGAAGAAGGGCTACCAAAAATATTGACATTATAGCTGTTTTGCAATCACAGTGACTCAATGGCATGTGGCTGTCATTATTTTAGACAGTTTACATTTTAGAAAAATTCTAAAGATAGTGTCACAATACCAACCAACAATCTTGCTTGCATACGACAATCCCAAATAAAGAAAAACATAATAGGAAAATAATCATCTACAATAGGAGCTCCATAGTGAAAGACAATAATTTTTAGTTAACGATGTTTTATAAACAAATTTTTAAATTCTAGTAATTCATTAAAATTGAGAAACAATGTAACATTAATTCTAAAGAAACTACGTTTTGCAATGTTTTTCGAATCTGGTTTTAGAGTCTAAGTAATTTAAAAGTCAACTTTTAGCTTTTTTTTTTTTTTTTTTTAACGAACGCTACTCCCTCTGTTCATTTTTAAGCGTTCAAATTTGTAAATTTGAATTTTACAGCCATGATTTCATGTAGTAACATTTAAAGTTAATAGTCTAAAATTTATTTTCACAAGTATGGCAAAAGTTTACCGGATAACTAAATCCTTGACTTTATTGTAGAGTGTACAAGTGACAAACCAACCCAGTTAGTTGAGAAAATGGTATACCTCTTGCCTATTTAATTCATCATCATATGACAATGACCGATTTGGCCTTATTACTTTTTTGGTGGTACTTTCTTTTCTTTTCTTTTTTGGTTTGGCGGTGACAGATGAGAGGTGTCTGAGGCAGTTTGTACATCTCGACCAGATCATCTGTCAGATCTAGTCAAGAGCAGACCATCCATGCCGGAACTATAAAATCAAAAAGAGAAGCTCTTACGGGCCTAGCACCCCAAGAGACTTTTAAGATTCAAACTCAAGATGTCTGAAGTCACGGCTCAATCCATGGGATTATTGGCATTAGTCAAGAAGCAGCTTGCAACTACCAAACAGTTGGACTTTTGGGAAAGGGTAAGAGGTATCGTGTAAAAAGAGAGTTAATATTAAGTACAATGATTAATGACAAAATATAAGAGAAGGAGATAAAGGGAAACTACAAACTTGTCCCTGTTAAACTCTGTTATAGTGCTAATTAAGCCCAATAATTAGCTTAAAATATGAGAAGAATCCAATTACTAAATGGATTCATCATTCCAACACTTTAATTGATGCATTTTCTCTGGTCCATTAAAATGGATTAGAGGGTCCAGTTCATGCTGTTTTGAGGACTTTTCCTGGCATTGGATTGTTCACTTCTAGAAATCCCCAAGATCATCAATCACGGTACAAATTATAAAATCACAATGATTAGATTGCTTAATAAAACTTATAAAATATATATTTTAATTTTTGGATGTATATAGCATATCTCTATTCAGAAAGTAATAAAACTTATAAAATATTACGTACAATAATTGACTGAAGACGGAAAAATGTGCAACCCTTAAAACTTTTTATCTAAAAAATTGACAACCAAACAAAGAAAAAATATCGAATGATCCTAATCATCGAAAGATAGACCCGAAAAAAAAAATATATATGGACCGGAGAAAATTCTTTATTCCTACTTGTAGTCGATACATACGGAGTTTTCCTCCCCATCAATAGACACTCAGTTCCATTTTGTGTAGTAGTTTGGATGTGAAGATAGTACTTTTAGAGCAATTCCAATGGTTCTGGCCATTTTTTGGTGTCAAATTCAAAAATTGCCTTACTAAAGTGTTTCTTGCTATAACTTGGCTAAATTGCTCCAATGGTGTCGTAGCTGTTTTTCAGAAATCATCTTTCTCGAATAATCAGAACCATTGGATCATGCTGAAGTAGAAGAACTCTCACAAGCAGCTGATGCACAAATTCAGGGTATATTATTGCACAAAATCAATTGATTATTGCACATAAAAAGTACAATAATTTTTTGCAAAAACCAGTAGATTATTGCGCATACGTCAAACGCGCGTGGCTCAAATAGCTACAACCATTTTCTCAGCCAAATTTAAGCCATTTTTTGGCTGCCAAAATTGCTCTCTGCTGGATCTGAGGAATGGCCTAGAAGCCAAAATATGGTGTTGGCTTCCGAAATGGCTCTCCACTGGAGATGCTCTTAGGTATACGACAAAAGAAACAATAAAATTTTTTAATTAGCTAATTTAATTTTGTTTATATCACAATTAGACAAGGAATCGGTGAAACTGTTGGGGAAAAAAAACCTCTTAGTCAGTGCAACAACTAAAATGTATCTAAAATTACTGAATTTGTCTGGCTAATTTGGCGTCTTGGAAATATATGTATTTGTTTTTTGTCATTCGTCATTCCTAATCTATTATGCTTGGAAATAACTTCAACCATTATGTATCTGTAGATATTCTCGTTATTTGTCACAGACTTACATGAGCGTATTTTTTTTTTTTTCGAGTTACAATTCATACAGGCACCTTAAATAATTCTTAGTGGAGTTTAACAGCACAAAAAATAAATATGAAAATGACTCGTGTGGCTTGTATTACTTGAAAATTTATCAACTAGTTTATCATTTGAATTGATAGATGACGTTCCATTCAGTGACGAACGCAGGATTAAGAATTTGACTGGGTTAGCGGGGACCACTCTTCAGTAATATTACAAAAAAAAAAATTACTATAACTAGAAAGAAAATTAGGAGAAGTGCAGGGACCAAACACCTCCTTCGTACCCCCGGTCCCCCCCTGGTTCCATTTCAATACCAACCAACTAGGTTTCGAATCATGTTTCTTGAAAATTCATCAACTAAATTATAGGTGGAATCGAAACATGTCTTTCCATTTCAATTTCAACCAATTAGGTTTTGAAAAAGACATTTGCTCTGCATCATTATTATAGTTTGATAAAACTCAATACAATCATGCAAAAGTGCATTTCTCTCTTTATGAAGAATTTTATTTTCTTCACAAATCTAGCTTTATTTATGAAGAGTAGTACTTATGCTATATTCCCATAAATTATTTAGCAAAATAAAGGGGGATGATCTTCCAAAGCATTAATGAGGACCGTGGCAAGTGATTTTCACACCCTCTATTTTGATAACTACACCTTTTTCTTTTTCTTTTTTGTCTTCGTAGTGAAATATTTACACATAAAAATATCAGTACAATACAAAAATAGGAGTACAGTTATCAAAATAGGAGGAGTGAAAATTATTTCCCTTCGTATATATGCCTTTTGTTCGTCTCTTTCTTGTGCAAACAAAAGAAGACTTGCTTTTGAAAAAACTATCCTTCCTTACACATAATGGCAACCTTACACTTCTCATTAGTAAAGAATAATGAGAAGAATAATGAGAAGCATAGGACAAATAGTACCTTGTTAAAATAGGGGACACAAAAGCCCATATGCTTCTCATTATTCTTTAGTTCCTTATTTGGTGAATTCGGGATTAACCGCGGGATTGGACAATATGAGACTAATACCAAGGTGAGGGATATATAGTACGTATTAGCTAGTCACCTCCCCTCCTCCGAATTATCTCCTTCCTCATCCAACGGTGAAAAGTAATATCCATCGTCTTTATCACATTTTAACCAAACACAGTACTATTAATCTCAGTATTCATATAATCTCATCCATTATTCTGTGGATCTCACTTGTCCTCTATATCCCCGTCTTTAATCTCATCTTATCCAATCATTCTTAAAAATAGTCCAACAATCAAACAAACATGCATTTTTATTCATCAAAATGTAGGTTGGGCTTCTTCCTACCGCTCTAGAACCATTTGTCTGGTTGGACTAATATTGAAGAGATTTGTAATTAAAAAATAAATTTAATTAAACTGTCGTAGGAGCTATATTTTTGTCTTTTTGCAAAGCTTATTGTCCTAGCAAAAGAACCTTGACTTCTTTTGTATCTTGCCCAGTCGCCACAGATGGAACACCTTTTGTCTTTATCTTCTATTCTCTCCGTCCCATTTCAATTATTCAGTATTTTATTTTGGGTTATTCCTTAATAAGTGCATATTTTGAAAAGTTAATTAGTAAAAATTTATACAATTATTGTTTTGCCCTTTTAAAAAATTAATGAGAATAAATTTAATGGGTAAAAGATGAGGAAAAAATTGATGTGAAAAGTATAAAGTGAAGATAAAAATTGATGCAAACAGAATAATGATGGTGTTTATTTAATAATTTGGATTTAAGAAGCTTAAAAAGGGACGAAAAAAGTACCATTTGCTTGTAAAATTTTGCTTATAAGAGCATCTCCACTCTTACACCAAATATTTCACCAAATTCAAATTTGAGTAAAAATCACCAAAAAAAACCCACTACACATCTTCACCAAATCCTTCACCAAATTTGCTCAACACCAAATTTACTCAAAATTTTCACCAAATTTGCTCAACACCAAACCCAACATCAAATTATCAACGATTATATTTGTTCAAAGCAGGTGTACTATTTGTTCCTTGTTTTCTTGTTTCCGCAGAAGAGGAAGAAGATGATGAAAAGGAATTTGTTCACTGCAAGTTTTGGAGGTAAAATGAAAAAAAAAAAAAAACTATTTTGACAAAATGGTGGGAAAGTTTTGGAGCCAAAATGAAAAAAAAAATTGTTTTTGACAAAATTTTAACTAGAATTTGGTAAAAGAGTGGTTTCCCATTGGAAGAGGTGATATCAAATCAAGTTTTTGACCAAATTTTTACTCAAATTTGAATAAAAATTTGGTGTAGGAGTGGAGATGCTCTAACATTATTTGCCCTTCATTTCAAAAAATTAAGCTGAATACATACAAAATGTTTTTTTAATCCTTTTTGGAAAATTATTTCACACTCTTTTTTAATACATGCACTCCATTTTTGGTCTTGCAATAAATTTTTATGTGTAATTTTATCACTAAAAGACAAATATATATATATATATATATATATATATATATATATATATATATCCACTCCGTCTATTTGTTTTTGTCCCACGCTCTCTCTCTCTTGCCTTTTTTCAAATCAAAAAATTAAGTGTTTCCGTGTATCATTTTTCAAATTTTCTCGCACCGAATTAAAGTACACGACGAGTACTTTAATTTGGTGTAAAAAAATGATACACGAAAACACTTTATTTTTTTATTTGAAAAGTGGCACGACTTTTCGTAGTGGACAAACAAATAGGAACGGAAGGAGTATATATATATACAATAAACTTCACATCCAAACTACCTTAACTTATTAAGTTACGGACCTAGGGGCATTTTCGACTTTCCGGACCAAATTTCGACGATCCGAACCGTTATATAGCGTTTTGTGAAAAACTGCCCCGATCAAGCCCTTCCGGGTATTTTTTTTTGCCAAATCTTCGCGTTGGACCTTAAAATCACGTTTTAAACACATCTAACGGTTCGGATCGTCGAAATTTGGTCCGAAAAGTGAAGTCCGGACGGTAGTCCGTAACTTAAGGTTTGGATAGGAAGTTGCCCTTCCAATAAGGGTCCCTTATCTAAGTTACCATGCGGACCTCACGTTTCCGAGCCAAATTTTGACGATCCGAACCGTTCAATGTTTTTAAAATGCATTTTTAAGGGCCCCCGCGAAGATTCGTCCAAAAAAAATACCCGGAAGGGCTTGATCCACACAGTTTTTGTTAAAAACGCTATATATAGCGTTTTTAACAAAAACTGTGTGGATCAAGCCCTTCCGGGTATTTTTTTTGGAAGATTCTTCGCGTGGACCTTGGAAAATGCATTTTAAAAACATTGAGCGGTTCGGATCGTCAAAATTTGGTCCGGAAACACAAAAAAAGGGCAGGTCCGCACGGTTTTCTTCAATAAGGGACCCTTATTGGAAGTTTATCCTATATATACAGAGAGAGAGAGAGAGAGAGAGAGAGAGAGAGAGAGAGAGGATATGGGTGTGGAAATCATTAATTATCCTTTTGTTGTCAAAGTTGGAATCAATTTGGGCATAATGTCAGGAAAGACAAATTTGATGGCTCATGAGCTTTCCCCCAAAAGGAGATTGAAAATTTCTAGGAGTAAAGGGCCCATCAGTATGTCAGGCTATAATAATGCTAAGCTACAAGATTCCTGAAGCAGTGGCTATAAAGGAAAGGAAGTCTCCACCATTTGTCATCCAAGTTAGGTTTTTCTTTTCTTTTTCCATAACATAAATCTTTTGGGGGGTCAACTAACCCGCACCATTGATCACTTCCACAATCCAATACCATTGATCACTTCCACAATCCAATCAAAGGATTGTGGAAAAAGTTACTATGAGATTTATGAAAAAAGTTACTTTCTCACAGTTAACCCAAAAAATGAATTCAGGTCAATCAATCGGACTAATCCCGAGACTAGTGAGCCTTTTGATCATTAGCTGGGGACTGGACATTACTTTTGAACGTCACCCATGAGGGGGACTTGAAACCCCTGTTCCTTTTTGTGACATTGATGGCGAGGCGGAGGGAGGAAGTGCTAAGAAATGACAATTGCAATTAGGGTTCTGCTAGAAACCACCCTATGGGCTATGGGTGGAGTACTTTTTTTTCTTGATCCGACAGCTCGTTGTACGAGCGAAACAAAGTTGGGTTTTTTCAAGTAAAACATTACACGTGTTAGGTGTTAATTGTTGTACGAGCGAAACAAAGTTGGGTTCTTTCAAGTAAAACATTACACGTGTTAGGTGTTAACTGTTAAACAGAAGTCTCCTTTCAAGTTTCAACAGCCTTTCCAAAAGTTGCCCAGCTGTCGTACAGTACACTCAGACGGAACCAGTTTTTACTTATACCGGTGGGGTCCGCATACTCCTTTTTATCTCTCATCTTAATTTCTAAAAACACTACTCTCTAGTGAATATCTTGGGCAAGATGGGTCAATGAGGTCCACTTCAAAGATTCACACAAATGATTTATGCAGTTCATTAACTCTAAAATTATTTCTTTAAGTCATTCAGAAAAAAATCAGCTCAATCGTATAACTTTAAATACTAGATCCAATTGTCTAACTTTCTTTCAAACTTTTATCAAAATTCAGGATCCTAAATTGTGAACGAATAATTAGAAGACGGATCAAGCGGACACCTATTCTCGCCTACCATCTATTGTTTGTTGATTTGTTTTTTCCTTTCAATTCTAGTACTGCCTCCGTCTGAGTAGTCTGGTCCACACAATAATGCATTTTTTTAAGGTAGTTAATTTTCACACGTCTAAAAATTAATATCTACATAATTTTTTTGCCTTTTAGTAAAATTTTTATAGGTAAATATTTAACTAAAAGGCAAAAAAAGTAGTGTGGATATCAATTCGGTGTGGAAATTACACTTCTTTTTTAAATAAAGATTGCAATTTTATTTACTGGGTAATTTTTTTTGGCCTTTTAGTAAAAATTTTGTGTGTAAAAAGGAAAATGTTAACGTGTGCCCACCTATTGGCACAGGTGGTGGGCATACGTTAAGGTTGAAAAAGTGAATTGAATGTATGAAAAGTGTATAAAAATAGGACTTTGCTATGAGTACAGAGGTATTGGTACAGAAAATGTACCGAGCCCTCTCGGGGACCCACTTTTGGGTCCCACACGAGTGATCCGAACCGTTCATTATTCTTAGAACATTTTTCTATAGGGCCCCACAAAATTTCAGCTCAATCAGACGGTTATAAGTGCTTGAACTAAAGTCCCACCGTTTCAAATTTGTGGGACCCAAAAGTGGGTCCCCGAGAGGGTTCGGTACATTTTCTGTACCAATACCTCTGTACCCGTAGGTTTATCGTATAAAAATATGTGAAAATGTATTAAAAATGTAAAAGATATATTGAAGTGTGTGTGTGTTTTATTTTTGTGTATATTTATTGTGTGTCCATTGGGCACACGTTAACAAAACCCGTGTAAGTCCTTAGTCAACTTAAGGGTAAGTCAAGTTGGTTGGTGGGTTTGCTTCCTACATAATTAGTCAAGATGCGTGTATATTATTTAGGAAGAATTGAAATGGAGTGAAAAAAAAATTGAATTTTGATGGGTATAAATTGAATTTTGCTTTGTTGAAGGGGAAAAAAAAAACACTGTCCGACGTGTCGAAAAGAAAAGAGGAATTATTCATTGGTTTAACCTTCCAGCTGGGGAGAAGTACAAGTAAAGAGCTAGGCTTAAAGCATCTATCTAATCAATGCAAAGTGGCAGACATTGCATTGAATCACACAAAGTGGCACAAAATAAAAGCGCGTGAGGAAGTTTTCCTAGCGTGGACTACACTCCTGACCAACCTGAGGGTGGTTTCTAGCTTTTGCCTTGCAAATTATACTCCCTCTCCTCTTAAAATTTGTCAATATTTGAAAATTAATGAGTAAGGGGTATTCCACCAACAAAAAATAATTTTTTTCAAAAACCAAGACAGGTCATTCTCTCACAATACATCAGGTAAAAAATCGCAAAAAAACATTTTATTCTAAAAACACCATTAGCGGAACACCCCCCTAAATTGTGTCAATTTTACACTTTTATCCTTGTCTCAAATATTTAATTAACAAATCGATCATGATTGAAGGGTAAAATTGCAAAGACAAGAATTGTACAAAACAATCATGATGTCCCTACAAAAATTAAAAACCCTAAAATAAACCAACAAATACAGAAGGAGGGAGTAATTTTTCCCAGTATCTTTTTTATCTTTTCTATGGGACTCATAATTAGTAGGGTAAATTTTAAAAAAAACCCCAAACTTTGACCTCAAAGTCTCAAACACCCCCAAACTTCACTTAATTTCAATTTACCTCCCAAGCTATAGCTCCGTTATTCAATCGACCCCCCGCCGTCCAAATCTGTTAAATGCCAAACGGAAAGCGCTGAGTTGGCCCTAATGGCTCTGCTAAATCAACCATGTGGCTCGACACGTGGTGCCACATGTGCACTATGTAAAAAAAATGCCACATGTAAGGAAAAACCACACCAAAAATTTCAGATTTGGGTCTCCACAACCAGACTCACAACCGGGTCAACCCGGGTACAAAACGACGTCATTTTGTGCCCAATTTAAAATAAATAAATAAATAAATAAAATTTTCAGATCTCACCTTCTTTCTTTTCCTCCATTTGATACAGAGCACAGAGAGCGTCAGAGGAGCTGTCGACCCGATTCCCACCACCGTCGTCGACAATGGCAGAGCCTGGAATCTAATCTGCCTTGGGCTAATTCGTATAAGAAATTTTTTTTATATGGGCTAACCCATATTAATTTTTTTTGGACAAAAATTTTACATGTAAATTTTTATTGTTTTTTTTTACTTTACCTGGGCTAAAGCCCACCCCATACATAGGGTGGCTCCGCCCTTGGCCGTCGACCACGATCCCCACCATCGCCGCCGACCACACTGCTTCCACCTCCGGTAAAAGAGGAACAACTTTGAAGGTCTCTCTCTCTTTCACACTGCTCCGTGTGAATCGCGAGTACGACCCCGTCGCAGGCTACCACCACAATATCTCTCCCTCCTAAAACCAGATCTGGCCATCTGGGTTTCCTTTTCTTTTCTTTTTTCTCTCGGTTAATGGCTAAGAAGTCCATGTCAGCGCTTTCTGTTTGGCATTTAATGGATTTGGACGGTGAGGGGTCGATTGAATAACGACGCTATAGTTTGGGAGATAAATTGAAATTAAGTGAAGTTTGGGGGTGTTTGAGACTTTGAGGTCAAAGTTTGGGTTTTTTTTTGAAATTTTTCCTAATTAGTATTGGCGCTCATTATTTTAAAGGGTTGGGAGGGAGTAACTCTTTCCCTGTATCTTTTCTATGGGACTCATAATTAGTATTGGCGTTCGTTATTTTAAAAGGGTTTTTCTAATAAGCACATACAAAGACAATTTTACAAAATTTTCACATATTCCAATACACTTTCACACTTTTCTATACATTTTTTCACACATTTTAATAATCTTTTTAAACTTTGATGTTTGCTCAATGGGCTGACTTTAGAATTTGCCTATTTTAAAAGAGGAATTGGGAAAGGGAGATGCTAACAGGTGCAATGTTTCACCCGTTAAGGGTAAAAAAATACACTTATTGAGTCCCACTTGTATTTTTTTGTACTCTTGATAGGTGCAATGGTACACTCGTTAACAAGACCCATTGGAAAAAAGTATTATTTACTACTAGTACTCCCTCCGTCCCAATTTCTTGGTCCTTCTTTCCATTTTGGGATGTCCCAAAATATTTGTCCCACTTCTAAAAACATCCATCAAAACTTGGTCACTTTCCAATTTTACCCTTAAAAAGTACTTTTCCCATCTTAATTGGCTAGTCTATTATCTTTTATTTTATAACGGTTTTTATGATTTTGAAAATTTTGTATAATAAAACTAATTGATATCTATCAAACAAGATCCATATTGAATATGTTTTGACTTTCATATAATAAATTAGCCTCACAAATTTGGTCACAGTAATATTGACTAGATTTAGGGGCAAAATAGAAAAGTCAATACAAAGTTTTCACACCCCTTAAAAACCCACTTCCCCAAAAGGGGCCAAGAAATTGGGACGGAGGGAGTATTTATTATAAAAACTAATTTCACTAATTGATGGTAGGTCTATATATAGATATGACGTTATTGGGTCCGAACCATTAAAGATGCTTTTGACACGATATCTAGTGCACTAGATCTGTGAAACGGTCATAAACTTGGTCAATCAATGATAACTTTAACCAAAGGTGTTGGTCCCGTGAACCAGGAGTTTGATTCTTCCTATTTTCTCTGTTTCAAATTTCTTTGTTTGATTCACAAAACAAAGACTTAAAAATAATTCAACACTTTCAAGAAAAATTCAATATTTTTTAATGAGTTACTAGATATCAACGAGTACTTTCAATTTATGATTTTTTTTGAAAATTTTCTTTTAAAAGACTTGTTATTTTTACGTCCTTGTTTTGCGGACCGGACAAAAATTTTGAGGCGGAAGGAGTAATATTTTAGGTTTGAAACATTGCAGGTGCTATTAAATTCTTTGAGGTTAATTCATACAAAATTTTGCTTTGAATTTAATTGAGCTCTTCACAAGTGGGCGATGAGATTGGGGGGTGTTCCACTAAGTTGGTTTTTTGAAAAAATTGGTTTTTCACGGTTTTTTATGTGATGCATTGTGAGAGAATGAACTGTCTCGGTATTTGAAAAAACAATTTTTTGTTAGTGGAACACCCCCTGAATTCCAAAATTAGTGGTAGTATATGTAAGGTGGACTGTGAGTTATCAAAATCAATCAATAATGACTAGGATAAGAATGGCATAATAGCACTTTCAACTGACAGTTTGGGTGGTCACTAAAGCATTTTATAACACTGAGCTGATTATCTAATTTGGCGTAATAGGACCCTCAACTTACCATTTTAATGGGTTTGTTCCATATAATGGGGCTCACATGGGATTGTCCATTGTGCTTCACTCTTGCAACATCAAATGTAAACCTCATTCCGTATCGAAAATCCACATGAGAGATTCTAAGCTATTTTAAAACTTATTTAACCATATTGAGACATGTGGTTAAGCTCCAACGAGTTATTGAACTAGTGGTCTACATGAGACGTCATATGTGGTATTAGAGCCCCACCATGGGCCAAGTGATGAGCAAGATGCACTTTGCCACTATAGAGACCAGGTGAGGTTGTTTGGACTAGGCAACTGCATCCGAAAAGATTGCAATACTCCATAGTAGTATTTAGGAGTGACTGACTAGCATATTTAATGCCCACCTAGGGCTACATGCCATCTTTTTAGCTATTCCTTCCGTTCGTGTCCATTTTCACTATTTCACACACTTTAAAAAATTGTACATATATTTCAATAGGAATTTCTATAACTATGCAATATAGATCTTATTTGATAGATTTCAATTAGTTTTATTTTATGAAATTTTCAAAATCATTAAACTCATTATTAATTAAAAGATATAGAAAATTTAACATGACACGAAAGCCGAAAATGGGCCATATTAAGCACAGTCAGAGGGAGTATAAGTTTCACGGCCAAGTGCCCACATCGAAAGAGGGTCCATAGTCAGCCGAGTTAGGTCATTACATCAAACATTATAAAGAGTTCAAATCTCATACACTCAATTTTGCATTTACTATTTTTTTAAAGAAATTAATCTATAAAATATTTTCTCCATGACTTATCAAAAAGGACAATATTTTCGACAATGACAGGAAATGCGTAAGAATGTCAGTACAATAAAAAAAAATGACGAGGATTTAAAAAAAAAAAACAAAAATAAGAGCATGTGCACTTACTGGCCAAAAATGCTAGTGAACAATGCATTTGGCTAATGAACAGTGCACATTTTTCAATTTACGTATGCACATCACTTTCAAGTTTTCAATGTTGTTCATGAATGTAGTTTACGGAGTCTTTTAGGGAGGCTGCTATGAGAGGTTTTGGGGATTTTGGCTTGGTAAAAAAGGGTAGAGAGGCCATTTAGAAAGGCTGTAGGGGATGCTCTAAGTAGGGAGCATTATACAATATTGAACGACTTGTGAACAGTGCTTAGGTAGATGCGGAGAGGCACTATTCCCAAATGTATTTTACCTACCTTTTTATGGAGGCTGGTGCAAGCAATTTTTTTAAATTTTTTTTTGGCCTAACTAAAATACCTAAGATTCCTATTTAGCTCACTCATGCACTTGCTATATGCCTTCCCTTCCGGAACAAGATTAAATATGTTGATGGTCATAAGAGGGAAAAAAGCATAAGCAGACAAAATGGGAAAGTTAGCTGGTTTGGGAGGGGCAACCCAAAAGAAAAATGGATAAAGTAACAAATTACTAGAAGAAAGGAACAGAATACTTTCTTTTCAAGTGTTGTGGTGAATTCTTAAGGGTGCGATAAGATGTGAGATGAGTTTTGGGGGATAAAATAATATAGAGGATAAGATAATATAGAGTATTATTTATGTATAAGGTGGACCTACAGTGTGATGTGACATTTATGGGTGAGATTAAATAATTTGGTTTATAAGATTTTGGTATTGAAGGGGATGAAATAAATACTTGGTTTGTTTTATAGTTAAGATTGGAGAATAAGGATAAATTAAAGGATTTGGGGTAGATTGAGGGGGATTATTTGGAGTATAGATAGGGGGTACTAACTAAACTCTATGAGCTCGTTTGGATGCAATACAAAGAGGAGGGATGAAGGAATCCGGCCGGATTAGGGAGTGATGGGACGTTTAGCCCATGGTTTGGGAACAAAACACCCACCCCGACTAAATAGCCGCCGGCTAAATAATCCGGGAGAGGGTGGACTAAATACAAGTAGGGGGGCTTGTATTTAATCATGGGGGATAAGGGTGGCCAAATTACTTGGTTACCCCAGATCAACCAACAAAGATCAAAATTTTCAGATCTAGAAAATTTATAAAATTATAAACAATCAGGAAAAAAAAAACATATCTGGGTTGCCATTGATTTCGCCATTGATTTCTCATTGATTTCGTCGGATTTTCCGCCGGTCGTCTGGTTCTGTAGGTTCTAGTCCTTCTGGAACAGGAAGAAGAAGAAGAAAGAAAGAAGAAGAAGAAGAAGAAGAAGAAACAAAAGAAAAACAAAAACTGACGATTTAATCTCCCAAGTGGGTTTTAAGTGTAAATATTACACTTCTCCACCCTATATTAAATTGGGTAATTCACTCAAGCCCTCAACTAAACTTCTATTAGGTATTTTTAAAACAAATTAAAGCACCTAATTCAAAATGAAGTAGTAGCTAATAAAATTAATTTTCGTTTATTAGAAAAAAAAATACTTTTAATAGTAAATATTCCTAATATATAAAAACATATTAAAATGAAGTATTATAACTTGATTGGTGAGAAAAATAATTTGATTGATTTAAATGCAATAATTTAATATGGGCATTCACAAGGGTAAAATAGTCATTTGATTGATTTTTACATCATCTGCCCTCTTTATCCCTCCTTTTTAATCCCTCATCCAAACCATGGACTATTTAATCCCCCCTTCTTAACTATCACATCAATGTGGGTCCACCATTCTTATTTAATCACCCCAACTATTTTATCCCTTCTGACTATTTAATCATTCTCAATCTAATACGGCATCCAAACAGGCCGTATTAGTATTATTTAGTCATGGAGAAGGGGTATTCATGGGTATAAAATATGGAGGGGGATAACTCATCCCCCCTTCCAAATCTTCCCAACTACGGATGAAAAGTGGACCCTAGATTAATTATCCGGGTCCAAAAGTTATGCCCTTTGTCATCCTTCTTCCAAATGAGGTCTAGCATTATTGTAATCAACCCATTGACACGATGGCCACCATCTTGTAAAGACAGGTGGTTGGTTGAGTAAATAATTTTCATAACATCTTATCAGCCCCTCCAAAATCAATTTTCGAATTTTTTTTAGAACCCCTACTTTTTGAGAAGACATCTTCATGTACCACTGGAGTGGTAGTCTAGTTGGCCAAAGTGAGTGAGATAATATTCCTCCCTCCCTGTGCGTGGACCTCCCAGGTTTAGATTCCTCCCATGCCATTGGTGGAACTTGCTTGGATTTGCGTAGAGGGCCTTTGGCCAACTAGTCACCTAGGTAGTGCTGTGGTGACGGCCTATCCTATTCGGCCAGTAGTTATGACTCTACCGGACATTTCACAGCGGGACATAAACCCCAATGGTCATGCCCGTGGGCGGTTGCTAGGCTGGTTGCCCCTTCCTACCCTTTTGCCGCTCAAAAAGAAAAAAGAAAAAAGAGAGAAGTCTTCATGTTCTGTGAGATTATTATGATGTAAAAAATGAGGGGTTCTAATTTTGCAAAACAACTTTTTAAATATTTTCTGAAAGATTAATTTCGGTATGGAGCTGGTACTATTAGTACATTTAACTTTATTTTCAGTTCTAGAATCCAACTTCTACTTTTTTAGGTTTACAATGAATATAATAAAAAGTAAATGGATAAAATTGTAAATTGCAACTGCAAAAAAGTAAAAAATAATACTTTTTGGATGAATATTTATTTCCTTTGTATCTATACTTTATCTTCAACAACTTTTCAATGCAAAGTGGAGTGGTAGTACAATAGTACACACCATGTACTCTCTCTTGCAATATGTGGTGGTTTCAAACCTCACTCATCTCATCCCAAATCCTCTTTTATTAGAGTAGATTAAATTTCCTATCTTTGTAGTTTGTAAACACAATGAAAGAATCAAAATTTTAAATAGAAGTCCTCAAATATTGCAAATAAAAGTAAATAAAAATAGAAATGCTCCATAATAAGATGCCATATTGAAAGGATTCGGTTTTTTCAATAGTAGATTGTTTAAGGACGGAAGCTACTTAGAGCGCTAGCAAGAGCATCGGTTTGGGTAAAATTTTGGCCAAAAATGCTAGTGAACAATGCATATTTAATTCACATATCTTTCAACACTCCAACAATATTCTCAATAGCCGGTGAACAGTGCACAGGAGGAGAGAGAGTGAGTCAGAGAGATAACCTGTGAATAGTACGTGGGCAAATATAGCCAAGTACTGTAGCTAGAGGTACTATACTAAAAGGTTAAGCTAAGCTGCTGCAGGTGAGATTCTCTTTTTTTGTTGGCTAAAATACCTCAAATTGCATTATAGCTCAGTTGTTGCTCTTGCTCTTATAAATGATTATCTTGTGGGTCGGTGTTTCCTATAACTAACAAAGTTATTACTACCATTTAAAAAAAGGAAAAGAAAAGAAGGGAGAGCAGTCTTTTGTTAAATTTAAAGGATTACAAACATTTTGGATTTAAAGAATTACCAACATTTTGGACGAGTGAAATTCCACAAATTCAGTTGAAACTCAGGGGTGTTTTGCAGCATGCTTTTGCATTTTCATTCTCAAATTTTCAAGTTTTGAGTGTTTGGAAGACTTCATGGAGAACATATTCTCTGAAAAATGAGTTTTGTTTTTCGGACAATAGAGAGGAGCAGCCGAAACCGAAAGTAGGGTGGGAAAAGCTTTTTAACTTCTCTTTTTCTACTTCTTCCATATCGGTTAGCAAAAAAACGTTTTTCACCTTGGAAAGGGGGGCCTTTCGCTCACAGCAGGCCCAGGTAATGAATAATTTCTCGTAAAAAGTCCTACAGACTAACATTTCTTCTCTCTCATCTAACCGAGAGAAGATAGAAAAGGATCTACTGGAGAGAGAGAGAGAGATTTCTTTTTCCCCTTCTCTCTCTGGAAAAAGATAAGACAGAGATGTGTATTTTCTCTCTCTAATTTTATCCGCATTTTACTAATACTGGAGTACAAGAGAGCGTGAGTTTAGCGAGAGGGAGAGAGAGAGAGAGAGAGAAGGGAAGACAAGTTCCCTCTGTGTATTTTGTCACGATCATCGAATGCACGTGTGAGCCCACAAGGTAAAAAATCTTTTCGTCTTCATCTTGGTGATTGAATTAAATCGTATGCACATGCAATATTTTTGTCATGTATGTATATATGCCTTAAACATCTCTGAGTTCGAAATTTCACATGTGCTATCACTTTTTTTTGGATTAGTCCACACGGGCTTTACTGCTTTAACTGAGCCTTTAGTGGACGATAGGATTGGTTAGAGTCAACCGAAACCGAAGTCCGCCCACATTAGTTGGCCCCAACACTTGAGAGTTATTAAAAATGTACGTGGAGCACATGTTTTTGGGGTAACGTGGGATGTCCCGATTCAGTTTGCGCACACATGGAAGACTATCCCTGCATCCTTCCTATATCAATTCCATACGCGTAGGCGTGGGAATCGAATCTAAAATCTTAAGAGGAAGCAAACCCTTAAAGTCCGAGTCCGAGGTTAATGGCAGTTGACCTACCCTTTGGGGGCTATATAAGAGTAGAGTACATTTTACATTTTATTGGTACCTATATCACATCTTCGTCAATTTCTCAAGGATTTCCCTTCTTCTTTATTGTTAATTCTGCTATTGTAAGTTTCTATTCTTAGAATTCTATAGTTTATTACTCAAATGGGATGTGGATTAAGAATGTTTTATGATCTGGGTTTTGTCTAGTCTGCACATTTAGCCATTTTAGTTAAACAAGTGGCATAAACCTTCACCAAACTTGCTTCTTCTTCTTTCAATTTCTGTAATTTAGCGATCAAGAGGGCCATTTGAACTTCTGGTTTTTTTTTTTTTACCAAACTGCCGAACGGAAGCCGTTAACAAGAAATTGCTGCTATTGTGCTTTTGTTGTAGTCCTGTAAACTCACTCTGAAATTAACCTTACTGTTCTTCTTGCTCTATGTTTCCCCATGTGAAGCATGGCTCTTTATGGTGCTGATAAAGATAGAGGGGAGCTGAGGATACATGAGAGTTTGGATGAGCTTAGAACAGATTTGGCCGACTATATTGCAGAAATATCAGACGCGTCGGTGAAAGAGAGGGGTGTTTTTACCATCGCTTTATCGGGCGGTTCTCTCATCGGCTTGATGGGGTACATCACTTTCTTTCCTACCCGTGTTTCGTTTTTCCTTTACCGAACCAAACCGAGCCTCAAGCCTCAATCAATTGCAGACGTGAATCTGTTTTCTCCTTTAATTTGACGTGGTTTAGGGAATTTGGTTTGTTTGTTTGAGTGAAAGCAGAAAACTTTGTGAAGCTCCTTATAAGAAGACTGTTGACTGGGGCAAGTGGCACATATTTTGGGCAGATGAGCGCGTTGTGGCGAAGAGTCATGCCGATAGCAACTACAAGCTTGCCAAAGATGGCCTTCTATCAAAGGTATTATAGTAAACAAGATATCCTTATATGCTATATTTCATGTTCTTGATAAGGGACTTGTTTGTCAAAAGATGGAAATCGGATGGAACTCAATGAAAGCTATTCATGAACATTTTCCATTTGTCGACGTTTATTTATTGCTTAATAAGTATAGGTACCAGTGTTTTCTTGGGAGAGTTGGATCAAAAGTACTTTAGAACAAAGTTGCCAATGAGTTCTTATCGTTCTTATTTTCCTACATTTAGTAGCAATTTTTTTTACAGAATGCGGAAAGAATCCTACGTGATTGAAGGTGACTTAAAATATGTTTGCTGTTTGATTGCAGGTGATTTCGTAGCAATCAAACAGCAAACGTGTTTTAAATATATTTAAACATGTTTTAAAACATCTGCAATCAAACAGCAAACATATTTTAGTTCTTGTTCTTGATTTTATTTTGGTTGCGAAGAGTATGTGAATACCATAAATGTTGATTGCTTTGTTGCACAAAAACTGGTCTTTGTTGGTTTTTGGACAGGGAAGCATGTTTCTTGTTTTCTTTTAGCAGAAAACAGGAACATGGGCAATGTTGCCGAATGCACACATTCGACTTCTGTTTCTTTTACGATTTCTGGCTACTGCTTCCCATATAGGTAACTGATCTTTTGTATGCTTCCTTCCCTTACGATTCTCGTTCTTTTTTATGGTTGTTGCTTGCCAGCTCTAACTCAGGAACAATTTCACGATACCTAAAAAGTGGTAAGTTTTGCACAAGAGAAGTTGAGATCGAAAAGAAGTGGAACATTTGTAAAAGTACTCGGTGGAGTATCAGTAGAGATGAAAGATCGCGAAACAAAATTCTTATCCAGAAAGGAATACTATATGCTATGTTAGTCAGGGTGACCTAATACTGTATCTGTTTATTTGTGGTTGAATTGCTTCCTTTCGATGGAAAAAATGACATTTTACCTGAGAAGAAAGACATAGGTAATCATTCTATTTTTGTATCTAAATAGTACGACAAATTTTCTTGTTGAATTCTTCTGATATTATTGGTTTAAATGATAGTTTCCGACAAAATCAATGAAAGACATTTGGCCTTGTATATTGTGATTATAATTCCAGCAGAAACATCTCTAAAATTAGTTTATGAGAAAAGAAAATAGACTTGCTGACATATATTTTTATATATTTTCATGCCATGAATTTGGCTATTTCTCATTGTTCAGCTTTGAACAATACATTCATAATCTTTGAATCTATGCTCATAAAACCATGCATCTTTTATTTTTCAGGTTCCCATTGTTCCGAACCATATCCACTCCATCAACGACTCATCATCAGCAGAAAAAGCAGCCAAGGACTACGAATTCGTCATCAGGCAGCTCGTTAGAACCCGTGTGATCAGCGTGTCAGAGATCAACGACTGCCCGAAATTCGACCTCATCATCCTTGGAATGGGTCCCGACGGACACGTTGCCTCGTTGTTCCCCAACCACTCTGCCCTCAACGAGAATGACGAATGGGTGACTTTTATCACCGACTCACCCAAGCCCCCACCCGAGCGAATCACTTTCACTATGCCTGTCATTAACTCAGCGTCCAACGTGGCCGTGGTCGTGACTGGAATCAGCAAATCAGAGGCTGTACACTTGGGGATCGATAATGTGGGGCCTAACTGCCCGTTGTTGCCAGTGAGGATGGTTCGGCCGAGTAATGGGAACTTGGTGTGGTTTTTGGACAAGCCAGCTGCTTCAAAACTTGAAAATGCTCAGTTTTCTTAAGTAGGCTGTGGTTGATGGTCTTTGTTCATCTCGTGTAGGGGTGTGGGGGAAGTGTGGCCATATACCTTGTTTTGTTTTGTTTTGTTAGAAGAGGTTGCTAAGTTAGGGTTATATTTTGAAATCCTCTTCTGTTTTTAGTTTCAGATTTGGTAGGATTGAGGTCTAATCAATCTGTGGCAAAGCAAGGTTGTGGGGTGTTCAAAAAGTAGGTTTTTGTTGTTGTTGATGTTGTGTCCATGATGGTAATTCAGTTTAAGGAAAGTTGATAGCCTTTATCCTTTTCTTATGTTTTAACATGTTGCTCATTCTCCACTAGGGGTGAAAACGAGCCTAAAATTTGAGATCGAGCTCGGCTCGTTCTTAAACAAAATGAGCCCTTAGCGAGCTGAGCCCGGTTCATTCTACTAAATGAGCTCATATAAACGAGTTGATCTTTTTCAAGCTGAGCCAAGCCGAGTTTTAAACTGTTGAGCTCGGCTCGTTTACTAAACGAGCTGAGCCGAACCTCGAGTTGCTCGGTACGTTTGCATTCCTATTTTCCAGTGTTGTCTATTGAAATGTTCTATCAACCTGCACCAGAAGTCAAATTCAAGACAAAATCAGGACTTCTTCACTCAAGGCATCAATTATTGGAAGGTTTGAAAAAAATGGACAAGATACTTGGTGGCGGTTTGTTTTTCAAGTTTTTAACTGGAAGGAGATAGAGCGGTTATATAACCTAAGTCATGCAACACCTAAGTCATGTAACGGCTAATGCGCGTACGTCGGGAAAGCTCCTTCCGATAATATCACAAATTATTTAAGTTTTTGAGGATTGAGAGCGGGAACGTATAACAAGGATTAGCAACGGAAATGGTCATGGTTATACCTATACCAATCCACTTTAAAATTACCTAAATTTTATCAAACGAGAAAAAAAAATTCCAAAATCATACGAAGACTAATGAATAACTCCCATCTAGAGAGAGAAGAGTAATTAATCATTGTTGTTGGCAACGATTGACCCTTTGGCCGAAGTGTACAAGAGTGGGCCAACTGAACTAGTTCCGGTTGATGGTTGTTAGAATTGATGTAGCTAAAAAATTTACTCAAGCAACGATTTTAACCCTCCTCTTTTCCAGTTGCATTTTATAAACTTACCCACAAAATAGAACAGTAGTAAATGCTTTGACATGAAAAGAGTAATTTTATATTTTCACAATGAATAAAATAAATAAAAAACAAATTTTAATAAAAACAGGTGTGTTAAAATCGGTTCCTTTCAAAAGAGTAGTGTGTGAATTCATATATTCATCGTATGTAAAACTGCCTTGAAATGCATGAGATGGATATTGTGAAACTAAGAAGATGTTTGGGAGTCAATTTTTTTTTTTTGGATTATTGCATTATTAGATTGTTAGTTTTGGATTTTTGGTGTTTGGCTTAAAACTTGAGAATGTACTCTCTCAAAATACATTTTAAACAGACTTCAGAGGACAAAAGCCAGAAGTAGGGGAAATGAGACTTTTTATTTCGCATTTTGAGTTCTTTTTTTTTTTTTTGGTTCAACATAGAAAACCTACAGAATATATTCTGCGCATATCTCTGAAACACTACCCATTTTGCAAAATGTGTTCTACACATATCTCTCAAAGAATCTACAAATTGATAACATACTCTGACCATAATACAAAAAACCAAAAATGAAAAATAGGAAAATACAAAAAAATGGCTCCCAAATACTTTGACAATACCTTCCATTCAGTATGAACAGTTATACAAACCGGTAGGAATGGTTGAATACTTGAATAGAAGGTATATTTTGGGTTGGAACTTACCTCAAACGAATGTGAAATGAAATTACTCTTCAAAACATTGAAAATAAAGAACATATAATATGTATTACATATATAATACAAAAACATTGAAAATAAAGAAAGAATAAATTGATAGTCTAACAAGTTGCTTTTGGCCCCATTCTGAAAACCAATAATTGTATGCTTACGACAACATATGCCCCTTCTGGAAGACATGCCAACATTCAGATTGACATTGCTCCACTAACATTAAACTTGACATCACTTCACCAAAAAAAAACACAAAGTTAAGTTTCACCTACTCTTATCTGGAATAAGGACAAAATCTTATATTTCCCTTATCTATGAGTGAGAAAAATGCTACGGACACAGATCAATGTGTTATGTGTACAGATCCGGCCGCATATGCGTCTGAAATCGTCGATGCGTATGGGCTCCACATCTCTTGTGTGGGACCCACGTACATTGAACGGTCCCAAAAATGCATCTATGTCCGGATCAGTGCACTTTGATCTATGCCTGTAGCATTGCTCCTAAGAAGAAAGGGACTTTTTGACAAGTGGATTAAGTGGGATGAACATATATTCAACATAACCCGATAACCCAAAATACTTAAGCCTAAGTCACTAGAAGTAGCTTAGATGATTTCTCATATACCTAAGATCTCTTATGTAGACTTCAAATGCAGGTCGAGTGTTAAAACTCCCCACCACAGCTTTATCCGAGTATTTTCCCTAGTGCCCAGGTTGCTCTAGTACCATCTATTAGGTGTCCTATCCACGGAGGTTCTTTCCAAGTGCATATAAGCCCAATCCATTGGGGAGTATCCACGAGTCCATTATTTAATGCAGGCAAAACGAAGCGACATAATCTTCTTTCGACTCGGAATGGCAATTTTGTTGTTCTGATTTCATAGAAGTAGACAATGCTTGTGCATTCCAAAATTGGTGTTTTTTCCAGTTACACAAATAACATGACAACAGAGCCGGTTTACTTTACAAGGCATAAAAAACATTACGCTCACTGAGTTAGATCAACTCACAGGTTCGGGTTCAGGTTCGAGTTCAGGTTCGGGTTCGAGTCCGAGTTTGCGTCTTTCCATATCATACATCGAGTCTATCCAACTTGGACCAGGCACGAGTGTGCGATATTCCTCCTCAGGAATCGATCGTATACCATAGGCATCTGGCTCGACTTCCATACCTTCTTTGGGAGGGTATCCAACCTTCCGATTCAGCAGCCATTGTTCCATCACTCCACAGTTAATGGCATACTTGATAGTCTCTCCCAGGTATTCTCTGTCAGTGATGAGATGTGGCTGGATTGTCAACATTCTCATTATACCTTCACAGATGCGGCAATGCAAAAAATTAGCACACGGAATTGAATTATGAAGTTCAAAGTAAAAATTTGTGCAAACCGCAATATGAACAGGGACGTGTTCATATAACATATCTAAGTCCATATGACTGCACACATTTGCCATATAGCCGAGTGCATGCTGCTAGAGTAATAATGATAACCAAAATTTCATTAGATTAGAAATGTATCTTTACCCGTAGTCTTTTTTTGCTAAGCAAAGAATTTATTAAACTTTGAAAACGAATTACAAAGATTAAAGGGACCCGAGACTGAAAACGCCAAGGACCCAGAGGGGAAAAAAAAAACAAAAACAAGAAGGGTGGCAAGATACCAACCAAAAACCAGAATAAGCAACTAAGACACGCCCAAAACTACAACAAGACAGCAAAACAATCAGAGAGAACCTTCCCCAAAGCCAACAATCTTTACCCGTAGTCTTCATAATACCTATACGTTTATAGCACAGGAAAGTTTGCGATTGAGTGTTGTCACTTGTCACCAACAGAAATTCAATGAACAAGTTAAAAATTCACTATATTTCTCGCAGACTCAAGATACAAAAACCACGACCATATACTTGGATAAACATTATCTACAAGCATCATCTTTGCTCATAACGAGTATCAAATGCTGCACTCTCCAAGACTGTATCGGAAGCAGGAAGCTTGAATAACATTTTTCATGTTCTGGTATTTCAACATTTCAAAAGGAGGGAACTTTTACGAGTAGCCGAGTATTATATGATTGCGAAGTTGACAAGTTGTAAATATTGGTTTTCTTAATCAACATGAGTGGCAATGACGATTAATTGGGCATTAACACGTTGTGGATTGAATTGAAAGTATGAGATAGATTCCCACGAATAAGATCCTTTTCAAGTGCCTTCTTCTTCCAGTTAAAAATAATAAAAAAAGTGCCTTCTACATTTTTGTCGTTGCATGAGATCCTTATCAAGCGCAAATCACCTGTGCTGAATTAGGTGAGAGCAATAAGCTGCGAATAGACCAATTTAAACTATTCGGAGCTGTATATTTCGAATAAGTTTTTACCCCACACGCAGAACTAGTAGGTGTATATGGGTGGAGATATTGTAGGACTTCAGGGACTCCATCATATCAATGACCGCACAAAAGTCGGCTCTCCAGTGATCAAAGAAACAAAAGGAAACATGAATAAGAATCTAAAAAATTACCTGCAACAATGCCATCACCAGAAGCCGCCATATCGCGAGTGAAAGGGGTCACAGGTGGTTCCTCCCATCCGACAAATGCTCCATTGTCCTCCTTGGTGTAGTAGTGTATCTTAGAAGTACCATTTGTAACAAACAAAACCTTTAGATTTTCCTGCCAAAGTTGATCAAATAATTCTGGGCTATAATGCACAAACTTGGACTTGTCATTATCTCTAGTGTCAAAATTCTCAGAGGGCTTGATCCCACACAGAAACTCAAGTTCTTGCTTGGTAACCTCGATGACATCAGCAAGATTCCACGCTTGCTTAATGAACATTTTGGTTTCTTCACAAGAACGCCACAAGGGCATCGGAAGGTTAAGATCGTAAAATATAACCCCTCCTAATTTCTTTGAAATATTGATGGCTTGCACTGTGGTTGATCTCATGTTCCGCTCAAGCAGAGAGAATGTGTTGAAGTAAAACATCCCGGCCTGCATTAATATTTTTCAAATTGACAAATCGGTAAAATTAGTTATATATTAAATAGCTAATGCGGACATCTCGAGAAAGTCACATCCACTTATCCAAAAAAAGAAAAGGTCCAGTACTTGGCAATAGTCCCTCTCAAATCATTAACATCTATGTTTACTTTCAATGTGTGACATTTCTTGTGCGAAAAATGCTCAAAACAATGAGAGAAAAGTGAAAATACATGTCCTCATAGATCAACTGAATCAAATCTTTCTTGAATATGTACAAGGAAGCTAAGAATCAATATTGTAACCAATCAACAATTGTATGGAAAACACATGAGGTCCTTTAAAACTAGTTTAGCCAAATCAAAATGTCTCATGTATTTGACAGTATCCAACATCAACAATGGCAATAGAGATTAAAGCAACAAAGAGAAAAAAATCACAGTTCAAAACCAACATTGTTTGTTATGCTTGAGGTCAGGAGTTCAAGTCTTGCTAACAGCAAAGAAGTAGCTTGGATATAGGTGCTGTAATTTTTATTATCAACAAAAGAAAAAAAACAAAAACCAACATTGTAAAGAACCCAAAGAACCAATCTTATAAAAAAAAGTAATAATAATAAAACCAAAGAAACAACAATCTCTACCATAAAAATGAAAATATCTTACCTCCCTCAACACGTCAATATTGATCTCAGACCTTGATAAAGAATCCTCAGCACAAGGTCTGATGCAAGTCGTTCTTAAGCCACCCCTCTTAGCAATTTTCATCCGCGATACCGATGTAACTCTTTTGTTGTCAATGCAAATGGATCGGGTTTGAACATGGTTGACATTCAAGTAGTTTACGAAGGACTGACCAAAGTCGTCGTCCCCAATTTTTCCCATGAAGGCAACTTTACCCCCGCATCGCGCAAGAGCCACGGCAACATCACTTGCACATCCCCCTGGTGCCCGTACAAAATTTTCAGGGATCCACAATGCTTCTTTTAACCTTTCCTGCATTTCATAGTCTACAAGTCTATTGGCTTGCCTTCCTGAGGGCACGAAGAGATGTTGAGTAGCACCGAAGCAACAGACTAAAGGAGGCCATCCATAAGTATCGCCACTGTCATCTTCCCCATTTTTCCCTTGCACTAGGTCTTCAATCTGTTCATCGTCTACATTTACAAAGAATGAATCCGCCTCCCAATCTCCAAGTTCTATACCACTTTCCTCTGCCGTGTCATCAACTTGTTTCTTGGTCCTCCTTGCCCTTGTTGCCTTTTCTGCAACTTCTTCCTTCACAGTCCCACTTGAAGTAGATTCAGCTGTGAGTCACATAGTAGCAGATTTTACAATATTAAGCAAAGAATTTACAAGGAAAGAGCATTGAGCACACTATATGCTTGACAAGGCAAAGTCAGAAACCCAAGAGAACTGTACCTTTACTTTGAGTTTTTCTCCGTTTTTTCTTCAAATCACCTCCAGAAGCTACAGGCTTATTGACATCCTCACCAATGACAACTTTATCCACTACTGACACAACTTCATCCTCAGGACTATCAGCTATTACCTTCTTCCTAGTTCTAGCAGGTGCACGTTTGGATGTTCTAGAAGTCTTCTTTTCCACGACCATTCCTTCTTCATTTGATCCCTCTTGCTCTAAAGACTCTCCAACCTTTTTCCTAGAAACTGCCACAACACCGCATCTATTCCGCCATATGGGATCCTGAAGTTTCAGTACATTCGTAGATGGAGAAAAAAACCAATTTGAGTGCCACCTGCCAATCAAAACAAGAAAAAAGGGTTGTTAATAGCAGGGTTTCACTTCTTCCCCTAAGGCTGTGTTTTGATCAAGGATTTGTGGAGGGAAAGGAAAAGATGAATTGATAATTCTAAATTCATTGTTTCGTTTAGATATTGTTAACGTCCCCAACTCATCAAAACTAATTCCCACTGAGTAAATAGACTGCCTAGGCTGGGACGGAGTGAGGATTTGGCTAAGGAGGTTGCACTTTTCAATGGAAGTCCACTAATAATAGTTGCATTTTTTCAGTGAAAAAACAAAGCGAAAGTGTACCGTAAAATCAAACTTTATCTCGAGTTTTTATTTTTTTGTTACAAATAACAAAGGCTTGATTCCACTATCTCGTGGTCCTTAAATGAAAGCCATAGAGATATTATTTATATGATTGGAACCATTTATTTTTTCAATTATTATATTTCCATTGTCTATGTACAAAATCAAGTTATTTGAGTACAAATAAGTACCATATCAACTTCCATTAATTGAAAAAAGAGACTTTGGGCTATGTTAAGGAGAGTGTGTTGAAAAGAATTCGAGGGTGGGATAGGGTGACGCTAAATCCAGCTAGAAAAAAAGTGCTTTCAAAATCGGTATTGTTTTCATTGCCGGTGTATGTCATGGGGTGTGTTAAAATTCCGGTGGGGCTTTGTAAGGAACTTTGCTCACTAATAGCAAAGTTTTTTTTGGAATGGAACTTCAGATGTTAGAAAGATTCACTGGTTGAAATGGGGGAAATTAACAGAAGTAAAAGGTAAGGGGGGCTGGGTTTTCGTGATCTTGAAGCTTTTAACCTTGCAATGTTGGCAAAGCAGGGGTGGAGGTTACTCAATGGTGATGAGTGTTCTACCGTGTGTTTAAGGCAAAATACTTTCCTAATACATCATTTTTGGAGGCACAATCTAAGCAAGCTGCATCATGGGCATGACAAAGTATTATGGCGAGTAAGGAGGTGGTGGAAAGGAATTGGAGATGGAGGGTGGGCAATGGAGAGACAATCAATATTTGGAGTGACCCATGGTTAAATGATCCTTTGCACCCTAAGATTTTAACCCCTATACCAAATGATAACCACTGAAATAAGGAAACAGACCTTATTGACATCACTCTAAAAACTTGGAAGAATGATCTTGTTGAGGAAGTTTTTAACCAGCGTGATGCAGAGCATATTTTGCAAATCCCTATTAGCTCTTCGGGTCTTGTGGATAAACATGTGTGGATGGGAACCTCGAATGGTCAATTTTCGGTCAAATCGGCATATGTGGGAGCTAAACAAATTTTACAAGGAAGGAGAGAGAGAGTACAGTGGGGGGAGGGCAAACTAGTGGCACAACCCAGGATGAAGGGAAATGGAAGCGTATTTGGCACATTCACTCTCCAATGAAGGTTGAATTCTTCTTATGGATATGTTTGCAAAATATTATTCCTGTTAATATTGCTCCAGTACAGAGGAAAGTTTCAGCTGATATCATTTGTCCTCTATGTGGTTTATCCCCAGAAACTGTGGATCATATGTTGTTTAGTTGTGATAGGGCATGTAAAATATGGCTTATTTCCCCTTTCTGGTTCAGACCGGAGGTCATGAATATTGTACATCTGGATGAAATGTGGAGCAATCTGGGGAATAAGTGAAAGGGGCAGGATGCATGGACTAATATGAGGCTATTTGCAAGTATTTGTTGGCAAATCTGGAAATCTAGGAACGCATGGGTATTTCGTAATGTGTGGGTGGATGAAACACAAGTTACCGCGACAGCAGTAGAAGAGTTTCATGAGTTCTGTCAAGCCAATAACAGAACGGTGCAAGCAACATCAGGGGGGAACGTGGCTAGCGACCAAAGATGGATCCCTCCTGATGGGAATGTGCTGAAGATTAATGTGGACGGAGCTTATTATCCTCGAACGAATGAAGGTGGAGTGGGTTTAGTTATCCGTGATGATCAAGGGACTGTTCGGAGGGCAATAGCAATTCCAATCCAGAATACTCGTTCGGCGGAAATGGTGGAAACTCTGGGATTTCGGATGGCAGTATGCACGGCTAAAGAGTGTGCCGATTGGGTTACATCGTGGAAGGGGATGCTCAAGGAGTAATCAACATGCTTCAGGAGAAGACTGTTCCTAAAGCGAATGTGGAGGTTATCATTAGAGACTCGATTGTGTTTTCTAGTTCTTTGAATTCGGTTTATTTTACTTATGTTCCTCGTATTTGTAATAAGGTGGGTGATAGGATAGCCAAGTATGCCCTATCTTTGGATTCCACGCGAAACTGGCTTGGGGATATCCCTAGCTGGATTCAAAGGGAAGCCTCTTTAGACCTTTTTTCGGATTGAATTTAATAAATTTTACCGATTGAAAAAAAAAAAAAAAAACACTTCCATTAATGTGAAAAAAAATTGTTTTTTTGGAATTGGGGGTGGCATGTGCCACCTCCACTCCTATAAGCCTCTGTCCCTGTGCCTAGACTCATTTAATAGTTTTAGAATAGAGCTCTAACACTCCCACACGTGTGACCCCCAACTCGCATGTGGAGTGATAAACAAAGTATTTAGATCCTACAGACCACAACAAATAAAGTGCACTTCTGGCTGCTGGCACAAACAAAAGGAAGAACAAATCTAAGGACTCTCATCCAAGAACCTCAAAGGTACAAGAACCTCAAAAAGCCTAGCTCTGATACCATGTGGAAGGATCCAACTCAAAACTTACTGAAAAAGAGTAGTGAGGCGACTCAAACTCCTACTGTTTTGGAGGCAATAATCAAATTGTGGGGGACAAGCTCAAACACCTATTATTTTCTTTTCTCTTTAAGTTACTCTATGAACCCAGCATCCAAATGCGGCCTAAAGCTCATTCGGGTCAACAGCTAAGGCCTAAGCAAACCCAATAAAGGTTCAACCTTTAAGAAGCCTAATTCCACCTTCTGATGACTAGCTCAAATATCAAAACAGCATAGGTCTCACATTCCATCTGTATGTAGTTTCCCAAACCTTAATTCACAAACCATATAGCTAGCTTTATATAAATATACATTTGTACATACATATATATACATAGAGAGAGAGAGAGAGTTTTTCAAAATCAAAAGATATGCGGAAATTGGAGCTCTTATCTCTGTGTGCATATACTCGGAGGGTGTTGTGCATACGAAAATACGTGCCACATCAAAGATAGTTGGGGGAAGAGAAGGAACCTGGGCAGTGATAGGAACTGCGTAAAGGAGATAGATGCCATTAGAGAGCTCCAAGATTGGCTTTTTGCCTAAACCCAGCAAGGGTTTAGCAGAGCAATCTACTGAGAGGGGTGAGGAGAGAGAAACCTCATTTTGAGTATGCAAATTTTTTTTTTTTTTTTTAGCAGAGTATGCAAAAATTGAGTTATAGTATAAATTTGCATTTTGTATAGTTTTCGCTTGTTGGAAAAATCCCCTTCACCCCTTCTGGTTTGCTATTTCTGCGGCTTACTCCCAATGGTTTTTTTGTTTTGTTTTGTTTTGTTTTGTCATTCGTCATTCTTAATCTATTACATGAGGAGGTGGGAATGAGACTTGACAAGGTGGGAATGAGACTTGACAGTGTGGACATCCAAGAGCTCTACGCCACCGCTTGCTTACTCCCAATAGTTGAATTTTTTTTTTTGAAAGGCAAAAAATTTCCTTAATCTTGAAATTGTTACAAGACCCAATATTTGAAAATACACACATAAGTTTCCTTGAAATTCATGGGAAAATTACACTAACCTCCCCTAACATTTCTGACAAATACACTGACCCCCTCAGGTTCTGAAAATCACAGCTACCTCCCTTACTTTACAAACTAATATATAATTACCCCCTTACCGTTAAAATTATGCTAACGGCATTAACTTTGAGAACCAAAAAACCCTTATACCCTCCTCACAAGTAGTTTAAAGTGCAATTAACGACTTTAAATTAACACATATTTTTTTGTAGTATTAACATATGAAAAGTATAAAAAAAAGTTTTATTTTTCTAATGCAAAATAAAATAACTAATAGAAAATTTTAAACTTTTTGGACTTTTTTTCAATATAGTCAAAATATTTACTCTCGTCTATACAAATCTAATTTATAGGAAGATAAAAAAGAGTAAGTGACAATCAAATCAAAATTCTTAGTTTTTCTTCTTAATTTTTTGTAGTTTGTTTTATCAAAACTATCAAAAAATTAAGAAGAAAAACAAAGAATCTTGATTTCTCCATCTTTGGCCAAATTTTAATGTTTATTTGTTTTTCCAAAAAAAGAGTAATCATAAAATAAAATTAAAAATAAATTAATTTTGGTAAAGATAATTCATTTTGGATTTTTCGACAAATTTATTATTTTTTTGATTTGTATAAACAATTGAAATCCAAAAAGTAAATATTTGATTATAAATAAGAACATGTATAAATAATAATAAAAAGTCTTCAAAAAAATTTAAAATTCTCTATTGGTTATTTTATTTAGCATTCAAAAAATAAATCTATCTTTTATACTTTTAATATATTAATACTAAAAAAATGTGTTAATTTAAAATGCGAAAGGTTAATTGCAACTTAAACTACCTGCGAGGAGGGTATAATGGTCTTTTTGTTCTCAAACTTAACGCCGTTAGCCTAATTTTGACGGCAATGAGGTTTATGTGTAAAGCAACGGAGGTGGCTGTAATTTTCAGAACCTAAAGGGGGTCAGTGTATTAGTCAGACACTTCAGGGGAGGTCAGTGTAATTTGCCCTTTTTTTTGCTCAACAAAAAGATGGAGGAAAATGCGACCACTCATAACAGCCCTCCACTAGGTGTGAACATATGGATTATAGACACACCATTGGCCCCAAAAAGAACCAAAGAGCCATAACGAATGATGCCAAATCACACCCCGTTTGATACGAGGTTTCGTTTTGGGGGGATTGGTAATGAGATGGGATTAGGATTGGGATTGGTTATAAGGTGGGATTATTAATGAGGAGACAAATCCTTTCCCATGTTTGTTTTTACACAGGATTAGATCATGGGATTGTTAATAACATGTTTGTTTTGTCTAGGATAGGATTAGATCATGGGGTTTGGTGGTTTGCACAGCTGGGAGGGGTTTGCACAGGAGAGGAATCCTTCCAATCCCATGGGATATGATTGCCAATACCCAACCCCCCTTGGGATGGGTAATCCCATGCTTTTGTGGGATTCACAATCCCATGGTATTAGCAATCCTCCCATTTTTTGCAACACCAAACAAAGTATTAGAGGTCCCACAGGATTCCCAATCCAATCCCATCCTCCAACCCTGGTATCAAACAGGGAGCTAGAACCTTGAAACTTTTAACCACCCAAACAATTTAAAGGCAATCCATGAACCATTAGGCAACTATCCTTGGTGGGAAATTTCTTTTGTAGATTGTGAACTAAAGTTCCACCCTTGAATGTTACTATCACTGTTCAAATCAGGAATTTTGTGTCAACTTGTTGGGATTTATTATTATTTTTAACTCCTTTGGATGTACTTGATGTGCTAAAAAATATCGATAGAGATATATGAGTTTCTTTTTTTTCCCTCCTTTATTGTTTATTAAACAATTGTTGTGCATAGGTGTAAGGCTAAACTTAAACTTCCATAATCACCCTGTTCAAAAAAAAAAAAAAAAAAACCCCACTGTAATTGCTTCAGACCAAGTAACAATTTCGTTTGGATTAAACTTTAATGAATGTTTCCAAAAAAAAACTTTAATGAATATATTTCCTCTTATTTTTAATACGAAAAGTAGGTTGAATCTGAGCATTTTTAGAGTAAGTTATTGATGTAATGGTGTTGAATGCAGTTCATTTATACACTGGATGCACAATTGTGAGTTTAAGCTCCTGTCCATTATTTTCAATATTTCCGCTGGTTAAAATGTGAATACGAGAATATTAAAAATATAAAAAAATATCGAAAGTATTTTCAGTAGAATTTGGAGGTTTGTTTTGAAACTTGCGGAAGAGAAGAGAGAGAAAAGAAAAGAAAGGAAAATTTAGGAAATTTTCTCTTCCATTATTTGGTTTGGAAAGAAAATGGTACACTATTATTGTGCACAGTTTGATTTTGTTCCCTCTTTCTTCCTCTCATTTCTCTCTCATCTTCTTTTCTTTTCCTCTCTACCATTTTCCTCCAGGTTCCAACTTCCAAACAAGGTTCGTCGGATAAAACCCCTTCAAAAGATCTACTGTCCACAGTTAACAGTGATGAGATAACGTCTTCGAGGTACCCTCTCTCTCTAACGTTGTTTTCAGTTCAGTAGATTGGTCTTATTTCAGTATTAGACCACTGGGTTTTTTCAGAGTGTTTGGGTTTCTTGAGAGCGTTTTAATTAGACTACTGGGTTGCTTCAACTTTTAATCAATTTGTCAGAAATAGTCATCATTTTTTGTGGACTGCAAACACTCTTTACCTAATACTGTGTCAAAGTAATGTGTGAATGTATGTGCAGTGCTCGAGTTATTGCCCCAAAGAGAGAGGAATTCTGATTTTGTCGAGATTGAATTGGTGAGAGGCCGCCAGTCCTAAGATGAACATTTTCAAGCAGATTCCAACCATCAAATGTGGGTTTAGAGGTGCTGCCAGGAAATATTGTAGAGGTATCGTCCACTCCTTATTTTATTGGCTCATGATTTTAGGCCCTGGATTGATTTGGCTGAATTTGATATGGCATTGAATTTGTTTTATGAAGGAAGATTTTCTTGGAGTTTGAATGCGACTATTGGACATGGGCTTGAATTACGAATAAGAAGAACCACTTTTTTGGAGATTAAATGCAACTATTAGGGATACCAAATCACACCAGGAAGTGTTTTGTTTAATAGGTAACTATAGGAAGTTCCTCACTCAATGCTGGGGTTCAAGTCTCCATAGCCACTTCGATGGGCTAAAATACTCTTTCATGCCCATCACACGGTGGGATCTTAGCTTTGGCCCATTGGTGCAGCAGGTCCCTGCAGATGGCTATATGGTATTGAGGGCAATGCTCCTTGGCGAATATGTGGAGTAGACCATCTGCAATTCCATTTATTGCAAAAAAAGGAAAGTTGATACCAAATCACATAAACATTGGACATGGAATTATTAATCCTGCCACTATTCTGGTTGGATTACTCATCTTGTATTACTCCATATCCTTCATTATTTGTCCAATCAATTCAACATGGCCGTGTGCAATATTTTTTAGGGTCAGTTTTCTTGCTTTGTATGCTGTAGTAAACAAGAAATGGGATGTGAATCATGTGATGTTCGCTTATGGTCCTTAGACTCTACAATTTAGTTTCGGAGTCCGAAGAAAGATGAGAATAACATCGTGTGATACTTCTACCCCTGAAAAACAGGCATTTGATTTTACAAGCATGAGTATAATAGCTTAAACCATGTTTGACTGATGACGTGCAAAACAAAAAAAGTTTTGACTGGTGACGTGCAACAAAAATTAGTACAAAATTCCTTGGGTAATGGTATGGCTCAATGTGGCCTGTTGAGTCTATAACAAAGAGTCAAAGATCAATGAAGAAGAAAGTTATTTGTAAAATCGGCATTCCCAAGCCATTCTAGTGATTATTTTTTAACACATTGTCCATAGGGATGAGTTTTCCAACATGTTTAGGCTATGTCATCAAAAGAGTTCAGATATTGTTTCAGATGCCTAATTTAAAATTACCTATGTGATTGCATATGACCTGAAATACTATTAGAGCATGTGGCTAGTTTCTTGATGCTTTTATCTTTTCTTCATGGCAGCATTCTTTTCTCTATACCATTCGTCTCCAGACACCGCTGTGGAAGTGCATACACAAACCCACGAAGTAGTAATAGCTCTAGGAAGCAATGTGGGGGATAGACTTCATAATTTCAATGAAGCCCTGCAGTTGATGAAGAACTCAGGCATTCACATCACAAGACATGCCTGCTTATATGAGACGGAGCCAGCTTATGTCACGGATCAGCCTCTATTCCTCAACTCTGCTATTAGAGGTGTTACAAAACTCGGGCCTCATGAACTTTTGGGAGTGCTCAAGAAAATTGAGAAGGACTTGGGACGTACAGACGGGATAAGGTATGGCCCCAGACCGATTGACTTGGACATATTGATCTATGGGAAATTCAAGATTCATTCTGAGATTCTTACAGTACCTCATGAAAGAATTTGGGAGAGACCGTTTGTAATGGCTCCATTGATGGATTTAATAGGATCATGTATTGATGGTGATACAGTTGCACGGTGGCATGATTTGTCCGTCCATTCTGGTGGACTTTTTGAATCGTGGGAGAAACTTGGTGGTGAATCAATTATTGGAAAGGATGAATTAAAAAGGGTTTTACCAGTCCGCAATCGCTTATGGGACTGGTCAACGAGAACTTCTGTAATGGGTATCCTTAATCTCACTCCTGATAGTTTCAGCGATGGCGGGGAGTTTCTTTCTTTGGATGCCGCAGTTTCTCAGGTCCGTTTGATGCTTTCAGAGGGTGCAGATATAATCGATCTCGGTGCACAATCCACGCGTCCAATGGCGTCTATGGTTTCTGCCGAGGAAGAAATGGACCGACTAATCCCTGTCCTAGAAGCTGTTTTAAAATTACCGGAGGTAGAAGGGAAACTTGTATCTGTGGATACTTTTCGTTCAGTTGTTGCATCAGAAGCAGTTGGCAAAGGCGCTCACATTATAAACGATGTGTCCGCTGGACAATTAGACTCTGAAATGCACCGTGTCGTTGCGGGACTTCAGGTGCCTTATGTTGCTATGCACATGAGGGGGGACCCGTCTACAATGCAAAATAGCGAAAACCTGAAATATGACAATGTTTGTAAAGAGGTCGGCTCTGAGTTATACACGAGGGTTAGGGATGCTGAATTATCAGGTATCCCCGCTTGGAGGATTATCATTGACCCCGGTATTGGATTTTCAAAAAGTACTACTCATAATGTGGACATTCTCCTGGATTTATCAGCTATTCGAGCAGAGATTGGGAGGAAGAGTTTAGGCTTGTCCCATGCTCCTTTATTGATCGGACCATCAAGAAAGAGATTTTTGGGTGATATTTGTGCTCGACCTGCTGCAGTTGATAGAGATCCAGCAACTGTTGCATCGGTTACAGCTGGGGTTTTGGGTGGTGCAAATATTGTTAGAGTTCATAACATTAGAGATAATATTGATGCTGTGAAGCTTTGTGATGCAATGCTGAAAAGGAGGAGATCTTTTGCATGATTAGAGATAACAAACAGAAGCACCGGTGAATTCTCTATTCCTCCACTCTTAGTCGCTCTATCAAAATTGGAAGGTGAAATGCTGCAATGCTGGAAGGTGCAAAGAGAACAGAAGTATGAGCCATAAATAGGTACAAATATTTCACAACTTCAAAGTATGAAATGCATGGATTGGCTATATTATCATATTTGCAGAGCGTGACAGCACCCAACAAAACTCTTGAGAAACCCCAGAGCAACCAAAACATTCCTGCCATCGTGTAGGAAGACAAGGCAGGATTCCAATATCCCAAAACAGATGAATTCAGTGGGTTGAAAGTACTTTCGAGAGCATGTTTTCCGTGCGCAACTCAACAAAATTTTAGGTAAAAAAAGTGACTTGAATACAATATCCTCGCCATTTATGATGTATTATATCTGATCAAGCTAAGTCATGACAGTCCCACATACTAACATGACCTGTAACATACCACGTAAAGTTCCCTAACGTCGGTCGATCATAAAGTGGTGGTCGGCAACTCCAACTTCTGGTTCTGACTTCCGAAGCTTGGTCAGAGTACTTTTGAATAACCGATCATCGCTCAACTACTTTTGCTTGGTTTTGATTCTCTTACACTGAGCTTCCATGGTTTCTTCTTCTCGATAGACGTTCAAGTTTTATGTATTTTAGACCAGGAAAGTATAGCATACAGTCTAGCAAATCTTGCTAAATTTTCTTAGCTGCCGACGTGTTATGCAGTAAAAAAATCTGGCGTTTGAAATGGGAGTAATGGAATAATAGTTTAGGGACAACTCTAGCGAGTAAGAAAAGTGATTTAGATTCATTAGTTTTTGTAGCCCGACTTTTTACCATACGATAGGGAAGTCAATTCAAGAGGAAGATCTGGATGTTCTTGGGAGTTTTAGATGCATGAATTGGATTGACTGTACATCATGCAGCAAAATATGATGAAGGTATGCTTGTTAAACAAAGGAAAGGTGGTAGAGAATAAATAACTGTGGAACACATTGAGCAAGATTGTAACTTTAGATCCCGCTCCAACAATTTGTAATGTGTTCAAGCCTTCAAGGTGTTCTTTAGAGGATTCTAGGGCTTTCAAGATTGTAGGAAAGTCAGAATCTTGTTTCAGCAACATAAATTGTTGCTTGATTATTCTAGGGCTTTCAAGATTGTAGGAAAGTCAGAATCTTGTTTCAGCAACATAAATTGTTGCTTGATTATTCTAGGGCTTTCAAGATTGTAGGAAAGTCAGAATCTTGTTTCAGCAACATAAATTGTTGCTTGATTCTTTTGACAGAAAAAGTGGGACAAAAAAAGTGGGTTACTTAGTTTAACACTTTAACCTCAAAGTTTTGCTAGCCATCGTCGAAAAGTTTAGTACATCTAATCATTTGATGCGAAGTAATTCAAGTGTTTCATGAGAAGCTAGAATCTGTAAGTATGAATTTCGTCTTGTATCCCATCTAGTATCATTTTCTTTTAAGGCTTGTCAGGAAGGGACTCCAATAATAGGATCACTTATCAATGTTCATCTTTGAAAATGCACGAACCTTGACACCAAACTTAGCCCAATTTGGCCCACATTGATCTCAAGGAAAAAGGGAAAAAAAAAAAAAAAAAACTAGTGGACTTCTATTAAATAAAAATGATGCCCAGTTGCTACCCATGCGGGCCATGCTTCTCTGGGAAGGAGAATGTTGAGGACAAGCCTAACCTTTGGTATAATACACAAAGTGGTTGTGCTCGTACTAGATCCCAAGACCTTAAGGTTATTAGGCTCAGTCCCTTACCGCTGCACCAGCAGCACCACCAGTGGTTAGTGGACTATTATTAGCTATAGAAAATAAATCTACTGGCATCTTCAAATGAAATCACTATTCTTGAACAATTGAGGGCCCTTTTGGCTACATTTGGATCTTGGACGTGTGAAGGGATTTGTGAAACAAGGGAAACACAGGTTGAATATTCGCCAGAAACTCGTCAGCTTACTTTACCTCCTCAAATCCAATATCCATACACGGCCTGAAAGGCACTTCCCCATAAGTATGACCATGTTCATTTATTTTAGTGTTCATAAGCAATAAGATGTAAGTAAGCCCAAGTATATGTTAGCTATAACTAGGCTTGTACAATAGGTTAACTTTCTGATTAGGTTTTTGAACTCACGTATGTGCTCACCATTAGAGAAAACTTGATTTCTCCCTTAACTGAATCTTTAGCTTTCACCGACATCTCACTTCGTTAGAGGTCTTCGGTTTGGTTTCCCTTCCTAGATACTCGGGTTGATTTCGATATTTGCTTCTCCCTTTCTTGGGGTTCAGTTCAGAGAGAAATGGCTCCCATTGGTGTGCTTGGCTTGGTTGCTGTAGCCATTCTGGTTTTGGTCTTTGATTTTCACTCATATACAAGCTTAAGTTTGATAGAATCATCTTGCTTAATTACTTTCGGGCCTAAATCATCACTCCTTTTTTATGCTTCCGCAATACTTCCTATCGTGTACATGTGGACCCCCCAAATGTCCGAGAGACTCTTTCTGTCGAAGAAATGACTTTGGCAATTTGCTTAATTATTCATCACAATTGTTTGGGAGCTCTAACTTCCTAGAGCTTGACAACTTGGTTTGATAGATATGAGCTCACTTTCGTAGAGAGGCAGATACAATTGTCAATGGACCATAGGAATCCTTGCCAACATCAGCAGCACAAGATACTTCAACAGAAAAATGTGGCTACTCTGAGTCCCATGTTCACCCACATCGACCAGAGATCTAAAGCGTTTCTCCTCCCCTTCTATAAATATGGCGGTGGGAAGTTCTCTCTTTATAGTTCGTGCTGCAAAATTATTACTAAATCTGTGTGTTGTTATTCTTATCAGCAGATAACCTCTAGCAGCTGGAAGGCATTTGGATGGTGGGAAGCCGACGACTCACAAGGAGGTTGCTGGTTTTGTTTTTGTTTGAACAGTATTCCATTGAAAAATGATGACTTTGGGAATCACTGAAACCGGCAATGCAATTTCTCTCCTGTTTTTTGTTTTTTGTTTTTTATTTTTATAACCGGATGACCTGTTGACGCCGGGTCGAGTCCCGTACTCACTTCAATCTGTTCGAGGGCATGTTGTTACGAAGTCTAGCAATCAGTTTGGTAGATTTTCTCGTTATGTCTTTGATTGTTTCTAGCACAATTGGTGACAGGATGTAACTTTTATCAAAGTATTTGCTCAAGCATTGGCATTATGGTTCTTGTTTCATCGGTCAGTGAATAAAAGCATAGGGGTAGGGTTAGAGAGCAGTTGTTTTGGAGGGTGCCAAATTGGAGAGAGATGAATGTCACCTACTCCTACCATTTTTTTTTCCTAACTTAGATGTCCGAGCCAGCTTACTTACACCTCGACTAATCTTGGAGGCCCAATCTCACCGCCCACTTGCGGGAAGCCCAATTAAAGCTAGAGTAAAGTTTCATATGGTTTGACGCCAAAGTAGTTGATATCACCATTCGTTATGGCACTTGTGGAAATCCCGGTTAAAAAATTGTAGGCCCGGATGATAGAGAAGATATTGCTAGTTAAATGTTGTTCTTCAAGCAAGACAAACTCACTCTAAAGGAGGGCCGGATCTGACATTTGGGTTGCCCAATCCCGACCTTATCTTGTTTGCCCATTTACTAGTAATTCATAAAAAATAAAATGACATACAATTTTAAAAACAATTCAAGGTTACTAATTTTAGCTTGAATTACATAAAAAAGAAAAACCTTAATTTTATTATATTATTGTCCTTAACTTGTCCAAAAACTCATTTTGATTGATTTTATAGTCAATTCACTTAATATCCCATGTGGTGAGGTAGTATGAAGGTAATTTTGTATCCACTTCAACTTAGAAAATTTCGCTCCGCCGAAGCAGCTGTCGTCTCTAACATTTGAGGGGCATGAAGTAAGCTCTTAATACTGGGCTCCTTACATCTTTAAAATTTCTTTTCAAAAAATTACAAAAATTTGAACTAAAAGCATACAACCATAAAAGATAAACACAAAAGGATATGAGTGTAAAAGTTTTTTTTTTTTTTTTAAGAAAATACGAAAGTATCCTTCATATATAATTTTAACTATGATTTGTGTGGAAAAAACTAATAACTTGTGTTAGCTTCCACGATTTTTTTTCCCAGGTTTTCACAATTGGGATAATTTTCATTATATTGTGAATTGAAGGGAGAACTAACAGGATGCCAAAACAACAAAAATATTGGGAATTACAAGTGTGTAGGAGGAGCTCTTTACCACCAAACTAAGAACGTGCTCTGCATTTTTCTTTGAGCCTTTTAGATTTGTATATAATTTTTTTTTTTTTTTTGTGGGTTGCCCAAGCCCGGGGGCTTGCTGGGCTTACCCCGGAGCCGGCTCTGCTCTAAAGCTGCACTGTTTGGTTGAGTTTCTCGGTATCAAATTGTCTAGAAAACTCTCTTTTCCGTAGATTTTTTATTTCTAGATTTGTTTTTGGGGAAATATTAAAAGGTGCTAAGGGCAGAAGTTTGGTTACACAAGAGATTATGCAAGCTACTCCCGTCTCTTGTATCCCTCATCCGGATCTGGGGTTTTTACTTCAAAATCTGCATGGTTGGCTATTAAGGAAGACTTCCTTCTGTTGCTTGGTGTGATGATGTTTGGTTTAAAGGCCATGTCCCTCGATGGGCATTTATTGAATGGTTGGTATGTCAGGGTAGACTCAATACAAAAGATCGATTTCTACGGTGGGGGTTTAATGGGACTTGGGGGGCATGCTGTGCACAGCAGGCCGTCTTGTGCATGCATAGTCTTTATCTTTTCGGCGGCCGATGGATCGTGTTTTGGGCGGCTTCGATCGATTAAGAATTATCCTTAATTTTGATTTTTTTACGGTAAAAAATCAAAACACATCCGGCCGTCACCCCAAAACACGATCCAACGGCCGGCCGGGGTCTGCACAGCACCATGCACAGCATGGCTGTGCACAGCATGCCCCCCATCTCCGGTTTAATGTGGGTGAAAACTGTGCCCTTTGTCATGGAGGTAAGGAGTCTCATGCTCATTTGTTTTTTGAATGTAGGACAAAAAAAGAAAAATGAAAATTTGGAAGTGGAATTTGCTTCATCACCAACCAAAAAAAAAAAAAATTTGCTTCGTTGGTGTACGTTGGTCTGGGTAGTACGAGAAGAGTTCAGTTTGGGATTTGCAACACGGTTAGATTTCATTGGATGGTGATTATGAAATGGTGACAGCATTGTGACGGTAACTAGTTTATAAAACACGAAAAGTTCAAAAATAATTACGCCGTTGCCGGGGATCGAACCCGGGTCACCCGCGTGACAGGCGGGAATACTCACCACTATACTACAACGACATTTGATGTCTGCCTTTATCCAAACTTATCGTGATAAACCATGTACCAAAAAACAGAACTGAGTTTAATAATTATTAAGTATGATTACATTCCCTTTGTTAATAAAACATCAATTCAATAAAATTAAAAGCCCAAATATTGCTCTTGCCAAATGTTTTTCAAGAAAACAGAGATACCGTATTGTTTCTCTTTTTCCTTTTGCATTTTAGTTTGCATTCGCAAGTACTTTTGACACTATCTAGCACATAATAACCTTCAATTCTATGCACACTACGCCAAAAAGGGTATTACTGGCGGTTATAAACTGCCGATAATATTTTTGCCAGACGTCTTCGCAACCGCTGCCTACACAGCTGTCGGAAATAAAAAAAAAGAAATTATTACCGGCAATTTTATTAATGCCGGTAAAAGTTTCATATTATTACTGACAATTTTATTAATTTCGGTAAAAGTTTTTTTTGAATTTTTTTTTCCAACCCAGATTCGAACCTGACCCTTTATATGGATCTCGACACTTAAACCACCCAACTACCACACTCTTTGGTTTTATTTGGAAATTAATAATATTTATACTATAACTCACTATTATTACCGGTCATTTTTTGGTTTACGCTGGTAATAGTTACCGTTGCCGGCGGTTTTTGTTACCGCCGGTATTAGTGTTTTTTGTCGGCAATTTGTCATTAATGCCGGTAATAGTACCCTTTACCGGCATTTTTCATTACCGCCGCTAAACGTCATACTTGCGCAAGTACTTTCTTCCTCCCTACTTAAATTCAGACCGTTAAAAACACTTTTGAACGGCTCGCATATGCACTGCACCATCCCCGCTTCCACACTTATAGATTTCAGTTCATTCTGTCCCAATAAATAAAATCGACTTACCCAAACTAAAGGGTTAATTTCTGCTGCAGTACTTTCAGTATTCTTAGGCTTCAATCTGTCAAATCCATTGATGTAGGTGAAAAGAATAACTCTCTGACTTAACAACTTGTAATTCAAAAAAAAAAAATCAAAAATACCGTATTGAAAACTCACCCTAAACCCAGCTACTAGTTAGGCACTTCCAAAGATTTAAGTTAAACTTCATCTCAAATAAACTGAGAGATTTACCTCGAGTCATGCATAGAGAGAGAGAGAGAGAGAGAGAGAGAGAGAGAGAATCCAAGAGAAGAAAGTGAGAAACCTAGGAGAAGAGACAAGTCTAATCAAAGTTTCCAAAAAAGGAGAGGAAAGAGAGGGAGCATAGATCAAATGATTATGTCCAAACTCGTTAATGATCAATGCGCATAAAGGGAGGGAGGGCAGGCTGGGCAGTAGTGGTGATGGATGGGCTGAATGGTTCGAGAAAGGAAGGCATGGGGGAATCTAATCTCGTGGCCATATAGATATGAGGAGGGAGTTGGGGTGGGGAAGAAAGTCGTTTTTTATACGAGCAGGGAAAGGAGTGGGGAAACCAAGTGAAAATAGATTAGTTTCTAATTTTGGAAATCTAGGAATAGTCCCATCAAACCAAAACAAAAAAACAAAATTTTAGTAATAATAACTCCTCCCTAAAATCACTGTGACAGTGACATGTGATCTTTGGACCTGTCATTTTCTGCTTCCTCTTTGTTTTTAAAACGTTGTACCCTGCTAAAGTGGAGTCAAGGAGAGATGAATGACACCAATGGCATGGATCCCCATTCTCTCTCTCTCTCTCTCTCTCTCTCTCTCTCTCTCTCTTAATGACATGCACCTGCATTTCATTTCAGTGGAAAGTTGGAAACTAGCTAATTTTCTTTTACTGGATGGAAATTAGGGATTTGTCATGGTTTTCTTTTCGAAATTAGGGATTTGTCATGACAGTCATTCTATTGTCTACTCAAGGTAAAAGTACTCTATTACTGATAAAAGAGTATTAACGTAAAAGAGTACTACGTACTGGTAAAAAAACATATACTCCTACCCGTTAAAAAGCACTCTTATCGGTAAAAGAATATTTTTATCGTCTGCCTTCTATGTCATAATAAGGATAAGAATAATAATGTTTGGGATATGTCATAATAAGGATAAGAACCAAATTCAAAGTCTGAGTAAATAACTCCAAAATCCCACTTCAGCCCTTAAACCAAACCTATACCAAATTGAGTTTTAGTCTCTCTTTTTTCCTAAATCAAGGGAGAACCAAAACCCAAACCAAATGTGAAACGGCTAGATTTTTGTTGTTGACGGTGGTGGTAACTAGTGGTGGTGAGCAAAGGTGGTGGTAGCTGGCACTGATGCAAAATCTCGTTGATGATGGTGGTAGTTGGTGGTTGACGGTGGTGGCAGTTGGTGGTCGACAGTGGTGATGGCTGTAGTAGATCTAGGTTGATAGTGGTGGTAAGTTGAAATCAAGGCTATCAGCATGGTGGTGTTGGTCAACAATGGTGGAGAGAGAAAGGAAATAGTGAGTTAAATTGTTTTTGAATTTATTTTAAGCAAATTCTAAGTAAAAAAAATAGGTTAACGATTGGAGTGGATAATACCAAATTAAGTTTTTACTCAAATTTGAGCAAAAGTTTGAGTGAGGGCTAGACGACAACAATAATAACAGAACCCATCTTGTCCCAAATTATTGGCGTATGAATGGGGAGTGATTTGAGACAAACCTGACCATTGGTGATATGTACAAGGTGGCTACTCTGAATACCACTAAAATAGTGACCCCCCTAAACCTCCAAGAACCAAGGAGCTGCAGGGATGTTTTGCTGCAAAACTATGCCTCCAAATCAATGCCCCCAAATCACTGAGGGTTGGAGAGATGCTCTAAATATTCCGCTAAGCCTTTTTGACATTTTAGCTTATAAAGTTTTACGAGACATATCATTATCTTCACATAATCAAATAAAAAAAGCAAAAAAAGCCACCTTTAGTGGAACACCCCATAAATATCAATGATATAGACACCTGATAATGTCATCGAATGAAAAAAAAAATACTGTTAAAAGAATTAAAATTCTAAAATGTATATAGAGTGATATGTGCTCTTTCAATAGTTATGGAAAGCCTTCGGCGCTACAAACACAAATATTTGTGCACCCAATGAGACACGGCTACAAGGCGTGGTTGTTCCTGAGCCAGAGTACGTACTTGCAACTCGATTAATTCTTAGGGAATCAATCCCATCATTGCTGGGTCTCAAGACTTAAACACCAAAACCACACCTTAGGGTTAACATGGATGTGGGTGATCTTATGTATGTGAAAATTTAGCTGTTCTTGTCATTATTACAAGTCATATAAGAAAAGATAGTACATTTTCTAGCTTATGGGTGTTATGAAAATTAGCTTATTTTGCCTTTTAGCATGCATAAGTGCATTTATCTTCCCTTCATTGTTAACATCTATGTAGATTGAGCAGACCCATTTAGATAAAAGCCTTATGATTGTCTTAATTATTTAAAAAAGTCAGATAAATTGTCCAAGTTTGCATGGTTGAGTGATTACATAGCAAATCATATGATAAAGCTTTGTGGTACGTACTCCATGTAACTCTTGTTGAACCAAAGAGGGTTACTGTTCGGTAGTGTTAGCAACTTTGTGATCCATGTCACTCATGTTGGAGTAGCAGTGTTAGGAATATATCAAAGGAAGTTGATAGATAGGGATGAGAGCTTAGTTTGGTAGTGTTATCAAATTTATGGTAGAAACATGGTTGCCCATTGAGTCAAAACTCTCATGTTGGCTTCAATTTGTGCTCTTTGCTATCCATTAAAATAACCAATGTAACATCAAATTATCGAAATTGAATTCGATTTATAAAGAAACTCAAGCTGCTATTGTATAACTCGATCGATGTTAATCTTTTAAGTCACGTTGTTAGGCTAAGAGTTAGTAGGTTAGCCGAGTCGTTGCAACCAAAATCTGTAATTCTAGGAAAGTAAAAAGAAAACTAGAAGAATATATATTTGAGTAATGAAGCGCGGTGCACAAAACTATGCCCTAGATTCCTTCTATAATTCTTTATTATCGGATTTCTAGTATTACTCATTAATTCAAATATTTTCTCCAAATGGTCAAAGAGCGAAACCACTTAGAGGGAAATAGTGGAGTAATAACCTACAAAAAAAAGAGTACTATATATTTTATTTCCCTTATTACCAAAATCTTTCAAACCAAGACTATTTAATCACCCTCCATGAATGTCACGTTAACGTGAGTCCACATTCCATAAATAATACCCCGTATTAATTTTTCTCTACTCACTATTTTATCCACAAAAAACTAATCTCACATTTAATCGAGCCGGTAGTGTCTAGAGATCATAAAACAGGAGAGGAGGGGGACGAGAGTTATAATTTAAGTACTCAAACAAAAGAAATTTTGTTGTTTTGATGAATATAGATATTTTGTAATTCCAAGGACGAAGGGACAACAAATACTTTGGATTTGTCTCACATACCTTGTGAGACATTTTATCATACGGGAGTAAATACGGGTATGAATAATGTTACCTGTAGGATTCACAAGAAATCACTTTCTTACAAACTGATCACTCTTACCAAGCAATCAAACTTTGGTCAAATATTTGGAGAGCAAATCCACCGCCAGCCAACCGAACTAACACTCGTGACCAACATCATGTCCTTCGTTCACATGTTTCAGCCAAGATGATCCAAACTCTCTATTTGATCCACATGAGACTCAATACAATACAACTATACAAGTAAGAATAGGGTCCCATAGCTTCAAGGTTATTAATGTAATAGTACTAACTGAGCTTTGTCTGCATGTACATATGTAAAGCTAAGTGTATAAAGTGGCCGTGCAACTCTTCAGAACTGGGGGTATATCTATCAGTCACCTCTATATAGTAACCCTAGATTTTCTTTTTGACTCTTATGCACTCTCTCTCTCTCTCTCTCATTGTATCTTTAAAACCCTAAAATCTACTTTGTCTCACCCTCTCCATTTCTTCTCAACTCTTCTTCTTCTTCTTCTTCTTCTTCTTGTGTGAAAATGGGAGAGAAAGCCTCAATGGATTTGGTTCCACCAGCTGACAATCTTTGCTATGTCCGTTGCAACTTCTGCAACACTGTTCTTGCGGTAACATACATACAATACAATTATATGCTCTCTCTCTCTCTCTCTCTCTCTCTCTCTCTCTCTCTCTCTCTCCATATCTGTCTTTCAATAACTATCACTTTCTTGCATAAACCCTTGCTTCAAAAAGGAAAAGAAAAACAAAATTTGCAAGCAAGGGGTCAACATTTTCTTTACTTAACTAGGGGAGTTATCTAGGCCATAGGGTTAAATTTTGGTATGCAATTGTTTTCTTCTCTTCCCATCCATTCATATAAAGTCCAATTTTTTAAAAGATGTGGAATATTTTAGCCATACAAATCTCAGTGTTAGGTTGTTCGAAAATGTCGAATCTCGTGTTGTAATATGACATTTAGCTCATGTCTGTAGCCCTCAACCTGGAGGGGAGTGTACGTCTGCTCGAATAATAGCTTAGGTGTAATAAGATCAAATTATAACAGTCCGTTTTATCGCATCAAAGTTGGTCTGGCATAATGAATCAAGCGCGTAAATTTCTCTTTCTGAATTACTCCCTCCGTCCCTTTTTAAATGTCCACTATAGGAATACGTACAATTTCAAATACCTAAATTTTTTTTAAATTTGTTTTATACCAAATTAAAGAGCTCATTGAGTACTTTAATTTGGTGCAAAAAAACATTAATTTAAAAACATTTTACGGAAGTATATTTTTTAACGTTAAAAAAAATACACGTTTTCCAAAAGGAACATTTAAAAAGAGTTGGAGAGAGTATTCTTATAAGCTACCATTTTTCGATCTTGTTATATAAGTGCTATGACTTTTTAATAGTATCTATTTTGGGTGATTTTCTCTTAAATGTTTAATTTCTTCTCTCATTTTACATCCTTGTTTTTGTAGGTTGGGATACCATGCAAAAGGTTGCTGGACACAGTGACAGTGAAATGTGGGCATTGCAGTAACCTCTCCTTTCTCAGCACCAGACCCCCACTCCAAGGCCAATCCTCTGATCATCAAACAACTCCTCAGGTTAATTTCGTACCGCACTTCTGCTCCGTCTTTATAAACTTATCAGACCCTAGCTATTCGCATTTTACGAAAGCAAACATACGAAACAAAAGAAAAACGAATTAAGATTTTTGGGAATTATTAACCATTTTGATTAATTGGTGATTTTGTACGTAAGTAATTAAAACGCTACAAAATTCCACGTCTCTTTCTGCAAGAAAATTCGGTTTGTAATGTAAAATTACTTAAATAAATAAAGGGACATTTTTTTTTGCTCTTACTAATTTTGTTTATGATAAATTTCGCAGGGTTTTGGCCCCTTTGGGCCTTTTGGCAGTGAAATCAAGAAGGGCCACTCTTCTTCATCATCGTCATCGACTTCAAGCGAGCCACTCTCCCCCAGAGCACCCTTTGTTGTAAAACGTAGTTTGGAAAAAACCTTTTTTTTTTGTTTTTTTTTTCCCTGCTAATTATAAGATTATTTCGTTGTAATGGAAATTTTGAATTTTTTTTTAATATATTTACATTGGATTGGTTTGCAGCACCTGAGAAGAAGCACAGGCTGCCATCCGCCTACAACCGATTCATGAAGTAAGCTAAAATTTGCCAAACAAATACATAAATATGATTAATTCCTTTCATTTTATTTTTAATTTTTTGGTGCATATTGTACCCTCCAATATTGCTTGCAGTACATTAATTCTAGTAGAAAAATTCATTATTTCATTGTAATTCCCTAAATTTGGATTACATTATTTTTTGTTGGGTATTTCTGATTGAAAAGGGAGGAGATACAGCGCATCAAAGCGGCCAATCCTGAGATACCACATCGCGAAGCCTTTAGCGCCGCAGCAAAAAATGTAGGCGTTTTCAGTATTATTCCATTTTTTTTATTAATATTAAAAATTTGTTTTATTTTTTGCAAATTTTCTAATTTGATCTGAAATAGTGGGCTAGGTACATTCCAAATTCACCAGCTGGGTCGATGTCCGGGAGCTGCAGTAACCATGTAAGTGAAACATTTGCATTTGTTGGAAAATCTCATTTAAATGCTATCACATGTCTTAGAATTCATTATGAGAAGAATAATGATATACAAACAAGAAATAAATTCGTACAAAAGCCGATAATAAATAAATAAATTCGAACAAAAAATCTTCATGATTCTTATTTTGAAAATTTGAGTTTTTATTTAAAAAAAATGGCAGTAATGCATGATTCTATGAAGAATACTCCCAGCTGCATGGCATATTGTGGTCCTTTTTTCGACAAGCCGCGGTTTAATTGATTCATGAAATAATATGGATTTCTTTTTGAGATTTTCACCCCAAACCAGAAGATTTCAATAATATGGATTTCTTGTATTTTTTGATAATTAATGGGAAGTTTGATTTGTATTTTTTGGTGCAGGTCTGACAAATGGGTAATCGACAACTCAGGGACTTAATTAATAATTAGGTCCATTTGCTTTTAGTAACTTATTATCTACTTAATGACTCTGCTACATGCACAATGGTACTTAATTATCACTAGACTAAATGCAGTACTAATGATGTTTAATTTTATTATGTAATATTGTTTTTTTTTTTTTTTTGGTGTAATGGAACTTATTAAGAAGCATCTATGTTCTCATCCTTGTTTCCTAATCAACTGTAATACTAGTACCGTACTATACGGACAGACAGCACTGCTATATACCCAGAAAATATACCCAAAATTTGAAAATCAATGGCCCAGATTCACTTGGCCATTTCTTTTCACTTTCCGTGAAAATTTTGGGTGCCCTTAGAACCTAGACTTTCTATATGGATAGATGCCTTGGACAGATGATGCAAAAATTATTTTTTTGTGTGGTCCATCTCGAGTCTCACACGGATGATCAAAATCGCTCTTTCTTTTAAGAACATTTTTTTTTATGGGTTTCTATAAAAGATTAGTCCAATGAGATATCGATAAAGGAATGCTTGAGAAAAAGATTTTATCGATGCTTGATTGATATGAAATTTTACAAAATTCCTTAAAACAAATATTTTAAGGAAATATACGGCTCAGATCATCTGTATAGGACCCGAGTTGGGCGCCAGTGAAATCCTTAAATTTGTGCATGATCTGTGTCAAGGATCTGTGTGCACATAACTTTTGACTATTTTCCAAGCTTATAGACGTACATTAAGATGCCAAGATTTTTTCCTTGTACATTAAGATACAAGTTTAAACTTTTCTTTTTCCATTCGATCTGAAGCTTAAACTTTTTTTGCGAGCCTAAGCATGAAAGAGTCTCACAAATTTTCTAAGCTAAAAAAAAAGAAGAGCGAGAGCCTGAGCTAAGAGTCCCACAAATCAATTAGCAATGATTGAGAGCACTAGCAAAAAGATTTATTACGGGCCAATACAATAAACAAATATTTATTACCAGTCATTCTTTTTTAATTATCATTATGGTTAATCACTCTTTTTTGGGGTTTAGGCACTTAGGGTGCACTTTCCTATTATAAGATTTTTAGTGGTTTAAGCACTTTCATAGGGTACCCTAGGATCTTAGACACTTTCATAGAGTACTTTAGAATTTAGGTTTAGACACTTTTATAAAGTACCCTAGGGTTTGGGTAGGGTGGGTAGAGAGAGAGCCGGACAGGAAAAGAGTTTGTGGTGCTTTTTTCTGCAAAAAATGGAGTGGGACGTGCAGGGCCTGCAAAAAACAGAGCGGCTTGTACTTACCTCTAGAGGATTTATTACGGGCCAGTACAATAAACAAATATTTATTACCATTAAGGTCTGTCATTCTTTTTTAATTACCATTAAGGTCAATCACTCTTTTTTGGGATTTAGGCACTTGGGGTGCACTTTCCTATTATAAGGTTTTTAGTGGTTTAGGCACTTTCATAGGGTACCCTAGGATTTTAGGCACTTTCATAAAGTACTTTAGGGTTTAGGTTTAGGCACTTTTATAAGGTACCCTAGGTTTTGGGTATGGTGGGTAGAGAGAGAGCCGGACAGGAAAAGTGTTTGTGGAGTTTTTTTCCGCAAAACATGGAGTGGGACGTGCAGGGCCTGCAAAAAACGGAGCTACTTGTACGTACTTCCACCTGAAATTAGATTTGGGCTTCAAATCAGCCCAGCGGGTAATGCAAGAAGCCGAATGGTGAGGCTTTGGGCTTAAATTCACACACACAAGTTGCAGGACAAAAAACTATTTATAACAAGGTCTTTAATGTATATTAACTAGTGCATGCCCGTGCTCGTGCTTGGAGGCACAGCTTGAGCAATCGACTCAAGTGCCCATATCAATTCTTTATGGTCCTTTGAATTTCAGAAGAGGTAGTGAGAGAGAATGTGTTTGAATTTCGAAAATGGGAGAGAGAGAATGTGTTTTGAAATTTTAGGTGTGGTGGACAGGTAGTAAAAAAAGGTAGAGAGAGAGGGAGTGAGTTAGCAGAAAGAGATAAAATGTATTATGATGACTGGACAAAAAATATGACTGAGATAAAAATCGCTCTCCGTTGTAATATAGATTACAACCCAACCAAAAACAAAATCTAGGCAATTTCTATACATTTGGGTCTGTACCCCTAGTAGGGGTCCTATGGCCATAACACGCGCACAAGTATTTATAAGATTTTATACTTTAGGGGCATGCTGAAAAGATATCAATAGATTTTATTGGTGCAAGTGATGTGATTTCAGAGGGGACATGGATGCCCTCAACCTTTTCTTGGTAAGTTGATCATGTCTTCCAACTTTTTTTGGTTTGTTCATGTCTTTATGTGTTGGTAAAGGGAGACAAAATCAAACCACGCAATAGCCCCGGGGATCCTGTAGTGCACTGCCGCACTATAACCCTGTAGTGCGGCACACGAGCCGTTGATCTCGACAATAAACGGCTCGGATTTCATCTCAACAATGAACGGCTCGGATTTCATGCAAACACCAAGATGAAATCCGAGCCGTTAATTGCGCGATCAACGGCTCGGATTCCGTGCACTACAGGATGCCCTCTTCCCAATAAAGTGTGGAGCGAAAAACAAACCCGTAAGGGTGGAGTAAAATGTGATTTGGCTTACTTGTGATGTAAACGTACTCAACAGGCAGTACTAATGGACAACCGAATGGTAACCCTAATGGTCAAGGATTTTTCATGATGCCTGACCTTGCTCAATTTATAATGAGACACGATGCAACGGTCAAATCGTAGCTAAATACAAATGAAATGATATCATTAGGACCAACCCGATTGAGATTATAATCGTTGACCCGGGTCTCATGTATACAGCGAAAGATTTATAACGCTAGCATTCTAGCATAACGTACCCAACTGCTTTCACAGCGCCTAGATGGTTGGAAAATAACAGAAGTTTTCGTTTGCCTGCTTCAATTGCATAGAATTCCTCTGCTGCTCCACTCTTTGAAGATGTGATGACAACTGAACCAAATCTACAGTCTGCCCATGTTCAGGAGAAATATACCCTTTAGCTTTCACATAATCTGATCTTTGTAAATTTCGAGTTGCTTGAACTTGAAAATCAACAGGAGTACTACCACTGCCGAGAAATACTGGGGACCTGGCCTGGCCAACTTCCATTGAATCCATCACAGAAGAGCAAATCGCCGAACTCTGATCCATAACCGGAGGAATTTCTGTCAAATGACTTGACAAATTTTTTGACAGAAGAGAGAGAGCACTACTGGAGTTTGACACCCCAGGTAGTTCTTGAACTGTTGAAGCTGTTTCACAAGTATAGCCAGTTTGTGAAGAAAAAATTCCGGGAGAATGTTGTTTTCTCAAGCCATTTGGATGGAAAACGAGTTTTAAATTTGACTCCTCTTCTAATTTGACATGGCTGCACTGGTTACCTCGTACATTTCCCTGTGGAGTGGTAAGTCCACTAGGAATCATATCCGGGAAAACGAATGATGATCCTTTCGGTAGAGAAGTCCATAGGAACCTGTCCTCTGTCCAAAAACAAAGTTTTCTTAAACAAATCAGTAGCTATAAAGCAACATAGAACAAGAATTTGGGCTCAAGGGGAGCAGACAACTTGAAGAAATGAAAAAAAGGAGTACGAGGGTTAAGAAGGGATTTTCAATCCGGAATAGCAAAGAAGAGTAGATATACCTTCAAAATACTTAACCAACATGTGCTGTTTACCAGAAAGAGTAGTATCAAATTGAGGCTTTCTTCGTCGCTCATTGTGTCCTGCAAGGCGTTTCCGACAACTCCGTTTTCCATCATCAAATTCACCCAGCAAATGAAACCTGGTATGAGAAAGTTTAATAAGTTATCCATGTAATAACAAACAGCAGCGAAGCGATTCAGCTCAACTTATCCAATCGGTTATCAGCATCATGAATTTGGCCTCTGAACAGGGAAAGTTCACTCCGATCTATATAATAGCATAGCAGTATAGACTGTTACTTAAGTTTCCCTACCATTTTCCTATCACTTGATTAGGGTTGCAAACGAACCGAGCTGCTCGTGAGCAGCTCGTGGCTCGGCTCGTTTCGTAATCGAGCTGAGCTCGAGCTCGAGTTTTAGGCTCGTTTGGTAAACAAACTCAGTAAAGCTCGGCTCGGCTAGCAAAAGCTCGACTCGTTATACATAGGCTTCGCATGTTTAAGGAGGCTCGTTCAGTAATTTACCCTTGCTCAGCTTGTTAAGGGCTTCGCTCGTTTACGAACGAGCCGAGCTCGTTTTTTGGCTTGTTTACTAAACGAGCCGAGCTCGAGCTCTATAAAGCTCAGCTCAGCTCGTTTGCTCCCCTACACTTGATAATCCCTTCAGAACTCAATGATCCGAACACACCTAGAGTCAAGTTAAAAATCAGGCATCGAGATTTCCAAGAGCACATAAACCTCATAGCTATCCATCTAAAGCTAGAAGCTATTCGTTTTCTATTCCAAAAGGCCACATGAGATAGCATCAGTTATGTCAAAGTGTTCTAGGACTATTTGGAGCAGATTAAATTCGTAGAATCGGTAGTCTAGGCTGTCTAGCCCATGCAGTGGGATGAAAGTGTGCGTTTCTATGTGAATTTAGGAACAAGTTTTTTCCCTAATGTGAGACAGTAAGAGTTGAAAACAGAAAACAAAGCATTCACACAAGAGCCAAAGGATTTATGTTGTTTAGCTTAAAGCTTACGTGAACATGTAAAGATCAAAATAAGAATCTTGCCACGAAAGAGGACAATACAAGGAACCGGCTACTCTCACATAAAATCGATCCCTCAAATAAGAATCTTGTTTAGTCAACGAAGCTCATTGATGCGATTCGTTTTGAACATTTTTCCTATGATACAAATACAACGCTTATCATTTGGGGCCACTAACCAAAGTAAAAGACCTTCATCAAAGGAACAAAAAACGCAAAGACAGCAGGCAATTAATCATACCTGCTGCACTGCTGACAAAACCTTTGCTCAATGCCATTGACAATAACCCTAGCAGTCTTTGAGTGAATATCACAAACTCTATGCCTTTTGTGGTAATCCTTTGAGGAGCTTAGGTCCTTATTACACCCGTGAACTTGGCAAGTCAGATTCTGAGTAGACAAATTCATCGTTCGCGCTCTCTTTGCTGCAAATGAAGATCCTTCGGAAAAAAAACCCGACTTCCCATTCGCAAATCTACTACTCTTGTCTTCACTCCAATCAGCCCATTTCCCCAACTTTAAATCAACTAGGGATGATTTCGAACCATTAGATGTAATGAAAGGAGACGAAAAGCTTAGCCCGGATTCCAATTCCCCAAACAGTGAACTTGATTTTGTATCACAACCAGATGAAGGCAGAGTTGTACTATCATCACAATTTCCAATATAACCACCCAAAACATCAAAACATGGATTACCGTGATCCAACTTTCCCATCATGCTGGGGAATCCCTTTTCCATATATCTCATGCTCTGATTTACTTCTCCTCTAGTGCCAAACGTGCCATAAGGGTAACAGAAGGGATCCATGGTCCATCCGATTGAAACTTCTCTAGCTGGAAAATCTATTTCATCGCGTTAAAAGGAATTCAACCCTGCTGAAATATGCCTCCGAGACTCAATTCTGTGGAAAATAGTAACATTGCAAACCTCAGTGAGAAACGTTAAGGTTCGAAAATTATAAAAAGCCGAACACAACTCTGGAAATGAATTTTAAATTTCTACTTCGCACTGCAGCCCAGAAACTGAACCCAACTATAGTTTCTGAATTAAGAGACACAAAAATAGCTTGTAGGGCCATTGAAGTACCAAATCATCGAAGTTACCATAGGGAATATATGTCATATAAGCAAAACACAAGAATTACTCGCTCTTACTTGAATTGGAAAAGTATGGGTGAAGGGAAAAGAAGCTGGAATTGAACTAGGTAGCTCATAAAACAAGAGACTCTTCAATTGACCAATAAATTACTATAATAAGTATACAAAGTAATGTTACTTTTAGGACTCTTCCCATCTCAACTGAAAGAAGCCTCCAAGACTCCATTCACTGAACAGCAATAAAATTGCAAAATGGATGAACAGCCAAAGAAAAATAAGAACATAAAATTAAGTCTAACCTTAAACCGACAGCCAACTTCAATTTCAGAATAAAACCCACAGAAGCAGAGAAAATGTGGGAAATAAAGGATTATAGTAAAATTTGTCAGTTAGATTATCAACATCTGCCTAAGGAGTTCATAACCAAACACAACCCAGATGTCCAATCTTAATTAAAAAGGAAAATTCCAAAAAACAAAAAAACAGAATAAAAAAGGAATCAGACTACTAAAAGAACAAGATGAACTTCAAATTTCAAACGAGAAATCAGCCATATTATTGTCAACCTCACTTCAGATAAGGCAAGGGATCACAGGTTTCTAGGGAATCGGACTACTGGGTATCTCAAAGAACAAGATAAACTAGAGAAATCAGCCATATAAATATTAACCTCACTTCAGAGAAGGCAAGGGATCACATTTTTCTAGAATCAAACTTGGGAAAACCTAGAACGCTTAAAATCACAAAATTAACTGTACAAGCATGGAAAAAGCAGCAAATAGTGAAATACCCATCTGAAAAGTTGAATCGTAAAGCATTCTTGATTTGGAAAATTAACAGAAAACGGCATGAATGATGAACCAGTGTGGCTTTTCTTACCAGAGTGAACAAAGCGGAGAGAGAGAGAGAGAGAGAGAGAGAGAGAGAGAGAGAGAGAGCTGGGTGTTGTTTTCGTACTATACTTTCCTTTTCAGTACTAATAATGGGGTAAGGTCGAAGACTCGAAGCAGATACAGTGAGAGAGTCAAAATTGATTTCCCACTGCCGCGCGTGCCCAATAAAGAAAGCAATGCACACATAGTTGAGGCCTTTTTGTAGCTTTTCATGAGATAAGACTCCAATAATTCTACTTATAGTACGAAGATGATATTATACTAATAATCAGACATATTGGATGATGTTAAACTAATAATCAGACATATTGGACATTCTAGAAATGTTTAAGCCAGTGATTTGTTTACGCTACCTGAAAAGACGGTCCCTTAACGCGCGTGAGACGAATATTTGGGTACTGTAACTACCTCATATTTACGTTATCAACCACGACATGATCACCCGTTATGTTTACAATTTTACATGGCCTATATGTATGATTCACTCATTTTGCCCTTAAAGAATTGTATCTAACTATTTTATCTGCTACCATATTCGCATGATGTGTGACCTTCCATACTCTGCTCACCAATACCAAAATATCCGTTTAATGTCTAAATTAAATGCTAATGGGGTCTTTGATTTAGGAAAGGAAACTAAAGGTTTTAGGGGGTGTTTGGGAGCTTACTTTTCAGTTTTTCATTTTTAACTTTTTGGCTTTTTGGCTTTTTGAATTATTGTCAGAATGTATTTTGAGTCTGGTAGGAGTGTTTGGGAGAAATGTGTAGAATGCATTTTGCATCAGAAGTAGTGTTTGGGAGAATAATGATAAAAATGAGTTATGGATTGGTTGTTTACCATTTTGCCCTTATTTCCAATTTTAATTCATTTTTTGTTAGAATAATATTCTCCTCACATTCACAGCCGATATATATATATATATATATATATACATACATATTGTATTACATATGGCCTATGGGCCGGTTTAAACCCGAAATCAACTTAATTTCATTTCCCTAATTTCACCAAATCTCTCTCTCTCTCTCTCTCTCTCTCTCTCTCCTAATCTCATCGCACATCACTAATTCACACCCAATTTGAACCAGATTAGTTCCATTTTCCAATTTCATTCTCAGGAGTAAAAGAAACCCATTAATGTCGCATGCTTCTTCTTCTTCAATTTGGGTTTAGACCCAACCTTCTTCCTCTCTCTCTTTACTTCCCATATCACCCGTTACAAATCTTCTCCTTCTCCTAATAACCGATCTCCTCTGAATGTACGGCAGAACCACGATGGAGCCTCCAGTAACAATGGAGTCTGAAAGATTTTGGGGACGAGAGGTAGATCTGTCGTTCGGTTTGTGTGGTGGAAAAGGGGAGGAAGTGATAAACGTAAACAAGGGTAGGAATGGGATAAGAAATTGAAGAAAAAATGAAAAGGAGAAGTAGAAATGGAAAAGGAGGTCAGGACCAACTTCTAACTTTTGGCTTAGAAAGTGAAAAACTGAGAATGCATTTTCTGAGAATCTGTTTTCAACTTGGGCGGCCAAACATGGAGAAGCTGATAATGAGAATGTGAAAAGGAGAAAACAGGGCGCCCAAACACCCCCTTACTACGTTTGAATTCAAATTAAATCGAGTGTTCATTCCAAATTTATATGATTCACCCATTTTACGTTTGATTTCAAAAGGTAATTTTACCTTCATTCCAAAGGTTTGCTATGATGTAACATGTTTAAAATGTCTTCGAACAAATTCATTTCGACACCAATAAGGTACATTTCAAAGGTTGCTATGATGTAACATGTTTAAAATGTCTTCAAACAAATTCATTTCGACACCAATAAGGAACATTCCAGAGGTTGCTATGATGTAACATGTTTAAAATGTCTTTGAACAAATTTATTTCGACACCAATAAGGTACATGCATTTTGAACAAATTCATTTCGATACCAATAACGGTACATGCATGTAGGAGCGGATCTTTGGATGCAAGCGAGACCCGAGCTCCTGCACCCCTCTGAGTTATTCAATTATTTCTATTCTATTTTTAGGTTTTACTTTGTAAAAATTATAAAGAAAAGTACCCTCAAAATAGTATTGTTATTGGTATATAAGGATGATATCTTATTGTTACTTACTAATATATGTGATTTGATCCATGCGTTATATAATTCTGCGTCCCCCACTGAATGGATGTTGTAAGTGGTCATTGTAGGTTGGTGTAGATAAGATATCTAAAGGCACCACTTGGGAAATGTTGGAGTGTGACCAAGAGTGCCATTTGGAGGTATTGGAGTGAGTATCCAAATGGCTGTTTTTTCAAAAGAAGATGGGCAATATTGCGAGGATGGGGTGATGAGTGGGGAGTTGGGTGACCCGATGCACTACCATCTCATCAAGTGATCAATAGTCATTCTCCTTATCTAAGAACATGCAATGGTCTACTGTTAAAAGGCGTGTAATTTTCGAATCAAGAAATAAAATACTTTTCACTTTTTCAGCATAACTTTTTAAATGTAGGCTTAATCGACACAAGTAATAAAATTATGCTTGGAAGCATTTTATTTCTTGATCAGAAAATTACATATCTTTTTATAGTGGACCATTATTTAGGAATGGAGGGATTATAATTTCACAATATCACGCAGAGCAAGGCCAAGAGCATAACTACAGAAGACAATTCCAAACAAATATAACTGTGTCTAGAGCCGTTCGCTACACATTAGCCTATAGGCATTGGACGGTTTTGGACACAATTGTAACTGAAATTGGGTCCTAAAGTTGTATTTGTAGAAATTTTTATACTCCCTTCGTCCCTATTTGTAGGTATCTTTTGGCACTTTTTCCTATCCGAAAAAAAGATTGTTTTGATTCAGAAGTAATGAGAAAAAGTTGATGAGTTTACTCTTTTACGGTTTTACCTATACTTTTGACATTAGTAGTTTAGAAAAGATCACAATGATGATGTTGATAAAAGACCTACGGGTTACAAAAAAAGAAAAGGGAATTGATTTTAGCACTCACTTCATTTTATTCAAGTGAAATTACCATTTCATTCGTTCACTTTTTCACCAATTAAGAGATAATGTAATAAATTCACATGAATAAAAAAAAAAAAAGAACTGAATCTATTCGAGAGATCCTTCCAACTTTTCAAGATGCAGTTGCAAAGTTAGGTCAGAGTTAAAGTTTTTGCTGGCTTTTTTAGTGGTAAGGTAACCTGAGAAAAGTGGGTAATACGTACATTGCAATTTTTAATATCCGAATGTAACATAAAGTAATTTAAGTTGTTTTGTGGTTCTAAACATGACTACATGAGATTTTTTAATTGCTTTTTACAACATTTTGTCCGTTGTACTATTTTCACTATTTTTTTTATATGTTGGATGTCTAAACCAGCTTATGCGCGCGCACGCCTCATCTAATTCTTGATGATCCAATTCCAATCGTTTTACTTGGTTAATTAAGAGTGTTAAACCTCTTTGTGGGCATTTTTGGGAAATGTCATGGTCATCCTACTCAGCCAATGCTACTTTAATTTCCAGCTATGTGTTCTCTCTCATTTCTCCTTATTGATTCCGAATGCCGAAAATACCACCCATACCTCATTCATTTTTTCAAAAAATTTAGGAACACATCTTCTTGAACATGTTCAATTGTATTCAGAACGATTCCATGTATGTATGTTCACATTTATCTGGACACAGTTTTGTCTCGAATTAATTACATTTCCAAGTGGTGTTCCTAGTATTGCACTTCGTTTCCTGTGGATTTTGAGGGACCTAGACCTTCTTCAAGAAATTTGGATAGAGAGGGAGAGAAAAGAATACGACTAGCTAGCCCAAATTATGTTATTCAGTTGGTTCCGGTCCATAGAGTTGTATGAAAAAAAAATACTATATCGTGCACACTCGATTGGAACTCATTTGTGAGTTTTTTTTCAATAGAAATGAGTGCAGATCAACATATTTTTTTGTGAGGTTAAAGTTCTAGGCGAGATCTACAACGTGAATGGTTAATGACCCCACAAAAAGAAAATGGAGAGGACCGGAGAGGAGGCTGTTCATTTGGAGAGAGAGAGAGAGAGAGAGAGAGAGGAATGCGGACTAGCTAGCCGCCTAGCCCAAATCATGTTCCTCAATTGGTTCAGGCCCATAAACTTTTCTTTAACTGGTTGTCTATTCTTTCTTTAACAATTTTTGAAGTAAGGTAATGGTAATGTCAAAATTGTTTTGACAAAACTCAATTGCACAAAATACTTGTACCATGTGCAGCCGTGCAAGTCTCTTAGGCCCTGATTGACTAGGGTATTACAATGGGTACTAAATTATACCCCTCCCCTTATCCCGGTCCCACGGTTTTATACTTATCCCGGTCCCACGGTTTTATATTTATCCCGGTCCCACGGTTTTATACATGGTTTGGGAAAAAATGTGCACCCGGATGAGTTAATACCCCCACCCAAATAATACCCCTTTGTACCCCTTCTCCCTTACTAATTAGTAACACCCCTCCCCCGTATTACTAATTTATACCCCCTCATACCTCCTACGAAATTACCCATGTACCCCCACTTATCCCACTTCTCTTCATTCGGTTTCCAGAGAGCGTTTTTAATAAGAAACCGAATTGCATTGGAAACATTTTATGAAGCCTTGCAATTTCCTTCGGATCAAAAAATGAAGTACTTGTGTGCATAATTTTTTAATTTTTTTGCACCAAATTAAACTACTAATCGAGATCTTTAATTCGATACAAAAAAATTTGAAATTTTTTATACTTTAGAATTTGACATTGTTGGCTTGCTTTGCAATATTCTTCGGATAAAAAAATAAAGTATTTTCACATTAAATTTTTTACTTTTTTTGTACCAAATTAAACTACAAATTGAGATCTTTAATTCGATACAAAAAAATTTAAATTGTTTTATACTTTAGAATTTGACATTGTTGGGGAATAACATAAAAATTACTAATTAGTAATTATTAAAAACATATAATTAGAAAGAAAAAAATATTAAAAACATATAATTAGAAAGAAAAAAAAATTAAAAAATTAAACTTCGAAATATTATTAAAATGAGTAATTAAAAAATAATAACTAAATATTTTAATTTTAGATATAATTAATAAATGGAATTATTTGTTGAAAAGTATAATTAATTTAATTAGTGTTGTGTTTATGTATTTATTTTATCATAAAATCTAATATGATTGTACAAGGGCAAATAAGTCATTTGTCAAGTTTTTACATCATCCACCTAACTTTATCGTCCTTTATCACAAATTCATCCAAACCACATACTATTTAATCCCCCCTTCATAAATATCACATCACTGTGGGTCCACCCTTACTAAATAATACCCCTTACTATCTTATCCCCCTTACGGGGTGTTTGAATGGGGGATATCCCCCATATAAGTTTTGACCCCCTCTTATCAGGGGGACCCCACCCTTATACCGAGTTTGGCAACCCCATTTTTCGTCCCCTGATATCTCTTCACCCCGTCTACCATTTCCGTCGCGAAGGTTGTTGTCCCTGATAACTTTTGGGTTGCCCTCACCCTACCCAACCCAAAAGTTATCTGGGAGTAGGAGGAGGAATTTTGACGATAACACCTCTTGTTATCCCCTTTACACAGTCGATTCACACCATTGCTCTAGTGATTCAGCTGTGGTTCGAACATAGCTTGTGGGTTGCGATTTTGTGGCGATTTTGTTGCGATTTTCTGGGTTGCGATCTGTTGCTTCATCAAAACATCTCAGGTATGGAAGATTTGTGTCGATTTTGTTGGTATTTTCTGTTGCTTAATTTTGTGGGTTGCGATTTTCTTGCGATTTTCTATTGTGTAGTTTTCTGGGTTGCGATTTTGTTGCGATTATCTGGGTTTCGATTTATGTTGCTTCATCTCCATCTCAAATACCTCTCTATCGTTAACTGTGTTTCCAGAGAGCGTTTTTCTGGGTTGCGATTTTGTTGACAATTCTGTTGTTTCATAAAGACTAGGGTTTTGATTCAATGTATGGAACAAAAACTAGGGTTTTGATTCAAAAAGTGGGAAATCTAGGGTTTTGACAGATTGTTTCAATGTTGAGATTGTTTTGGGACTATACATTTTCAGATCTAGTTGTGGTGTATATGTGTTTTCAAAAATTAAAAATAAACAGACCTTAAATTAGTCCTATTTATACTGTAATTTTTGTGTTTAATCCAATTTGATGTTGGTCTTTAAGATAGACCTTAACAAGGCAGTAAAACAGAACATCAAACCTTACACAAAAGTGGTATAACGGAAATTCACAAACACAGTGGTATAACGGAAATTCACATAGAAGGTAAGATTAAGACATGGAAGTCTACTTATTATACCATAGTTCATCAAATCCTTATGCATGAAGGGTTTTCTTGGGATGCAAATGAAAAAAAGGTTTTTGCGGCAAATGAAGTGTGGACTAATTATATCCAAGTAAGTTATAACATTTTTCATATTTAATATTGGCCAACTTATTTAATACTCATTCAATTTTCCCCCTCTTTATGTAGGTTCATCCACGGGCAATAAATATTAAGGACAAACAATTTCCATTGTTCGACGGATGGTGCTTTTGCTTTGAACGTTAATAGATCGAAATTGGTGAAAGTTTATTAAATAAACTCGTAGTTATGCACTTTATTGTCCTTGTAATAAATCTCAAATAAATTAGTATATTTATTTGAGCCCATATGTATCGTTTTTTTAAATTCCTTTTAATTGTATCTCAAATAAATTTGTATTAATTATTTGAGAGTTTAATATAATTTCTTTGTAATTTTTTTGTATGAGTGACCCATTTAATAAATGTTTTAGTTTTTTCATTTATTATTCATTGTGTTGACGTAATAAAAAACAAAATAAGATAGCCCAACAAATGAATAAAAAAATTACTTTCTTCAATTTTTTTATGACAACCAACCATTCAAATGTTTAATTAAAAAAAACTTTTTTAAAAAAAAAAAAAAAAAAAATTTCCGGTCAAATAACTTAATTCAACTTAAAATCATCCAAGAATAAAAATTTAATTTACTTCATGTAATTATATAATTAAATTAATCATTAATAAAAGTTTGGTACATCACAAGGGCAAATAAGTCATTTGACAGCTTTTTCCATCATCCACCCCCCTTATTTTTAAGTTATCCAAACCAAGCCAAAAGTTATCACCCCGTTTAATCCTTCATCCAAACCCCCCCCAAAAAATAAGACCCCCTCTTATCTTATCCCCCTGAAAATAATATCCCATCCAATCGGGACCTTATTATTTAATCCCACCAAAACGTATCCCGCATCCAATCGGGGCCTTATGCACTATACTTTCGACGGTAGCAAAAATAGTTTTTGTGTTAACATTTTCCTTTGAAGTATCGCGAGGTGCTACAATTGGGCCATTATTATTCAATTTTCCGAGTGGTCAAGTGGTCGGGCTCATGACCACAGGCCCAGCAGGCCGACTTAGGGTTAAGTTCATAAATGTAATTTCTGTGGTGATCTTACTTAAGTTCAAGAAATGGTGGTTTTTTTTCAATTTGTACTTATTTTATATTTATTGGGTCCAAAAAGACATTTTTTTCATCCTCATAAAAAAATGAAAATATTGTCACGCTCAATTTGACGAATTACTGATGCAATAGTGATTATTGATGTTTAACTGCAAAATTTGTTGCCACATGATTGCTTGAGAGTCCACGTAAAAATTTCAAATGGTATGCAGGGAGTGTTGAGTAATTGCCCGATAAATATAATGGAGACGAACTCCTCTATTGTATCCAATTAAGAACGGAAAGTCCGTGGTTTTAGCGGGTCTACTTTTGGCCCTCTTCGATAATCTGTTTTCTTTTTTTATTTTTTATAGGAAAGTCGTTGTCATTGTCATTAAAGAAGATTCCAGAGTCAAATTACAGAGGTACATGACAGTAAAGCACCGGGGTAAATCACCGGTTATTGGCCTCGTCGATAATCTGAAATGCTCAAATTTTACAGTTCGCCAAGTACATCATACGAGCAACAAATCCAAGTTGATCACATTTAGAGAAGAGACATGTTTAATACTTATCAGTCTAGCTGATGGGCAATGCCTGTTTGGTTGAATTTCAAACATCACTTTGCCAACGTACACTAGTCATAGACTCACAGTTACGGGTGCAAACGAGCTAAGTCGAGTTTTGTAGTGCTCGAGCTCGTTTATAACCCTTAAAGAGCAAAGCGCCTAAAGCTCTAGCTCGAGCTTGAGCCCTTAATGAGCCAAGCCGGATTCATTTACTAACCGTGCCGATCCCTATACAAACGAGCCAAATTTTTTAGAGACCAATCGAGCTTTGGAGGGTTGAGCACAGTTCATTTACTGCACACTTCTAAATTTCAAGCTCGAGTTCGACTCGATTACTAAACGAGTTAAGTTTGGATCTTCACGAGCAACTACATTCGTTGGCATGCATATACTACTCACAGACCTTGAAATCCTTCAAAGGTCTTCACACAATCCATGTAGGGGTGAAAATCGGTCGGTTCGGTTCGGTTCGGTTTTTGGGGTGTCCGGGACCAAACCGATCGGTTCGGGGTGGTTTTGCTGGGAACCGATCCCGACCGAAAAAAACAATGGACCGATCGGTTCGGGGTGGTTCGGTTTTTTTCGGTTTTTTCGGTCCGGCTTTAAGATTAAGATGGACGGCTAGGATTTGTTATTTTTGGGGGGTCAAGATCGTTTTTTTGGGTTTTCGGTCCAAATAGGGGTGGTTTCGGTATAATTCGGTCCAAATTGGCATGATTTCGGCTCGGTTTGGTTCGGTCCAAACCAATTTCCAGGAAACCGAGACCGAACCGATAATTTTTCGGTTCGGTTCGGTCCAAACCGAAGTCAGCCGACACAGCTTTTCTCCGACCGAAAACCGAACCGGTCGGTCGGTTTTTTTTCGGTTTTTCGGTTTTTCTTTCACCCCTAATCACATGACATTTCCTTCTTTGTCCTTTAGCTCAATTGCTAAAAGTTGGGCTTAATTTTAGCCCAATCTAATATTGTTTGGACCAGGTTCTGTAATTTGGCTTTATTGTTTGTGTACGGAGTATATAAAAAGATAATCACTCCAAAATTATTAGTAATTATACTGAAAGTTCCATGCTTTTTTAAGTTGACTCTTGATTAGGACATATAATCCATTATTGCTGTCAAGTGAAGCCCATAACTGATGATGGATTTCTTCGGCATCATTAATATGTACAATTCCAAGAGGGAGTGAAGACAAAAGGGAAGCGGCCAACGGTTGCAAACGAATTGAGCTACTCAACTAGCAAGAGGTTTGGCTTGGTTTGTTTGGCAATTGAGCAGACCACAAGCTCGATTTATGAGTTTGTTGTAAACCGGAAAACCAAACTCGAGCTCGGCTAGGCTATAAACGAGCCTAGACTTTAATAAACCAAGCCATGTTCATTTAGTAAACGAGCCTCTATAATCGAGTCGAGCCAATACATACGAACCGAGCTTTTTCGAATAGAGCTAAGCACAACAAAAGTCAGCTCAGCTTGGCTAATTTTCAGCCCTAGGAGCAGGTGTATGGTACTCCCTTCGTTCCTTTTTTCTATTTTAGTTAACACGTTGTCCTAAAAATATAGTCACATTTCAAAACTAAATAGACATTAGTTAACGAATTTTCACTTTTACCCTTACATTTTTTAATTAGTACTAACAAAAACAAGAAATGATGGAAGGTTAACATGGAAAAATCAAGTAATACCAATGCAATAACTGTGTTCCTTTATTAAGGAAGCGGAGCTCACACTCATGTGATTTGGTGATTGTAAGAGTACAAATTTTGTGTCTGTTGAACGACTCGTGAAGTTAGGCGATGGCTCAAATTCATCTTCAATACGAGGTACCTACACATCATCGTGCATGTATGATGGTACTCCTATGTTGTCAGTGGCGGCTCCAGGAATTTTTAACAGGGTGTTCAGAAATTACCTTTAACTCTACTAGCTTAACCAATCAGTCGCATCTTCACAAAATTTCATATACTAATGTGTATAATGCGACCTCAAAAATACAAAAACACGTAAAACATTGTAGTTGTTTTCAGTTTTTTTTTATATATTTTTACCAAAGCAAAATCAAGCAGGAGCATAAATATGTTTATTTTTTTTAGGAAATTATGTAGCAAATACGTTTGCACGGATCCTTTTAAACATATGTTTTTATTTTTGGATTGTCTGCTCTAAGAAAAACTACACCATAACAATACCAATAGATATCTTTTCCTCTCCATTTTTTTGTCATTAAGATGTCTATCTTGTTTTGAGATGGTATATTAAGTATTCAATTGTAAATCAATTGAATTGCAGTGTGTTTTGTTTATAGTATAGGACTAAGTGGTCAAACAAAATATTAGATAAAATTACTAGATGCAATATAACAACAAAATAAAAAAGCGTGTTCAATTTGACCACATTTTCTTATATGTGGTGTCACCGATGATTGGGCTATAACGGGATGTAATTTAGGTTGTTCAAAGTAGACTGATTTGTTGGTGGGTGTTCATTCATATTTCGACTGGGTGTTCATTCATATTTCGACTGGGTGTTCATTCATATTTCGACTGGGTGTTCAAAACATGAACTAACCTAAAATTTGTACAAATTTTTACATGTATTATTGGTACAAATTTTTTTTTAGGGTGGTCATGTGACCATCCACCCCATAGGGTGGAGCCGCCAGTGTATGTTGTCTGTGTTTGGATGATTGGAATCTCGAGTAGGAATAAGAATATGATTATCGAGAATCAAATTCCTAAAAATTTTCTTGGTTAGGAATAAGAATATGATTAATAGAAATCGAATTCCTAAGAATCACATTCTTATTCCTGTCTCTTCCAAATTTCGGAAGCAGAAAAGCCTAGCATCACATTCTCGTTCCTATCTCTTCCAAACGTCAGAATCATAGATAGAAGGCTTCACATTCTCATTTCCTCTCGAGATTACTGTCATCCAAACTGAGCCTTAGCTTGTGCTCGTGTAAAAAAGCAAAGTTAACGGGACTTTATCTTTCTAGAACAGTTCCTCCCCCTTCTCTCTAGTTTCAAATTTTAGGGTTCAACTGGTGGGGTTGCCGCATCCATCTCCCCCCACCCCTCTCTCACACCAACGCTCCCTCTCCCTCTCCCTTTCACCTACCCATCTCCTTCTTCTTAGTGGAGCTAGAGTTCATTTATCCCCTCACTCCTCTCTCACACCAACGTTATCTCTCCCTTTCACCTCACCCATCTCCTTCTTCTCAGTCGAGTAGGAGTTCGTTTATGGAATAGAAAGGTTGTTACATAGGAGATTCGGCCTTGCTCCTCCAGCAAATAAAGGTGCCAGTTCCGGTGGGCGGTTCCCAGCGACCTCTTTAACGACAGAGGTTTTTTTTTATTTTGTTTCATTCTTGTTTTTTCTCCCCCAAGTGTGGGATTTGTTTCAGTTGTGGAGGCTCTTGTTTGTGGAGCTCTCAGCTGCCTGTGTGGAACGTTTCCTACCTTTTTTTATGGGTATTCCTGTTCAAAACTCAGTGTATTCCTTTCCAATCCATATGGACACCCCAAAGTTAAGGTCTATCTCACCCAATCAAGGGCTCTTGATTAATTGTGGTTTGTAGCCCTTTGGTCTATTCAAATTAATGAATTTATCTCTTTAGAGGATCTTTGATAAATAAAAAAAAAAAAAGGGGGGGGGCTTATTCTCGCATGATTTGGTGACGATTAAAAGAATATGAGTTCGAGGCTATGATTCAAATTTATCTCAGGGAGAATACCAGTACATTGCCGTGTGTTGTGATCCCGTATCCTCGGGTCCTTCTGGGCTCGTCTTGTTCATCACTTCATCTCCCCAACAAATAAGACCAGATCTACGACATGGCAAGTGAAAATTTGCTCGATGCCAATAGAGTGCAAATGTTTAAAGCTCACTACACTCCTGTAGTGAGCAATTGCGACTGTCCGTTCGGCAATCAACGATCTAGATTATTTACATAAAAAATAAGTGTCATACATGTAAGATAATTGTATTTAATCAGGATTATTGATTGCCGAACGAACGGCTGTGATTGTTCACTACAGGAATATAATGAGTAAACTTACTACAGGCTTCTTGAATCCGCTTCTTGAATCCGTTTTGACTTGAAGAGTTGAAGTACTAAATATTCTTAGAGGAACCTCCATTAAAACTACAATATTTATGCCTTCCGTTTCTTGCCAAAAATACCGCTCTAATTTGCTCTGCTAAAGAACATGACTTTTAGTAATTTACCCGCCTGTAAAAATAATAATTACTTCTGCTGGCAAGGAGGAGGAGCTTCTTCGAACATGCTCAATGAGAGTTTTGTCACGCGGTTGTCTCCTCCTATTTTTTAGTACTAGTACTTGAGAAGACAAACCAATACTCCTACGTACATAATGCACATGGGGAGTGGAGTTCATGTGCACGGCACTGTGTAATGCAAGGCATCCGGCCGTCCATTGCGAAAATGTACAGATAAGATTCAATCCGAGCCCCATGTAAATCCGAACCGTCCATTGCTGGGATTAAGTCCGAGCTATGCATTTTTGCAATGGACGACCGAATCCCCGCATCACACGGTGTTGTGCACATGGTGCACGGCGGGGATCCTGTACTCCTGCAAAAAAGGGGGTGTGGATATCAATTTGAGGGGGTGTGAAAATCACTCTATATATATGAGTTTTACAAAAAACAGCTTGGATGAAATCCTTCCCGGTAATTTTTTGTTGATGATTTCTCGCTATAACCCTTAAAAACACATTGAACGGTTTAGATCATCAAAATTCAATCGGGAAATAGTCAAAAGATCGGAATTCCTTATTGTAGCAAAGTCAGGGATCCCTTATTAGAAGGAGACTGCATATGTATACGCGGAGCCGATTCCGTAGATACGATATTTGATACAACATTTAATACAACAATAATCGAAGCCCACGCTAATGATTAAAGTTGTTCAATTTGTTTATAACATGTCAACTCATTCAGATATCGGTAAGGATTTGATCAACTTGATCAAGTCATTCAGTTTTTATCCTGTCAAATATAGAGACATATACTGATAAAACCCTTACCGATATCTGAATGAGTTGAGTTTTTACAGAAACTCTTAAAAGCACGTTTTAAACAAATTGAAGAGCTCACATCATTTACATGAAACTCCAAAATGGGTGTTATAATATACTCCCTCCGTCCAGATTTGTTGGTCCACAAACATACTTTCTCAAGTCCGAAAATGTTTGTCCATTTTCAAAAGTTAAAGGGTAAAGTAGGGGAAAATTACTTTTGATGTTGTGAAAACAACTAACACAAAAAGTAATGGAAAAAAAGTTGGAATCCCCAAAACGGACCAACAAATCCGGACGGAGGGAGTATATATATATGAAAAACTTCTAGTCCACACCTCCTGAAAACAAGAAAAAATTGTTTTTTTTTGTGTTGCAAATTATTTTTGAAAAATCCGAGTCGTCCAATGTGTTCAGAAGGTGTTTTCAAGGGTCCACGCGGGAAATCTTCAAAAACAAATACCAGAAATCTTCAGAAGGTATTTACATTTTTTGCGAAAACTGCTTGGATCAAGCCCTTCCCGGTATTTGTTTTTGAAGATTTCCCGCATGGACCCTTGAAAACACCTTCTGAACACATTGGACGGCTCGGATCGTCAAAAAAAATATTTGGATCATGGAGGTCCGGAAACGGGAATCCCGTTTTAGAAGCCTACTAGCGGGAAATCTTCAAAAACAAATACCGGGAAGGGCTTGATCCAAGCAGTTTTCGCAAAAAAATATATATTTACATTTTGTGCGAAAATTACTTGGATCAAGCCCTTCCCGGTTTTTTTTTAAGATTTCCCGCGTGGACCCTTGAAAACACCTTCTGAACACATAGGTATATATATATATATAGGATAATGATCTAATAAGGGATCCCTTAACCAAAATTTGGTGCGGACCACCCCTTTTTTCACCTTTCCGAGCCAAATTTTGACGATCCGAACCGCTCAATGTTTTTAAAATGCATTTTCCAAGGTCCACGCGGGAAATCTTCAAAAAAAAATACCCGGAAGGACTTGATCCATGCATTTTTCGGTAACGGTAAAACTGTCCATACAGTTTTCGGTAAATGCATGGATCAAGCCCTTCCGGGTATTTTTTTTTGAAGATTTCCCGCGTGGACCTTGGAAAATGCATTTTAAAAACATTGAGCGGTTCGGATCGTCAAAATTTGGCTCGGAAAGGTGAAAAAAGGGGTGGTCCGCACCAAATTTTGGTTAAGGGATCCCTTATTAGATCATTATCCTATATATATATATATATAGGAACCCCTTCACATCCAAACCCCTTTTTACGGACCTAACGTCCGGACCTCCACCTTCCCAATATTTTTTTGAAAATCCGAACCGTTAGATGTGTTTAAAACGTGATTTTAAGGTCCAACGCGAAGATTTGGCAAAAAAAAATACCCGGAAGGGCTTGATCGGTGCAGTTTTTCATAAAAACGCTATAAAAACAGTTTTATGAAAAACTGCACCGATCAAGCCCTTCCGGGTATTTTTTTTGCCAAATCTTCGCGTTAGACCTTGAAAACACGTTTTAAACACATCTAACGGTTCGGATTTTTAAAAAAACATTGGGAAGGTGGAGGTCCGGACGTTATAAAATCCGGGAGTTTGGATAGGAAGTTTTTTGTATATATATATATATATATATATATATAAGGGGATTTTCTAGTCCAAACCCTCCCGTTAATATATATATATATATTAGATATTTCAAAGAAAATCATAATCTAACATTGTTCTTTTCACAGCTCCAAACATGAAAGAGAAACCAATCTCAAGAATACATACCAAATTGAAGAAAAAGAAGAAATATAGCTCTAAACTGCACCATTGGAAATACTCCTAGGTGCACCTCTTTTAATGCTATCCATATGGGTGGTCTCATAAACTGGCAGACCACTTGAACAATGGTAACCCAAGTCATAGTTTTTCAACTCAAACAAATCAGAGCTTGAATCACTCTGTGCCCCATCATCATCATCCACAAGATCATCAAACTTCCTTAATTCCTTAGTCTCTGTTTGGCACTTCCCATCCCAAATTCCATCTTTCACCAAACCCCCATTCCCAATTATCTTGATTTTCTCAGTACACCCACTAGGGAAATTCAGTTTCCCATCCAAAAAGGCACACTCCGCTCTTTTTTGAAAAGAAACTAGCTTGTGGTCTGAGTAGCTTCTCAGATCCTTATATGCCTTTGTGGGTGTATTTGCATATGGAGGAGGTGTCCTAGACCCAGAATTTGATGCTGATAAACTGGGTTTCGGATCGGCGGCCGGGGCGCCCCCGAAATGGCTAATGCTACTCCTCCTTTTCCTCCTTCCACCCTGGCTGCTCTCATCAAATTCATGATCCTTCATAGACTGTGGGGTGGTGGACTTTGATTTCTTCTTCTTCTTGGAACCTGTTTGGTTGAATAGAGAATTCAAGAAATGAACAATTTTTCCACCTGGGGAATTTGGTTGGTTGTTGGACTTCTTGTTCTCTGTGGTCATAATTGGCTTCTCCATCACTTGAGTTTTGGAATTGGAAAGTGATGAGTTCCTCGGAGGCACTTGTAAGCTTATTATTCCACTTCTGCAGCCGGAAACTTCGGCGGCGCCGGAAAAGTACCTTGTGGCCTCGAACACGTCGAGCTCACCGGAGTCGTTTCTCCGGTGAAATGGGTTCTTGTAGATTTTATTTGGGTCTGAAAATTCGGTGGTGGACATGGTTAGCATGGAGTTTAAGTGAAAAGGGATGAGGGATGTTTGAAATGACAAAGGTGGGAATGGCAATGTCATAATATATAGTAGGAAGGTAGGTCTATAAGGGGAAGCCCATGATGAGGAATGTGTGAGGACTGAGGATATAAAGAGAATGGTAGCTGTAAAGAAAATGGTAATGCTATTCCAACGCATAATTGTCTAGAATATATATGAGTTTAAATGTTTAAGGTCATGTTTGATATGAGGTTTCATTTTGGAGGAATTGGTAATGAGGTGAAATTGGGATCACTAATAACATGTTTATTTTGCTTAGAATAAGATTGAGTTAAAATAATTTGTTTCCAATTCTGCCCTTACATGGAAACAACATTTTTCATCACCAAATTAATTGGGAGGCAAACCATGAATTTCCCTTTGACCAAATTCAAGAACTATTTGACCACATAACATATTTATTTGGAAGCATTTTTTTTTCTCTAGATTTCCGGTGGATAAAATGAATTAGCAAGTAACTATTAAATTTTTAGTTACTTCCCCCTCTAACTACCAATTGACTTTACTTCCCCCTCTAACTATTCAAATGTTATCCATCTCATCCAATCAGCCACTTTCCATCCAATTCATGAATGAAAATATAACCCTAACCTCTTTGAAGGGCATTTATGTCTTTTCACTTTTCAATATATACCTATCAAATTAACAAAACACTTAAAACATACCCACACCTTTTTGGAAGTTGAGGAAAGAAGTGGAAAAGAAGAGAAAATTAAAAAACTTTCCTCTCATTTGTTTGGTTTCCCAATAGAAGGAGAAAGGAAAAGGAAGAGAAAATTAACTACTTTTTTTTCTCTCCCATGAGTGCAAATTTTCTCTAATCTTTCACAAACCAAACAAAAGAAAAAAAACAAGTTTCTTTCCTATTTCTTCCCATTTCTCTTTCTTTATTTTCTCTTCTCTTTCTCTTCTCTTCCACAACTTCCAAACACAGCCTAAAAGTATTCATTATTCATCTTCTTCCCCAAGCTTTAACCCTAGCCACCACCACCATCAAACCTTAACTCTAGTCGCCCGCACCACCAGAGCCCAACACTGCGGTAATAACACCATCCATTCTCTCAGTCTATTTTCATCTCTCATCTTCAATGGCGAGATTCGCGAAGGCAAGCCAATCGAAGACTATGGTGACCAGAGCCCTAGCCTTCAATGGCGAGCCATTGAACTTGCGTTCAAGCCCTCGCTTGAGAAAGCTCGAGCCACCATGACTAAATCTAACCCCGCTCAAGATCCCGACGTTGTCGTTGAAGAATTACTACAGTATACAATGTTTTTATGCTATACTGAGATTTGGGATCAATTGCTTACAGTTAATAGTTTTCGCCTTTGGATTTGTATTATTAATCGTATCTGTTGTGCGTGAAGTATTGTCAATGTTTATTAGATTTCAAATTGCTCACAGTAAATATATTAGTTGGAGTTTTCAGTTTATCGTTTATTTTATGGTTGGAACAAGACTCGTAAATCGATGGTTTTAAAATTTCAATCAAGGAATCGAGGTTACACAGAATCAGAGTTGGGGAATAAATCTAAGATTTTCCAAATTTTAGGTTAATTACTAGAGACCAAAGAGCGATGGGAGTCGCCGGTGATGAGGCTTGCCGGAGATGGAGGTGCTGGAGTGGGGAAGGGGAGAGGGAGAGATTAGGTGAGGTTGAGAAAGAGAGAGAGAGAGAGAGCACTTACAACTTTTAATCTCAACCCCATACATATATCGATAGGTGAAGAGACATAAATGCCCTTCAAAGGGGTTTGGTAATGTTTTTCATCCATGAATTGGATGGAAAGTGGCTTTTGGATGAGGTAGATAACATTTGGATAGTCAGAGGGGGAAATAAAGTCAATTCGTACTTAGAGGGGGAAGTAATTAAAAATTGAATAGTTGGATGGGCAAATAGATTATTAACCTAATACAACAAATTAAACAACGAAAGCAATGAGTGAGCTTTATGTGAACTTCATGTTATCCAGAAAAAGAAAAAAAACTGGAGCCGGGGACAATTTGATCATTGATTCTTGACCAGATACTTGATGTGTGATCAATAAGAATTTGTTAGAATAAAGAAACAAAACCAGAAGTTGAAATATTTTTAGAGAAAAAAAAAACGAAAACAAATGAATTGCCCTTTGACCAAATTCATGAACATATTTTTTGGAAGCAATTATTTTGTTTATTTCGGTTTTTTTTTTTTTCACATTGCAAAGGCATGCATGCATACTAATGACGTTGAACCGTATACAAATAGGAAAATTCTAAAATCCACCCAATTGGCTGATTATAATGCTTAAAAAGTGTATGAGATATGTAAAAAGTGTATAGGAATGTGTAAAAGTGTATAAGAAAATAAAAAAAGTACATTGAAGTATGTGTTTTTTTTGTTTTTTTGTTGTCTTATTATCAGCCCAGTGAACAGACAATAGAAAAACCCTTTATTTGGAGAAGGAGGCCAGGGAGTATTATTTTACCAGCATCCACATGCCCAACATTCACGGTTTTCCTATCAAAACCCATCAGCAGGTTGTGTTCCCTACATAATGGAAATAGCAACAGTAGCACCAATTAGGACAGCTTATTTGCATGGAGGTAGTTGTGTCCATAAATAGTGTTCTCATGGGACAGGTTTCATTAATACCCAACTACTCTTGGGTTTGTCAACCTAGTGAAAATGGGGATTCATATACCTCTGGGATTAGCAATCCGACCCACACCCATGAAAATCAAAAGAAACATAATTTTTGGAGGCCCTTCACCTTCATAATCCAATCCCATTGTTGAACTCTGCTATCAAAGAGGGCCTAAATTCTTTACAAGGATGGTGGGAACTATATCTGAACCGACAATCTTGTAGGGTTCGCAAATTAGTATATTATACAAAAAATCAATTTGGTTAGATATCGAAACATATATCAAAAGTTGAATTTTGCTTTGTAAAACAAACAGTCGTTAATATTTTAGCTTTAAAATAATTGATATAATCAAGTTTTTCTTTTTATAAATCAAAATTCAATTTTTGATATAGCTATCAACGTCTAATCAAGCTGTTCTTTTGATATAGATCCACATCTGGTTGTACTTCTTGGCTTCTCGAGGGGAGGTCTGGGTTCAAGTCTATGAAGAGACTTCAAACTCCTTTTGGTTGTCATCACACTCACTTTCTCGATAATCCCAACTAATATATATTGTATGGCAAAAAAATTTAGCAAGCACAAATGACGTATTAAGCCTTGATTCCTTTTTACTTTTAAATTAAGCAAATGGTCCATCAATGCGACGTTCACATAATATCAGAAAAATGTCACTGCTATGTGATTGAAAATTAAAATTCGTATTGCATATTTCATACGAAATTATACAAAAAAAAAAAATTCCAAGTGATTGTTAGTAGTGGAATGGATGGGTGAAGGTAACTTTTTCTAATAACCCATTGGAGTGTCTGGAAATGTAGCATTATGAAAGTGCCTTAATTTTTTTTTTTTTTGAGGATGTTAGACAGACCCACTTGATACGAATGTGTTCATAAGTAATAAGTCAACATGTAGAAGACAGGGAGTGGAGCATAATTGGAAAAACAAGCTTTTTAGCTTATCTTTATCTTTTTTCGACAAAATGGAAAGCTACCATTACTTTCGCCAATCAGTATTGTCCCATCACATGATACTACTGTTTATAAGAGATCTGATTACACCTATATCGGGACTGAAGCAAAAATTCCACTATGTGTGAGGGGTGTTATGAGTATGTTTAGCTCCAATAAGAACCTATGACAACTTAAACCAGAGAATTTTCAACTAAGTCTAAGTTTTCAACAATTGAACCAACCCTAGTTAGTTTTTAGCTTATCTTCTCATGTTGTGAAAATTAAGTGGTTTGCGCATGTATTGTGTGGGAGAAAGAGACGTGATTCCCTTGGATTCTCCACTTCAAGGTTATTTCTTGTTGGGGTGTAGCTCTCAAGTGGTACTGTTTTGGTTGTACTGACCAAGCTTTGTCTTTTGTTTTGTCCTTTGTTTGTCGAAATTTTTAGCCGTAGGGCTGCAAATGATCCGAGCCGTTCGCGAACTATTCGAGGCTCGATTCGGCAAGGGCTCGTTCGAGTTCGACTCGTCTACTAAACGAGCCGGACCTAGACCCCAATTTTAGGCTCGGTCCATAAACGAGCCGAATTTGAACTCGACGATATTCGGCTCGGTTGGGCTTGCAAACCTAGATTATACATATATTTCGTAAGAATTTCACATATAACCTTGAACATGTAAGAACTTTTACATGTTCATAATGAAAAATTAATATCTTATATGAATATAAAACTTTTAAAAGTACTACAAACTTAAAATTTTGATATATTTTCATAATTTTATATATGAATGTGCTTATTTATGTGCAAAATAAAAAATTTATTTACAGTTTTAGACCTGTATGAGCATAAATATATAGTATTTTTGACTCGTTAAGGCTCGCGAACATGTTCGAGTTCGAATCAAACCTAGGCAAGCTCGGCTCGAGATTGGCTCGTCAAATTTTTAGTGAGTTCGAGCTCGGCTCGAGTTCGTTTAAAACCTTAACGAACGAACTTGAACATTCTAAAGCTCGGCTCGATTTGGCTCGTTTGCAGCCCTATGTGTAGGGGATGCACAGCTGATGTTGTGCACCATCCAAGCCGTCCATCCGTGTAACGGATAGCTCGGATGGTGCACACCACTTGACGTGCATCCCATGCATAGCAGCAACCCCATCTCCCTAAATTTAAGCCATTAGATCGAAAATAGATGAATTTGAGCCATTAGATGAAACCACCACAATAAGTAGGGTGATTTTACTCTTTTCCCGCACAATTGTACTGGCTTTGTTTTCCAATGAATTTTATTTCATAAAATCTAGTTTTGATAAAATCCAAGATCGTCAACGAATTTTAGCAAAACTAGATTTTATCTCACAAAATCATTTGGAAAACACCTCTATCAAACCTAAATTTTATCAATTGGGAAAACAAATGTGATTTTATCACACCTCCAAACAAAACTAGATTTTATCTCATAAAAATCCATTCGAGAACAAGGCTATAAATCACAATTTATGGCCTATAAGTGTGGTAAGTGTGGTCTATTTTTATGGTAAGTGTGATATGTTTTTATAGTTTGCAGACCCAGTGTTCATGACAAGTAAAACTGGGACACCGGTACCCTAATACCACTTTGGACCGCCACAGCCGGACTCGAGCTTTGGGGGAGAAGAGAGATATCTGTGGTGCTCCAAAGTGGTATTGGGACACCGGTGTCCAAGTTTTACTTACCATGAACACTATGTTTGCATACTACAAAAATATATGGTGAAGCTAGTACATCATAAGAAGTACAATCAATATAGTTCACAATTTTATTATGATAGTATAAGAGTCTGTAGTAACTGACACCATATAATGAAGACATAATGATCCATTCTTGCCAAGGACAATAATTGACCCTCTGATATCTCCCTGTTTTTTTGGAGAAAGAGACAAAAATTCCATTAATCACCCTCTGATATCTCCCTGTTGAGATCTGTATTTTTTACTTACTATATAGCTTGGACGAGAGAATTACACAAGTTATATCATTATGGGTATAGGAATTTCTCTCCCCGATTCATAGGGGGTTTCATTAGGTTTCTTACATACTGGTCTGGCAGTACCTAAGGCAAACTTTTTTTTCCCTTCATCTAATTTCGGACTAATTGTATTAGAATTTAAAACAAAGATCCCAAGTAGGACAAGGGTGAGGCTGATTAATTTATTAAAATTAATTAGGAGAATATGAGCCTCTTAACATAGCGAAATCAATAAGTCTAGGAACACACCCTTTTTTATCACACCCTACCCATGTGGCGCACTCTCACTCACTCTCTCTCCCTCGGTCCCCTCTTACGGCCTGGGATCTTCTGCACCCCCCTTCTCTGCCCCTATTTCCTGTCCCCTTGCTACTATGCTGCCACGTGCCTCTTCACAAATCTGAATCCTCCATTTATCTTAGGCATACTCCCCTAACACTGAACCCTCCATTTATCTTACGGAAAACCTGGGGGTACACCCCTTTTTGCACCGAAAATGCACCCCACGCCTTCGGGGACCCACTTTTGGGTCCCACACGAGTGATCCGAACCGTTCATTATTCTTAAACATTTTTCCGAAGGGCCCCACCAAAAATCAGCTCAATCGGACGGTTAGAAGTTCTTGAACCAAAATCTCACCGTTTCAACTTAATTTGAAACGGTGAGATTTTGGTTCAAGGACTTCTAACCGTCCGATTGTGCTGATTTTTGATTTTTGGCCTCTCGGAAAAATGTTTTAAAATAATGAACGGTTCGATCATTTCGTGGGACCCAAAAGTGGGTCCCCGAAGGCGTGGGGTGCATTTTCGTTTTAGCTCTGTTTTCACACCAACCAGTCCGAAACAAAATAAAAAAAAAAACCATCGAACACCAGCCAAACTTTTTTCTCTTTGCATAATTGCATGCATACAACCAAACTTCTTCTCTTAAATCGGATTTTGGGTATGGACTGTGTCATTATTACCTCTACGAATTGCAGCTTTAATTTGCTAGTTTTGGTTTTTGAATTTTTGTAATTATACGTGCTCTTCTTATATCAGAAAATGATGATTTTAGAACTAGGATTTAATGATTGGTTTAGTAAATCAAGGATCTAGTACTGAGAATGCAGAGAGAGAAAGAGAGAGACAATTGATTTGATTAAACCCAAAAATGGAGAGAGAGAGTGTTCGAATTAAACCCAGCTGAAGAGAGAAAGATGGGGCTCAGAGTTGAATTAGATCGATGGTTTTCTTTTTTCTTTCTTTTTTTTTCTTTTCGGAACTGATTGGTGTGAAAACAGAGCCGGGTGAGAGAGAGAGGGAAGGGAAGGGGAGGGAAAGTAAGCCTAAGATAAATGGAGGGTTGAGATTTGTTAAGAGGCACGTGGCAGCATAGTAGCAAGGGGACAGGAGATGGGGGCAGAGAAGGGGGGCAGAAGATCCCAGGCCCCCTCTTACCCTCTCTCTCTCTCTCTCTCTGACTCTCTCCCCCTCTCTTCTTCACTTCTCTCTCTCTCCTCCACTCACTTCCCTACTTTTCTCTCTTTCTTTATTTTTTTTAAAAAAACTTTTATTTTTCATATCCTATATTGAAAAATATATATATATTTAAAATCAACTAGACGACATCTATCAAACAAGACCAATATTAAATGTATAATTATGTATAATTTTTATTTAATATAGTCTTTTTTTTCGCTGATTAACTTGATTTGAGCTCATATATATCATTGTGTTTGAGCTTGTGAATTTCACTTTGGGTTTGAGCTTGTGATTTTTCACTAGTTTTGACCTCGTGAATTTCACTTGGTTTGAGCTGCAAAATTCACTAAGTACTTTGGGTAAAAAAAAAAAAAGTTTTTTTTTTGTGTCCTTATTCAATTTTTTTTTTGAATTTGTTAGTTTTACGTCGATTTTTTGTGGTTTTTTGGTTCATCTTGACGTGAGGAATCTAAAAAGTATAAAATAATGATAATTTTTTTATAAAGTTCACCAAAGACAAAAATAATCCTTTTTTTTTTGGTTTTTTAGATTCTTTTTGTCTTTATTCACAAAACTTTAAGTTTGGTTAATAATTTTATACTTTTTAGATTTCTCTTGTCAAGACGAACCAAGAAACCACAAAAAATCGATGCAAAACTAACAAATTCGATTTTTTTTAATAAGGACAAAAAAACCAAACTGTTTTTTTTACCCAAAGTACCCCTCAAGAGTTTGAGCTCGTCAATTTCATTGGGTTTCAGCCTACACCGAAAAATTGTTTTTTTCCTACGCTTAAAATACATATTCAATATTGGTTTTGTTTGATAGATGTTGTCGAGTAGATTTTAAATATATATATTTTTTTCAAAATCGGATATGAAAAATAATAGTTATGAACATTTTAATTTTTTAAAAATAAGGCCTCGTTTGTTTGGCCGGAGATAAATGGATGAGATATGAAATCCCATGGGATATGAGTGAGATATGAAATCCTTGGGATATTGCTCAGGATATCAATGGATGGGAAAAATTCATATCCAGTGTTTGTGTTCGACGGGATAGTGCTCGGGATATCCGGTTTTTTGGCACTAAAAACTCCAAATCCCATCCAAATCCCCCCAATGAGGATATTAATTGGCTGGGGAAACCAAATCCCATCCCAAATAATGTTACCAAACAATGGATTTTGGGACCCACATCCAAATCCAAATCCCATCCCACCCCACCCCATATCCTCCCTAACAAACAAGGCCTAAAAGAAGAGAAATAGAGAGAAAAGTGCGGGAGTAAGTGGATGAGAGAGAGAAAGTGATGAAGAGAGACGGAGAGAATGAGAGAGGACGCCAGACAGAGAGGGAGAAGGTGAGAGGGTGAGAGACTGCCACGTGGGCAGGGTGTGAGAGAGTGTAAACTAATGGGTGTGTACGTATCACCACTGTAGCGAAATATAGAAAAAAGATTAATGCATTCGATTCCAATTTTATTGTGACTAAGGGTGGGCATTGTGTCGTATCATAACATGTCAGGTTTCGTGTCTTTTCAAGTTTGTGTCAAAACATCAGTTAACATAAATATGTCAAATATCTTGACACTAACCCAATTTACTTAAAATGGCCGTGTCGTATTCGCTTTGACACCGTTGAGACCCTTAGTTATTTTTTAGTTTGTATATAAAATTATACGCCTAGCAATGTCGGGCACCATCGTAGTTACATAAATGATAAAATTAACAAAAAAAATTAGTTAACAATAATCAAATCATTGTAATGAAAATGTCTTAAGCCACACAGTGATTAGGAAAATCTATAGAAACTTTCTATAATTACATTGATTTTTTTTTTTTTTATACTAGTTGATCAAGCATAATTTTAGGAAATCAAATCCTTTTGTGATTATGAAATTCAAAAGGATCAAAATTAATCTTTTAGGAAACACAAGTATGGGCTATGGGTTGGCACTTGGCATCATCAACATCGTGTTGTGTCGTGTCATTTCTGGTTAACGAGTCGACACTAAAAATTAAACAGTTATCCGTGTCCTTATCGAGTTACGAGAGTCTAACCCGTATTCGATTCATTTAATTTTTGTGTTGGCATACGGGGCTCGAACCTACAATGGTATGTCTACTTCAAGCTGATCTTGCACATGAATTTGGGGACTATATCATCAAGATTTGAAACACTCTTATTTGTTAGTGTTAAGAATCTTATACTCCCAAGTCCCCTCGTCCTTTTTCCAACTGTCTACGTTTTCATTTTAAGCTGACCCAAAATAAGTACCCATTTCTAGAAGTGGATGGGTATAACTTGGTGCGATTTCCATTTTACCCTTTTTTTAGAATTAAAGCACATAGGTTTCAATGAAGGCTTGAAGGATTCTTGCAAACATTACACTGGAAATGAACTCAGATTCAAGTAAGTTAACTTCAGTTTAACCTCTGTGTATGGAGTTTGATTTGGGGGGAAGAGGGAGACAACCGATTTCAATTTTTTCAGGCATTTTTGTTTTATTTTTATTTTTAAAACAGGCCCCAAAACGACGTCGTTTTGGGGCTGTTGTCCACTTTGTTGGCCCCCATTCTCGGGTTTGAATTTATCACATTAAATCCTCATTTCAAACAAAATTCTAAAGTTTAAGGGTGTCAGCATTTGATTCAGTAACCTTTTTAAAGTGCCATGTTGCCCCTTAAAAAATTTGAATTCCCAATGGTGGAAACTTAAAAAGGGACGAGAGTAGAAAAATCGCGACAACTAAGACATTTTTGTGCATGCAAATGTGCAACTTTGATTGCATTTTCTGTGACATCATGGTGCAGGGCAATAGGGCATCATATCTTTTGGGATGTTTATTTATCAGAGACAGAAAAAGTCACTTCGAGCCATTAAAATTCGTTATTGCTTTCAAATCTATGTTTTCCCGGAAATGAAGAAATGAAAACGTGAAGGGAAAATTTCAAAAAAAAATCCCAAACTTTGACCTCAATATAAAAAATACTCCCAGACTTACAATTTTTTCAAGCGTACTCCCAAACTTCAATTCCGTAATAAAAAATACTCCTTCTGCCTGCATCTGTTTGGCAACTAACAGGATTTGTTGACTTGGAGCTTAACGGACACCATAAACCGTTAAATGGCCTAAAACGACGTCATTTTGGGCCTGTTTTAAAAATATATATATATTTCCTCAACTTCTCCGAATTCACAGAGGAGAAAACAGAGAGAGAGAGAGAGAGAGAGAGAGAGAGAGCAGAGCAGAGCAGGGCAAGGAAAGCCTCATCATTTGGCCCATAAGCCCGAAGCCCGCTAGGCCCGATGGGCTTTACCCGGCCCGAGCCCGCCAAGTGGGCGGGCTTAACCTAGCCCGACTTTTTCATGGGCCGGGCTTGGGCTTAAGAATTTTAGCTCTAGCCCGCCCGGAAGCCCGGTACACTAATACACCCATGTACATATACACTTGATTACATTCCTTGAAAGAGAGGTGCACAAGCTTTAAACCCCATGTTTTTGGATTCCCAAGCTGTAAATCCATGCTTTTAGGTTCCCATCTTTGAGTTTTTTTTTTTTTTTTTTGGGTACAAGGCAGCTTTGAGTTATGCTACTGAATTTGAACAAATTTTTTTGGTGGAATCAGGTGTAATATTAAATGATGTTCTAATATATTAATATCTCCATGCAACTAGAGGATTATTTTTTCCAAGGCATAAGACCTGATTGTCCCAATAAAGAGGATTATTTTAGAATTTTGTTGACTGGTACCAAAAATAAAAAACAAGGGCTGGTCATACACTACACTGTCCATGGGAATGCTGTCCAACTTATTTTTTTCAAATGTAAATGAAAGCACCAATCTGGTTATTGGAGTTTCCATTACCTCAAAACCGGTTATGGGATATTTTAAAGTAAGTGGGGAAAAAAAATTAATTTCGGCCCAAAAAAATCAATAGACAATAAGCATTTTGGCCCGCCCAAATAGCCCAGCCCAGCCCGGCCCACGGGCGGGCTAGGGCTAGAAGTTCGCGGGCTAGGCCGGCCCGGCCCGATGATGACCCTTAGCAAGGAGGTCCTCATCGACTTCGCCGCTGCCTCCGGTGGTGGTTTGGCCTTGAAAGTCAAGAATACTTCTCACTTATCAGGTCACACAATCCCCTATCCTCTATGTGTTCCTGTTTTGATCAATCAGTTCTGAATTTCAATTGGTGAATTGTTTAGATTTGAACAGCAACAATGTCCGTATACTGGATTTTTGACTCTCGATGTGGTGATGTACTGGTTTTAGGTTTTAATTTCTGATCTGCTGTTAATGTTTGGTTGAATTTGGGTTTTTGAGGTGTGTTCTGGTTCGTATATCCAATTTAATGTTTTCCTGGGTTCATAAAACGAAAATGTTTCTGGTTCGTATATCCAGATTTATTGTTTGTTCGAGTGCTCTAGGCTGCTCGTTGCTCAACTTTTCCGACAATTTCTCATGGGCACCGAACTCTGTGTGTGTGTGTGTGTGCGCGCGCGCGCGCGTGTGTGTGTTTTCTCCTCTATGAATTGGGGGAGGTTGAGGAAATAATTTTTTTTTAAACAAGCCCAAAACGATGTTGTTTTGGGCCATTTAACGATTTATGGTTTCTATTAAGCTCCAAGTCAGCAAATCCTGTTAGTTGCCAAACAGATGCAGACGGAAGGAGTATTTTTTTATTACGGAATTGAAGTTTGGAAGTACGCTTGAAAAAATTGTAAATTTGGGAGTATTTTTGATATTGAGGTCAAAATTTGGGAGTTTTTTTTATTTAAATTTTCCCAAATATGAAAGACGGTCTTGGCCAAAAGTGGTATTTAGGCTTGGCTCATGGCATAAGCCAATGAAGCCATCGTTTTGGGCCTCCAAAAAATGTAAAAAAATAGGGGCCCCAAAACATATCGGCCTCCTATATATTGTAATAGTTGTTTAGTTTTGGATGACTATATTTTTAAATTAGTGCCATGATAAATATTTTGTAATGATTTTTTTATGAAGACTGTGTTGGAAATTTTTAATATGCAAAATCTATGGAGGGCCTCATCTAATGAGTTCAGGCCTCGAAAACTAATAAGTCTGCACTGGTGGTATCTATGCTTCTATAGGAATCCTGAAATTCTGGATATGAATTGGTTTTGGGCCTGCAAATTTGTGTTTAATTAAGCTCTCTTACTCTACCTCCATCTTTTTTAATTTACATATGGGGAGAGAGGAATGAGAGACGTTTTAAGGATGTTGGCTTTGATATGGAAGGTGTCAATGGCGGCTCCAGAAATTTTAGACAGGGTGTTCAACATTTACCTTAAATCTACTAGCTCTACTAACTAGTATAGACATACAAATTTTTCATATATTAGTGTGAATAACGAGGCCAAATGATATGAAAATGCATAAGATGTCACAAATTTTTTTGGCAAATTCTGTGTTATTGGGTCAAGTAAAATTAAATTGGGGGATAACTACGCTATATTTATTGTAGAAATTTGTGTGATGAGTAGGTTCGCACAAATATTTATTTATTTTATATAGAGAGTTGATTGTCAGAGAGAAGTCATAGGACGATATCAATACAATAATACTTTTTTTTTCTAATTTTTTCGTAAAGAGTGTACACTTTATTTTGAACTGGTGTATTAAGGATTCTATCATGAATTACCAGGATTGATGAGTGTTCATAGTATAAATCTTCAAACAAAACCAGATATAAATTTATAACATGTAATATCAAATATAAAAGGCTTTAAAGTGTACATTGACCATCTACAGAAAGACTTTGGACTTTATTTGGTTGTTTTCATAAAATTGATTTGTGAGTTGATTTGTTGAGCTAGGTGTTTAAATATTTTTGAGTAGGGTGTTCAAATATTTATGAGTAGGGTGTTCAACAATGGCTATACTTAACTAAAAATAAAGTTTTTACATGTATTTCTAAACAAAAATTTTTCTTGAGGGTGTTCAAGTGACCACCCTTATTAAAGGGTGGAGCCGCCAATGGAAGGTGTCCAAACCAAGATCACCACTAGTAGCCTGCAGAGCCGGCTCATAGATTTCAGAGGCTTGAATTGAACTCATTAAACGAGGCTCACCCTATATTTTTGCATACAAAAGTTAGTCAATGAGGAGTCTTTATAAAAACCATTACAAAAGATTTATCATTACAAAATGTAAATCTATAGTTATCCAAAAATAAACAACCCGTTACAATATTCAAAATCCATCGGTTGAACATTTGTCTTCTTGCACTCTTAGCGGGAAAACGTACTAATTAAATCTTCATAATCAAGCTTCTTCAATCTTCACCATATTCTTCTCAATGAACAAAATTGCCAATCCATTTAATCTTTTTTTGGACATGGTTGACCGGAGATGAATTTTTATCAATTTTAACTTGAGACATAGTTTACACAAAAATTATCTAGGCCTAGGATATATATTTATGTGTCCTAAATAATTGGAGCCCCCAAACTTTTGCATTTTTGACGAGCCCAAAGCCCTGACTTCTTGGGCAACACCAATAAGCCGACTAGTCCTAGTAGCTTGTATGACAGCTTGGAGACACATCGTTGGCTCTGAGGAGAATATAGCTTGGCTATTTCCTGCGGTATTATTGAGAGAATTTTTTGGTGTAATTATTTCCCTTTAATAAGTGGAGTTTTTCTTTATTTGGAGCAATTGGTTTTGTTGTTTTGATTTCAAGGGTATGCCCTTGATTTTGGGAGCACAAAAATAATGGGGATAGTGGTTGAGGATTGAAGTGGATAAATATGGGACATTATCTCTTGGTAAGGGGAATAGCTGTCAATCACATACATAGTAGGAAACTAGGAACCCAAAACAGATTCATTTAACCAGGTATATATCATGTTTGTCCCATTTACATCCCCGCTCCACACCCTATTGTGTGAACCTACCTTGGGGTCTCACACAAATAATCGGAGCTGCTCAATTTGTTTAGAATATGTTTTTAAGGGTCTTTGTGAAAAATTAGCTCAGTCAAATACCAGTAAATGTTCGATTGACTCGTTCAAGTTTCAGTTCCTGAATCGAACGGACCAAAAGTTTAACAAACTTATCAAGCTTTTACCAATTTCTAGCTAAGCTGATTTTTTACAGAAGCCCTTAAAAAAATATTCTAAACAAATTGAGCGACTCCGATCTTTAGTGTGAAACCCCGAGGTAGGTCCCACACAACATGGTGTGAGCAGGGGTGTGAATGGGAGAGTGTGTATGTAGATTTATTGCATAGGAAGTAACTAGACATTTGATCGTGCCAGTGTCCAATTAAGCTAATTTTTCATGCTAACGTTTAAATTATGGCCTCCATTGTGGTTACTTGATCATCAAAACAAGAACTTGCGATGGGCTCCACATGTCAAACTGACTAGCCTAGTTCTTTTAAGAGACTGAAAAGTAGCTAGCCCCTATTTGAAAAGACTGAAGTATTGATTTGTGGTACTGGAGTGATTGAGAGCACACTACGTATCAGTGCTTCGGGACTATTGAATAATCACTCCTTCCACTATGAACCATGAACCTATAAAGTCATATTGTATGGTCATGGCTCCCCCAATAGATCTCATGGCTCCCCCAATAGATCTCATCTGTTTTCCTAACTAGTTCCACATCTTAGAGCAAGTGCAACAATGCTCTCTATCCCCCTCCCATCCCTATTTTAGGGAGCCAAACACCAAAGTTAGGCTCCAAGAGGCTCCCTAAACCCCTCCCTAAAATACAAAAATGAATAGTACCTCCCTAAAATCCCCCCCATTTAGGGAGGCACTATTCACTCCCTACGCATTTTTTTATTCTTTCTCTCTCTCCTTCCCCCTCTTTGGCTGTTGCTTTCTTCTTTTTTTTTCCTTTTTTTATTCTCTCTCTCTCTTACTTTTCCCCCATATATTATATTTTATTAAAAATAGGGAGGGTAATAGAGAGGATTGTTGGAGACATGAATTGATAAAATGAAAAATGTGCACTGTTCACTACTTTTTTTAGAGAAAAATTTGAGTCATCTGTTGGGATGGTCTTATGCCCTTTTCCACAATGACCTCAAAGACACACTAGGAAGTAAAAGTGGAAAACTGGTGCATGCATTGACAACTCACAGATTGAGAACTGTGTAGTGTGTACCACTCTGCCTTTGGCTGCTGCCCTTGGAGCTTACATCTTCACCTGAAGTTGTCACCTCAAAAGGTGTTAGATAAGGGTAGTGGGCCCCAGCCTACTACCTAATGTCAAAGACAATATTAAATTATTAATGGACAATTCCTCCCAAAATGTCACCCATTGGAGCCAATATTTTTCTTTCTTTGTGTTTTGATAAAATTTGTGTAAGTGATTTTGCTAGAAAATAAGAGTAAATGGTTTTACTTCATTGCATAGGGAAAGAAAGTAAAATGCAGTTCTTGACAATTTTCTTCCTTTCATGAACCAAACATAGCTGAATAGATAATTTTCTCAATATATATAGGCCTTGTTTGTTAGGGAGGATATGGGGTGGGATGGGATTTGGATTTGGATGTGGGTCCCAAAATCCATTGTTTGGTAACATTATTTGGGATGAGATTTGGTTTCCCCAGCCAATTAATATCCCCATCCGTACGGGATATAAAATCCTATGGGGGAGTGGGATTTGGATGGGATTTGGAGTTTTTAGTGTAAAAAATCGGATATCCCGAGCACTATCCCGTCGAACACAAACACCGGATATGAATTTTTCCCATCCATTGATATCCTGAGCAATATCCCAAGGATTTCATATCTCATCCATTTATCTCCGGCCAAACAACGATGCCTAAGTCATTTCTGGCCATCACATCCAACCATTATTTGAAATTTGAACTTATGACACAATATAGAGAGAAACTAAGAACTAAATGATTTGACTTCATTGCATAAGGATACAATGAACCAAAAATTAAGAAGAATAAATAAAATGGGTTTATAGAGGAATATTATAAGTTTTCAAAACGTTAAGTACAAAAAGTATAATATTCATTCCATTAATTCGAAAAGTAATGTATTACCTAATCTTGCAACTACAACAACAAAAATAATAATCAACTCTCATAATCAAGTTTATCTTCCATATCACCTTCAATGCATAACACATCTAATCCAGTCAAATAATTTTCCTAGAGATAATATATGAATATAAAAAGTTGGGGGGCCCGAAATTAGGTAAAATTGGGCCTTGTTTGGTTTGGTTTCCAAAAACCAGTTTTCTCAATTATTATTTAATTATTACTCCTATTTTTAAATATTATTTTTATTTTTCTCTCTATCTCTCTTCAATCATTAATACCTATTTTTTAATTATTATACCTATTTCTCCCTCTAATCATTACAAAAACCAAAACTCAAAACCCAAACCAAACACAACCTTGATGTCCCGATGCGACCCACATCCTTAGCAAAAGTCCAAAGTCGACCCCGGTCACCCACTAAAGGCCGTCACAGAGACTATGTAGAGTGTTGAATTTGCAGAGCGATTAGTAGAGAAAAAAAGAAGAGATTGTATAAAGAATATTGCTTTATTAAGAAAAGAAAATGAAGGGATCGTGATAGGGGTACAGAAGTTGGGGTACCGAAAATGAGCCGATCGCACACGGGGACCCACTTTTGGGTCCCACACGAGTGATCCGAACCGTTCATTGTTCTTAGAACATTTTTCCGAGGGGCCCCACAAAATTTCAGCTCAATCGGACGGTTGGAAGTGCTCCAACCAAAGTCCCACCGTTCCAACCAAAATTATGGTTCGGATCACTCGTGTGGGACCCAAAAGTGGGTCCCCGTGTGCGATCGGTTCATTCTCGGTACCCTTTGTTCGGTACCCATATCTTTATCCAAAATGAAGTCTTTGCAGTTTGCACCAAGTGACAGGGTGGATTAGTTGGTATTATTGTCATAACGAAAAAAAAAAAAAAAATCTTGCAGTTTTTTTTTTATTTTTATCAGTAATCTTGCAGTTTATTGGAGTATCTTTTTTTGCCCTTTCCAGATGTCTATAAACCAAACACAACCTGATTGACAAGATATCTGTGTTGGGTTCCCTTAACGAGGGTTCATGAACAATTGAACCAAACACAACCTCATCGACAAGTTATCTGTTTCGGGTTCTTGACAAGATCTCTCTTTTTTGTGTTCCCTTAATTATTGTTCATGAAAGACTACAAGGAAATCTAATCAGGATTGTAAGGATTTATTAGGTTGGACCGATACACGAACCAAGCTTCAAGTTTGAGCTCATGCTCGTTCACTAAAAACTCGTTCAAGATTAGTTTGTTATGTAGCAAAACAAGCTTGAATATTGTCTTGAAGCTTGTTAAACTTTCAAATCAATCTCGAACACGTTGCTACTCGGCTTGTACAGCGTACAGAAAATTCAAGCTTCTCGAGTTCAATTCGTGTTCTACTAAATTAAAGCTTGTTCGAGATTGACTCATCTAATGAATAGACAATTATAAAGATGTACTAAAGCTCGTTAAACTTTCGAACCAAACTTGAGTAACTAACAGCTCAGTTCGTTGGGCTCTTTTTTATCACCCCTCTTTCTCTTGTCCAAAAATTTAAATTGGATGTGACCATGCTCGAGAGACGTGGCTGCACTAGCTACACACATGGTGCTTAATTTATAACCCAAAAGTACCTTTTTTATGGAATTGTTTAATGAGTTCCAAAAGAACTATACAGTACAGATCAGAAAGCATGCTTTAATTTCTTTTTCCTTTTTTATCTTTCAAGAATTTCACCACAAAACCAGGAACATTATCCTCGAAAATAGGCAAACATTTGTGTCTCCTTAGCTTATCTAAAAAAGGTGTCATTTCAAGTTTTGTTACCATTAAAAAGGCATAAAGGTGTCATTCAAAACTGGCAATCACTATTGGCTTGCCATGCATCCATTTATTATTCAATGAACAAGAAGATCAAATCAGGAGATCACTTGAACATGGATTGCGGCTATAGAAAAATGAAAAAGAAAGAATAAAACAACTATATCATCCAAACGTGGCCTTACTGGCTACAAATAAAGTGCCCTACAAAGTATGTATAGTAGTTAGGGGTTCTAATGATGTGTATAGATCATAGAGTGGCTATAAGAACTCAGAAAGTGTAGATACCCAGAATCACTGGCGGCTCCACCCTATGGCGTGGATGGTCACATGACCACCCTAAAAAAAAAATTGTACTAATAATACATGTAAAAATTTGTACAAATTTTAGATTAGTTCATGTTTTGAACACCCAGTCGAAATATGAATGAACACCCAGTGCATATAAGAAAATGTGGTCAATTGAACACGGTTTTTTATTTTGTTGTTATATTGCATCTAGTAATTTTATCTAATATTTTGTTTGAACACTTAGTCCTATACTATTAACCAAACACACTGCAATTCAAGTGATTTACAATTGAATACTTAATATACCATCTCAAAACGAGATAGACATCTTAATGACAAAAAAATGGAGAGGAAAAAATATCTATTGGTATCGTTATGGTGTAGTTTTTCTTAGAGCAGACAATCAAAAAATAAAAACATATGTTTAAAAAGATCCGTGCAAACGTATTCGCTACATAATTTCCTAAAGAAATTAAGCATATTTATGCTCCTGTTTGATTTTGCTTGGGTAAAAATATAAAAAAAACTAAAAACAACTACAACGTTTTACGTGTTTTTGTATTTTTGAGGTCGCATTATACACACTAGTATATGAAATTTTGTGAAGATACGACTGATTGGTTAAGCTAGTAGAGTTAAGGGTAATTTCTGAACACCCTGTTAAAAATTCCTGGAGCCGCCACTGCCCAGAATGATTACCCATAATTTGAATTTCAAAGATCGTTGAATACCATTGAATGAGTACCCAGAATTTGAATTTCAACGGTACAAATCGTTGAATACCGTTGAAGTTCAAATTCTGAGTACCCATTATGAGTGTGTAGCAGTGCCGATAAGAACTGCTCGGTTCAAGCTCTTGCTCGCTCATTGAAGTTCATTTGAGATTGATTTGTTTGATTATTACTCAGCTCGTTCAATTTATGATGATCGATTAAAAAATTCAAGTTACATGAAATTGGCTTGATTAAAAACTCCTTGAGATCGGTCTGCTTCATATATATACAAATCAAGCTTGAAAAATTACTAATTTTTTTCGGCTTCTTCCGTTTGTCTATCAACCTCATCTTAGATATCATAAGCACTGTAGGGTGTGCAACATCGGAATACTGGGCCTGATATTTTTGTGATTTTTTAGACATTCTGAGAAGAAATTCAATTCAGAATTAATTAATCATTGTAATAATATTACCATTTTTAAAAAAGAAAACCTGAAGAGTTTTCCGCTTATCCATGTCCTTGAAATGAGAATCAGAGATACATACGATGAATTTCGTACTTATATGCATACGTATTCCTACAGTGAACACTTTAAAATGCACATATTCTTATAGTGAACATTTTAAAGGGGACGGACGGAACAATGGTTATCGATTCTGGGAACTTATTCTCTCAAATGATTGTAATTACTTCTACATGAAAGATTTTTTTCTCAAATATTTTTCACTATACAAAGTTGGTTGAAGACTCATTTTAAAAAGTTCACTTTAAGCCTCACAAACTTAGAACCGGCCCTGGATAGAATTATTGGAAAATAACAGTTAAAAGTACAACACGAGAAAAATGAGCATGTATATTTTGGCATGTATATATGGGTGAACTTCGGCAATGCTATTTTGGCATGTATATATGGGTGAGTTTCAAGACTTCAAGTACTACCGCTACCCGGAACAGCTATGCAGCGTATGCACAGTACCGTGTTCTGCACATCTGTCTTGCACGCACGACAACGAATAGTTCGGATGTAAAGCTGCTGAAGTGAAATCTGAGTCGTCCCATCCGAGCAACGGACGACCCAGATGTATACAGCATCGTGCTGTACACACGGGGGTGCACAACAGCAACCTCACGTTGACCTCGGCCCTAGAATATTTTTCCATCCGTCACCTCGGGAAAACTGAAAAATAAATCTTAATGGAAAAGTCAAATCCGGAAAAATGTTCTAAAATCTGATAGAGTACTTGTGTTGTTTTTTTTTTTTGAATGGAGAAATTTCATTAAACAACCCCTGCAACAGGGGAATCTGAATTACAAAGACTAGAAAGCATAGGAGGGGGGTTAAAAGCCCAATCAGGAGGGATGGCTCCCTTAAGACAGTTAGTAGCCACCCAATGAGCAACCCTATTACAACATCTAGGAATCCAAGAGAAAGAGCATAGGATAGAAGAAGCAGAAGCACGAATGTCCTCTATGATAGTGGCACAGCTCCAAGGAGGGACATTTTCAGTAGAACAGAGTTTTTTTTTTTTGAACTGCAGTAGAACAGAGTTTGATAGCCAACTTATTGTCACTTTCGATCATGGCCCCCAAGATGTTGTTGGCTTGTAAAATAGATCCTGCCAAACGGATAGCCAGAGATTCCCCTTGGAGGACAGAAGATATGTGGACAAGATGAAAGCGACCATCCCGAATATTGCCACGATTGTCTCGAAGAACTGCTGCAATGAGTACTTGTGTTGTTGAGAAACATGTTTCGTCTCCCAGCCCAATTTAGTTTTGTGAATCTCTTTGACTGGGCCTAAATAGGATGTAGCTGGATCAGCCAGTTAATACTCGGGTCGGATCTCAAAAGTATGCAGCCCATTTTCCCAGCGGTGGCGGCACCCTTTGGATTCAATGGTCACATGACCACCCAAAAAAAAAAAAATTCCTTAGAATACATGTAATTTTTTTTTGATAGTCCATTGTTGAACACCCTACCAAAATTAAATTGAACACCCAAGCCCAATTAAATTGAAAATCCTGCCCAAAAAAAAGCTCAAGTAATGAACACTTGGGCCAATAAAAAAAAACCCAAGTTCAATTCAAATTGAAACCCAAAAAATTAAAGCCTAAATAAAAAAAGCCAAAAAGGTATGTGAAGTACTACCTAAAAAGCTAAAGGGTAATCTGATACCCAACGGTACAAATCGTTGAATACCGTTGAAGTTCAAATTCTGAGTACCCATTATGAGTGTGTAGCAGTGCCGATAAGAACTGCTCGGTTCAAGCTCTTGCTCGCTCATTGAAGTTCATTTGAGATTGATTTGTTTGATTATTACTCAGCTCGTTCAATTTGTGACGATCAATTAAAAAATTCAAGCCACATGAAATTGGCTTGATTAAAAACTCCTTGAGATCGGCCTGCTTCATATACAAATCAAGCTTGAAAAATTAATTTTTTTCGGCTTCTTCCGTTTGTCTATCAGCCTCATCTTAGATATCATAAGCACTGTAGGGTGTGCAACATCGGAATACTGGGCCTGATATTTTTGTGATTTTTTAGACATTCTGAGAAGAAATTCAATTCAGAATTAATTAATCATTGTAATAATATTACTACCATTTTAAAAAAAGAAAACCTGAAGAGTTTTCCGCTTATCCATGTTCTTGAAATGAGAATCAGAGATACATACGATGAATTTCGTACTTATATGCATACATATTCCTACAGTGAACACTTTAAAATGCACATATTCTTATACAGTAGTGAACATTTTAAAGGGGACGGACGGAACAATAGTTATCGATTCTGGGAACTTATTCTCTCAAATGATTGTAATTACTTCTACATGAAAGATTTGTTTCTCAAATAATTTTCACTATACAAAGTTGGTTGAAGACTCATTTTAAAAAGTTCACTTTAAGCCTCACAAACTTAGAACCGGCCCTGGATAGAATTATTGGAAAATAACAGTTAAAAGTACAACACGAGAAAAATGAGCATGTATATTTTGGCATGTATATATGGGTGAACTTCGGCAATGCTATTTTGGCATGTATATATGGGTGAGTTTCAAGACTTCAAGTACTACCGCTACCCGGAACAGCTGTGCAGCGTATGCAAAGTACCGTGTTGTGCACATCCGTCTTGCACGCACGACAACGAATAGTTCGGATGTAAAGCTACTGAGGTTAAATCTGAGTCGTCTCATCCGAGCAACGGACGACCCAGATGTATACAACATCGTGCTGTACACGGGGGTGCACAACAGCAACCCCACGTTGACCGCGGCCCTAGAGTATTTTTCCATCCGTCACCTCGGGAAAACTGAAAAATAAATCTTAATGGAAAAGCCAAATCCGGAAAAATGTTCTAAAATCTGATAGAGTACTTGTGTTGTTGAGAAACATGTTTCGTCTCCCAGCCCAATTTAGTTTTGTGAATCTCTTTGACTGGGCCTAAATAGGATGTAGCTTTTTTTGAAATGTGTCAAGATATCATATCAACAGCCATCCGGCATCGATTACAACGAGAGACAGGAATGAAATCAAACCACTAACAAGTGAAAAAGAGAACGGCAAGAGGCAAACTAGGCCACCGACTCGCAGACACACCTGCCTAAGCAGACCCGACACCTAGGGGACGGAATGATGAGCCCATTTCAGTCACTAGCAGGGAGAATCCCAACGGACTCCTGACTCAAACCATAATACAATACAGCGCAAAGTAATCGATAACAAAACAGGAAATACAAAAAACAACGAAACAAAATACTAACTAATCAGAAACCCAACAAATCTAGTACAACCAAGAACTCACTGAGTCGCCCCACTGAGGGTTACCGAGATCCACTGAGTTCACCGACCAGTCACATCTCCGGATGACACCAAGCTCCCGTAGCCGCCGCCCATGGCATCAGAGAGCTTTATTAGCCGGAGGGGGCAGAGACACCCAAGATCAATCCATCATCAGACCGTCAAGAACAGAGGCGTGGCGGGGTTCAAAATGAAGGGGACTTTAGATCTGGGATGGGGTAGAGGTGGAGGGGCGGTGGTTCGACAGAGGGAGCGGTGAGGCAGAGGAGGTGGTGCGGCGGCAAAGGCAGCGGATCAAGGTCAGTGGAGTAGGTTTGGCGGCGGTCTTCTCATGGGTTGATGGTGGGTGTCCCGGCAAGGGGGGGGGGGGGGGGGGAGGGGTGGGATGGAGAGGCGGCAACCCCACCCCTAAAAAAAATGACGAACAAAAGGTAGAAAGGAGAGGTTTGAGAAAAAACTAGAAGGGAGAGGTTTGGGAGATGGAAGGAGGAGAGAAGGAGGAGAAAGAGGGAGAAGGAAAGGCCGGAAGGGGGAAGGGGGAGAAAAGGAGGGCCGGAAGGGGGAGCCGCCGGCAGAAAAAGGGTATGAAACCCAAGGGTAACTCTAACTTTCTAGAGAGAGAGTCTCTCCAGGGCAGTAGTAAGCCCTAACTCAGGTAGGTAGGTATAGTGTGGAGTGTAAATAGGATGTAGCTGGATCAACCAGTTAATACTCTAGAAATCTATTGGCCAGTCCTATTATTTGGAATTTTGGCCCACCGGATCCTGGGCTAAAATTTATTGCTGGAGAGGTCCTGGGGCACAAATATGGTTGGAGATTTTACTTTTTTGCCCATCCTTCTCGTCGTTACTCTTTGTTTTTACTAACCGTTTAGGCACTTTCATAGGGTACCCTAGGATTTTAAGCACTTTCATAGGGTATCCTACAGTTTAGGGTACCCTAAATTTAGAATGTACATTTTAGAATTTAGACCGTACATTTTAAAATTTAGACCGTACATTTTAGAATTTAGACTGTATATTTAGAATTTCGGGTAACCCTACAGTTTAGGGTACCCTAAATTTAGAATGTACATTTTAGAATTTAGACCGTATATTTAGAATTTAGAATGTACATTTTAACACTCAAAATGTACATTCTAATTTTCAGAAGAAAAAGTGTAAAACTTATATCCAGGACCTAGTGAACTATGCGCATTATTTGTTCTGGGCCTTACAAGCTATAACACATGTTTATAGGACCCGGCCCACAAAACTCTATTAATACTCGGGTCGGATCTCAAAAGTATGAAGCCCATTTTCCCGTGTACATCTGGGGTTCTTCCAAGCCGGCCCCATTTAAACATGTAGTGGATGTTTAGGCCCTGCGCGCGTCATTACCTTTCCGCCCAAACCCTTTTTTTTTTATATCCACACGTGCATGAGGAGTATTCTTCTGTCCAATTGTGACGCGTCAGTAGTTTCTCTCTCTCTCTCTCTCTCCCCTCCTTTTCCGCTCTACCACATAGACAAGTGAAAAGTTATGTCACCTGACACATGAAAAGTCACGCATCAGTGGTTTCTCTCTCTCTCTCTCTCTCCTTCTCTTATTTTATATTTTAAAATAAAATAACATTTATTATACATGATTATTTTTTATAAAAATTATATATTTGGAATCTACTTGATGAGATCTTTCAAATAAGATCCTATTTGAATATAAAAATTTGTACATGTAAAAAAAAAAACTGTTTTATACCCATTAATTAATACTAATTTACACCCCTTCTAAACAATTCACACACTCCAAAATGAAAGAACAGACTTTAAATGCAGAATTCACACACATCACAACTCAGTCTCCAAAATACACAATTCACAATAAAAAAAAAGAATTCACACCCCTTAATGCAGAATTCACACCACTTCTAAATAATTCACAACCCGCAAATGCACACTATTCAAACCCATGCAACAATTCACACGACCAAAATAGCTCACAATGCACACTCCTTATAACAATTCACACCCCAATAACACACAATTAACACCTCTGCAATAATTCACACCCTTAATAGCACACTTTTTTTTTGGGTGTGAATTTTGTATTTTGGAGAGTGACTTATGATGTGTGAATTCTGCAATTCAAGTATGTGAATTTTTTTTTTTGGTGTTAATTGTGTTTTTTGCAGAGTGAGTTATGATATGTGAATTCTGCATTTGAAAAATGTGAGTTCTTTTGTTTTGGGGGATGTGAATTATTTAGAAGGTGTATGAATTCTTAATGAATGGGTTAAAAAAACTTTTTTTACAGGTATAAAATTTCATATTCACAATATATCTTGTTAGAAAGATCTCATCGAGTAGAGTTCAAATATATAATTTTTATAAAAAATAAATGTGTATAACAAAAGTTATTTTGGTTTAAATCTAAAATAAATAAAAAAAAACGAGAGAATGATGGAGAGAGAGAGAGAGAGAGAGAGAGAGAGAGAGGAAGTCAATGTGTTAGTAAAGTGGTTGCATTGTAAAGAGAGAGAGAGAAGAGATGTCTGTTGTTTCCGTGTAAAGAAAGAGTGAGTCAGGAAAAGTATCACACGTGACATGCCTTTGTCTAATTAAAAACCTTGTCACGCGCGCGGAGGACTTATTTATGAGTAAAAAACAAAAGTGGGTTTGGACGGAAGCCCCACCAAAAAGTGGGGGCGGCCTGGGATTTCCCGTATACATCTGGACTGAAGCCCGTTAGTACATAGCCCACATCTCAACAATTTATCCAGCCCAATCGCTTCTCCCCCTCCATTACCATATACCCTGAATCTGGACTAAAGCCCGTTAATACTCCGCCCACATCTCAACAATATATCCAGCCCATTCCATCTTCAGAGCCCAATCGCTTCTCCCCTCTCCTGCTCGCTATAACCATATACTGTAGAACCCTAAACCCTTTCTCTCTCACCTCGTCGACTTCTCTCTGCTACTCCAATGGCGAAGAAATCAAACCCTACGAAGAACAGCGCTGGAAGCAGCAATGACAACAAGAAGAAGAAGAACAAGAAGAAGAACAAACCCGGTGGTCCCGCAGCCGTAGCAATGAAGCAGACCAAAGCCCCCAAACCGAACCCCTTCGAGACCATTTGGTCTCGACGCAAATTCGACGTACTCGGAAAGAAGCGGAAGGGTGAAGAACAACGTATCGGCCTCGCTCGATCCATTGCCATACAAAAGGCAAAACTTACTCTCTCTCTCTCTCTCTCTCTCTCTCTCCCTTTTTATGCTGTTTTGTTATAGGGTACTAGCGGTTGGTGCCCACGCGATGCGTGTGCTCGTAAAATTAGGCAAAAATATGTGCTTTTTGTTGTTAAGATTCACACAAAGGGCCCGAAGCATTGGACAATGGTGTTAGGAAATGATTCAGATTTGTGGAGCATGTGCAGATTGAATTTGTGAAAATTTGAAGATGAAACCAGGTCTGATAATAAGGGCTGCAAACAAGCTGAGCCGAGCATTGATGTGTTCGAGCTCGTCTCATTCATATTCATAATTACTAGTCTAGGTCGAATAATCGAGCATGAGCTTGGCTGGTTTGTTGTTGAGGTGATTGAGCTCCGTTGGTTTAATACACGGACCTTGATAATTTGAGCCGAGCTTTTATAATCGAGCTTTCAGACTTGTTTACTAAAACGAGCTTAAAATTGAGTGGAAGGGCAAAGAACAATGCAACGGCCTCGCCCCGTTCCATTGCCATCCATTGCAGCCGAGACAAACTTTGTGGTGTTCGAGCTTGGCTCATTCAAAACTAGTCTAGCTCGAGCCCGAATAATCAAGCTCGGCTCTTTTGTTATCGAGTTGTTCGAGTTCAATTTGTTTACTACACGAGCCTCTATACACAAGCCGAGCTTTTCGAATTGAGCAGTGTCACAGCTAATTCAAGCTTGGCTTGTTTACAAAACGAGCTTAAAACTCGAGACCTAAAACTTGACTCGTTTACTAGCGAGCCGATCTCGCAAACAGTTAGGTTCATTTGCAGCCTTTGTCGTGTATACATAAATTTATGTGTTTTCCTTTGTTTGTACGTGTAGGAAAATGTCGAGTGCAAAAAGTGTAGTGAAATGTGTTGAAAGTGTGTGGAAATATGTGGAAGCTGTATCAAAAGTTCTGCATTTTTGTGGTTTTATTTGCTCATTAACAACAGTATGTGAAAAAATTTGGGGTGCAGTGGTCCCGTAATAGCAAACTCCTAAGGGTTTGGCTGTTGAGTATAGTTGATATTTGTGAATACTAATCCATCAATGTCAACGTGTATACATATATATAAGCTATTTATATGTGAAAATAGATCAATCTGTCAGCAGTTTGTATGGATACTGTTTTTGTGATTTGATTTGCTTGTGGTGTGTGGAATTGCAGAGGGAGAAGACACTGTTGAAGGAGTATGAACAGAGTGGGAAGTCGTCAGTGTTTATCGATAAGCGTATTGGGGAGCAAAATGATGAGCTTGGTGAGTTTGACAAGGCCATATTGAGGTCACAACGTGAGCGCCAGGTAAAATTTGAAGGAAGTATTGGTTCCGTGGAGAATTTAGTGCAATTATGCCGTGTTTGGTTGCTGAGACAATATGGGATTCTGGGTGGAACAAGTTCAATCTTGTATCTTTGATGTGTTTTGAAGAATTAGTTCTGAAGAAACTAACTAAAAGTTAATTCACGTATTTACATTAGCTGAAAGTTATGATTATGTAAGCAAAAGAAGTAATATTAACATAATTATTGCATTTATTTTCTCAAAAGGAATGATGTGCGCTGAGTGTGTTTCGTGTGAATATTTTTTACTCCCTCCGTCCGCGTTTGTTAGTCCACAAACATACTTTTCTCAGTCCCATAAAGATTGCCCATGTAGTCAAATCAAAGTACAAACCAGAGTGAGATTACTCTTTTACCCTTCCTTTTTATATTAATTAATAGTTACCATCATTTGTAGAATGGGTTAAAAGGGAAATTTGCCTCACAAAAAGCACCATAATTATGTCATCATTTGGTCTCCTTAATAAGTTGGAATCCCCAAAACGGACCAATAAACGTGGACGGAGGGAGTAGTTAATATCGTTGCACATCTTCTCTTTTTGCTGACAGAAATTGAACAAGAAGAGCAAATATAACTTATCGGATGGGGAAGAAGACGAATTTGATAGTCAAAGTGGACTTCAAGGAAGGGATGATTTTGAGGATGAAGTACCAATTGACGATGAGGATGATGTCGAAGCTGCTCATACTGAGAGTATGTTTTTAAATTTGTGCTAAAAAGCTGCTTGAATACTTTGAAGCTTAGTTATTGTTTGTGATTCTGAACCAACCAAATACATAGTCGAAATTGAGTGCATTTAATGCCTAATCACATCTTGAAATGCAAGAGGTAGGTTATGTTGCTAGAAAGCAAATGTATCACGAAGCACATTTGTTATTAGCTGATAAAAAAAGAAGAAGAAAAGAACGAAACATGTGCTACTAAATCAGTATTTTGAGAAGGGAAAAAAAACTCTTATGGAGGAAGAATGAGTTCTTACTTTGACCTTCTCAAATTATACATTGCAAGGGGTTTATGTTGAAGAGTGACTTGGTGCTTTAATATTAGTTTTTTGACACATTACGTGCCGCCTTACTCTTCTGTATCATTTAACATATGCCAATTTACAAGTTGAAACTGGAACCAATTGGCTGACTTTAAAATTTTTACACTAAACTCAGCTTGATAGAATGGACATTGACAATCCTTCTCTTTGAGACCTACAATCAGAACTTAGGTTCTGTCTCACGGGATTTGTGGGTAGAGGTAATTGAAGTGATATGTTGAGGCCTATATCATGCAACTTAGTCAGGGGTTAGAGCTCTCGAATGGCAGAATCCTTCTCTTTGAGACCTACAATCAGAACTTAGGTTCTGTCTCACGGGATTTGTGGGTAGAGGTAATTGAAGTGATATGTTGAGGCCTATATCATGCAACTTAGTCAGGGGTTAGAGCTCTCAATTGGCAGGAGGTGGTTGTCATTAGTCTTCCCAGGTGTTAGACGTCGCCTCCCATTTATCTATGACCAATCAAGGTAGAGCTCCCCTCTTACTCTCGCAGAGGTTGAGCCTTGACAAACACTTTTCTCTAGCCTCCAAACCACATGCCTCCTTTGGTCCTGAACAAGGTAACAATGCCTTGCTCTCAATCGTGTGGTGTAGTGACAGGTACGAGTTACAATGGGAATCCCTTCAGTGTCCTTGGTGACGATCCTTGGAGGCTCCATGAAGCGGTACCTTGCATGTAGAGATGGAGGGACATGGAGCCCGAGATACATTGTTTGGAGTTTTAGGGGGAAGAGGGCTGTTGAAGGGCTTACTCGCCTTATTGCTGGGTCATGGGCCCACTGGTAAGTGTCACGTGGTGAGGTCCTTCCACGTACCCAAAGATTTCAAGTGTGAGATAGGTACTATTTTCTAGTATACTCTTTCTAGGTCGCAAGGCAAGGAAGGATGGAACCCACTTTGACTCACCAAGGAGAAGGTAAGTACTGTTATATCGTTTCTTCTGAAGTGATATAGATCAATGCCTGGACTGGGGGGCGTCGGTCCACGGGAAAACATGTTTGCAGATGCGACCATGAATCGACTTCTGTACTTAACCTCTAGACATAGTATTTTTACTGAGTGCTCTCAGCAGTCAGCACGATAGCACATTCTGTATTAGGTTGCTTCAAGTTCAATTTGAGAAATACTTATCCATCTCATCTCCCTCTATAGATATATTCGTATACACACACATGTTGGTATGCATAATGCATGTACTACATATATATATCGTGTTGAGAAGGTGCCAAAAAGGAGCACAACCTAGCCGTATTAGATGTGTACGATAGAAGAATTCACTACTACAAATGCTAAGACTGCCACTAAACCCAATGAAAACCACAAAAAGAGAGAGAAGCGACCCGATGTTCCCAATACACTTGGTAAAGGAGATTTTCCGGTGCTTAAACAATTCCATTTGCACATTCATCCACAACCTGGGAATCACTTCTCTTGGATTAGGTTGTCAATGATCAAAACACTCCCAGGTGCTACAGGCCGAGTAACTGCTACCCACTGGGTTTTCTATTTAACCATCCCAAGGGCTGCCAATTTAAGGCATAATGCATACATACTTGCTGATATGTACAGTCATTCAGTACAGATACAATTGATTTGATATGTGTTTGCACTTCTATATTTAGGACTTGCTATTTGTTTACCTATTGATTCAGTTCTCTGGTCCTGCGCTCTTTGAAAAATCTTAACTAAAGTTTCTTTAAATTCTAAGCAAAAGCTTGTGCATGGTTAGGTATTAAGTTATGAACCTTTCAGACTCTAGATGAGATTGTAATATGGGGTTTGTGATAGGTTATTACTCTTCTATGTTGTTTTTGTTGTCATACTTCTTCGCTACTTGTAGATTAACCAATATTTTCCTTTGTTCTGCGCAGAGAAGTCTTTAATTTTGAAACAACTCAATGTTAATGATGCTCAGAATGCACTGAAGTCGGGTTTCATCGAAGGAGACGAAAATGTAGTATTATATCATTTCTTGTGCATCCTTATGAAATTCTCATTTCTTTGAGCTGATAGAAGCAAAACTCACGTTTCCTTTTGAATGTGAATGTAATGTTTTTGTACATCAGAGGCACAAAACTAAGAAGGAAGTGATGGAGGAGATCATTCTTAAGAGTAAATTCTTCAAGGTGATGATGACCAGTCATGTTCTTCCATCTTAAACAACTTGAGCTTGCTCTATGGATGAATTGATTCATTTTGAATTTGTTTGTCGTGTACTCCTTCATATCCTTCCAGGCCGAGAAGGCTAAGGATAAAGAAGAAAACGAAAAGCTGGTAGACGAATTGGACAAAAATTTCACATCCCTAGTGGAGTCTAAGGCATTGTTATCGTTGACTCAACCGGACAAGATGAATGCTTTGAAGGCTCTGGTGAATAAAAGTACTTCAAGCGAGAATGTCAAGAAGGGTATTCCAATTGCTCCCCAGAACATAGATACTCTTCAGCAGGTACAGATTTGACAATTTTGCGCTGCTTGAAAGGTGTAACTTTTAGTTTATATCTCATATCTGATTCCTTGTTTATCGTTTTTCATTTAAAAGGCTTGACAATTTTGTCCCGCTTGAAAGGTGGAACTTTTAGTTTGCATCTCATATCCGATTTCTTGTCTTTCTTTTACATTTAAAAGGGTCATTTTTTTGAATTCTTCCTTTAATTACTTAACGAGTACCGAAGCTAACTATATACTTTGCCAAGTAGTAGGAATAGATTGTACAATAGCTTGGTAGCTTGGAAAATTATCTCATATGCATCTTTTAAATATTGCTTCTGATTTCATAAATAGTACAAAGTCAGTCAAGCGTTAAAAGTTTGAACCACTTTTGGCAGGATAAACCTGATTCTTATGACAAACTTGTCAAAGAGATGGGATTGGACATGCGTGCTCGCCCATCAGAAAGGACAAAGACACCAGAGGAAATCGCCCAAAATGAGAAAGAGAGGCTAGAACAATTGGAGGTATTTTGTTTCTGGGCACAAAGAAATCCTATTGTGTGTTGGTTCTGTTAGCCGTTTTTGCTGTTGTTATCATGCTATCCAATTCTAGCTAGTCAACTCATCAAATCTTTGGCCGCAACTATTCGGAGGATCGGGGGGGATACGTTTGTTGCGGGAATTCTTGTGGGTTAACTCTTTATTTTTGGTTTCTATCAAGGGTCCTAGAGAAATGTTGTTCAAACCATGCAAGTTGTGTCGTTTTTACCTCAGTTATTTTTAGTCCCTTATTCTTCTCCTTTTGATATTTTCATCACGACATCAATATTAAGTAACACTCTACAGTAAAAAGACCAAAATGACCTCTTTCCAAGATATTACACAAAAACCCTAATATACAAAACCTTCTTATGGAGGAAACCCATCTTGCACCAACTATCTCACCGCCTCAGGACAACCATGTTCACCCACCGCCTAAGAAAAGCGGCAGCATAACCTGAAGCAAAGAGGCTGCGTGCTCCTTTATCACACCGCCTCAAGACAACCATGTTCACCCACTGCCAAAGAAAAGCAGCTGCATATCCTGAAGCAAAGCGGACGTGTGCTCCTTTGGAGAAGCACTCCCCGTAGTATTATACATATTATGTACTTAAAAATAAACCATAAGAGAGCCGGATTTGCCAGCTACAGCGGAAGTGATTTCCTCTGGAGTTTGAGGCCATATAGACTCTGATTACTTATTAGCTACAATGTTCTTCCTGCTGCAATTTTTCCCCTTGTGCATGCTTTACAGATTGTCACTAGGACCTTTCTTAATCTTCCCAATTTAACGATTAAGTGTTCGGAATGAGCCTGAACATGTTACTGCTTTTACATTCTGAATGTTAGGGATGAAAGTTTGACATTCCTTAGTTATGCAAGTTTTCTACAACCCTTTTGGGTTGAGAGATCTTTAGATAAATAAGAAAAGAAAAAAGAGAGGGAAAAGAAATTCTGTGCATTGTATTGGTGCATGAATGTTTTGGAGGAAATTTTTAATGTGCGCCATTCAAATTATGCTCCTGTAGCTTTTGAAATGGAATTGTGATAAGTTTTAAAGGTTTTTGGTTCCAAAAAATCAACCGGTAGACCAGGTATTTGACTAAATGTTAAAGTGAAACTGTGTCCTAGTCTTTAATCTTTCTTTCACGGCTACACGCTCTCATTTTCTTTTAGCTAACCACGACTGCAACATGGATGCCACGGTCGTTTGATACTTGAAGGAGTATATATTAACCAGTCGCGATCAAGTTTGATTGAAGTGTACGAAGATAATTCCAAAGTTATGAATGAGAATAATCGAGAAATAATTTTGACTGCTTTGCAAAAACACAGGTGAATATCAAATATGGAGGTAAATTGATTTGGTAAGGAGTTTGAGCAACATAATTTGTAGATTCCACTTGTTTTATAAAATCACAATTCTACTTGTAAATTTGATTTCCATCCTTCTCAATGACAGAATAGGCAACTTGATGCATTAGACTGATTGATGCAGAGGGGGCATTATAATATTAATCTCTTCAGAATGTGAACATCAAGGCGATTGATTTGAAACACGCATAAAAAGAAAATTTTCTAATAGAGTTTTGTATTTTAATATCAGTTAATTGCATTGTCCCTTAATTTTGCATCCAACCTTTCATACACTCTCTTTGTTGTTTGAGGCATCAAACGTATGGGCATATTTATTTTTCATGTCAAGCATGTGCATCGCACGTACCCGGGACTAGTACCGTTAAACATTGGCAACCTCTTTTGCACACATGTAGACATTATCAATTTGGAGAAATGAGTTATTGAAGAAATTTTCTCATTGAAATGAAGCTTTCCTGCTCTTTAACTTCTTGAATTGTCCACAATTCTAGGAAGAGCGTCAGAAGAGGATGCTTGCTGCTGATGATTCCAGTGATGAGGAAGGAAATACTTCTGAAGATGTTGATAATGCCCAGAGACCAAAGCCTATTTCTGGGGATGACCTTGGTGATTCGTTCTCTCTTGACGAAGAGAAAAGAACTAAAAGGAGTTGGATTCAGGAGATTCTGGAGAAGAAGAAAGAAAATGATGGTGGAAGTGACCATGAAATGTCTTCTGAGGATTCAGAGAGTGACGAAGACGATGGTGATGAAGAAGGAACTGACGAAGACAGTGATGAAGATGAAAAGACCAACTCTGTGAAGGACTGGGAACAGAGTGATGATGACAGTCTTGGTACGCAGTTGGAAGGGGATGAAGGAGAAGAAGAAGAGGATGGAGGCGAAGAAGAGGTGGTGCCAAAACGCTCTAAGAAGGAAGGACGGATAGGCTCCTTGCATCCTGAGAAAACCAAAGGAAATGTTAAACTGCCTTCAAGTCAACAAGGGGAGCTTCCCTATGTGATAGCTGCTCCAAAAAGCTTGGAAGAATTGTCTGCATTATTTGAGAATCGTTCTGATACCCAAATTATTGAAGCAATCAGGCGAATACGCACCTGTAATGCGATCAGCATAGCTGCAGAAAATCGGAAGAAAATGCAAGTAAGAAGCTTTATAACCTATTAAGTTTTCTCTTATGAGTTTCAATGTTAATTTTTACACGCTTTACTCTTTAATTTCTGTATAAGATAACGAAAGGCTTTCACTCCTTTCAGATGAAGTGTGCTGGCATTTGCTTCAGCTTGGTAGAAAATGTGAATGCCAAAATTAGGCCATGAATACTAGATATCAAATGGAATAAGTTCTTAAAAGAAGTGGGGAGTTAATAATAATGCCTTAGTGTTACCTTGTTTTGCTTGTAACTTAATGTTGTTTCTGTAAGGGAAAATTTAGTGAGTTTATATGGGAAGCCGTTTTATTTGCACAATTGTTACCTTCATTTTGTTTGTGCACATATTTTTGTCAACCGATTTCTTAGACAAGAATGTCTGTTTCTTTCCAGATGTTTTACGGTGTGCTACTGCAGTTTTTTGCTGTTACAGCAAATAAAAGACCATTGAATTTCAAGTTATTAAATTTGCTTGTCAAGCCATTGATGGAGATGAGCGGGGAGATCCCATACTTCGCTGCCATTTGTGCTCGCCAACGCCTACTCCGGACTAGAACACAGTTCTGCGAAGATATCAAGAATCCAGGTCAGCTGTAGTATATAATGTTTGTCTTTCTGCAGACTGGTGCTTCTGACTATACTATGGGAATTGGGAAGTTTTCTGTCGGTGAGGTATTTCTTTAACAAACATCCTCTTTTTGTCGCAGAGAAAAGCTGTTGGCCTTCTCTGAAAACTTTATTTCTCTTGAGGCTTTGGTCCATGATATTTCCGTGCTCTGATTTTCGACATGCTGTCATGACCCCAGCGATATTGTTGATGTGTGAATATTTGATGCGTTGTCCCATTATGTCTGGGCGGGATATTGCAATTGGTTCTTTTCTGTGCTCTATGGTTCTCTCTGTAAGTGCAATCAAGACTCTTTTCAACATTTCCTTTCTACAAGGTCTCAACCAGATGCTCAGTATCATTAAATAATAAATGTGTTGCTAGAGCATTTGTCTCCTCGTCTTGTGTTTTTTTCCGCCTTTAAATTCTATTCCTCATGAGGAGTTCGGGGGTTGTGCTCAAGTGCTTTCTTTGGTGCACTTCTCGATGGTTGTTCCTGTTCATTATGTCAATTCCTGTCACATGCTCATGTCAACATACATTCATTATGCGACCTTTCTTCTATCATGATAAAGTTTTTATGTTGTGTTATTTTTTCCGTCTGGTATAGTTTGACCAATTATGTTTGATTTTTCAGTTCTTGTCACAGTGATGTAAAATTGCCGATTTTTAAAGATTTATTTGTAGTTCTCGTAAGTTTGGATTCTATGGTATAGTGAATCACATATACTTTTCTACAAATAATTCAACATTGCTACGTATTATGTGGATCAATAGCTTGCCTATTTTAAGCGATTCAAATTTTGTTAGGGCAAGTTATGTTATATTGTGCAAGATCAAGTGCCTTAATCAATTTCAGTGGTAAATCTGATTTCTGTACTCAAACTACCAGTAATGTATACAACACATAACTAAACTCTTGGCAGAGGAACACGGAGACTTCACCTGTTAGAGTGGCCATCACCTCTGAAAAGAGTGAACCTTGGTATAGCTGAAATGGCTTGGGAACTGTTTCTTCGATGTGGACCTCTGCCATATATATTTTTTTATCAGCAAAGAAAAGATTTTAGTAATCGTTGACATGGAGATTACAAAGATTAAAAGGACCCTATCTTGCTTAGGACCTTGGCCGTATGAGAAAGAATAGCATGGTTCAAAATTGGATAGTTAAAGGAAATAAACAGACCAAAAATATGATGATGATGATGAGAATTTGGGGTTACAAAAGGAAAAAAATTGCAGACACCTAAAGTTGTTGTATGATTCATACCGTATAATTGTAACGGATATTGACAATTTGATATTTAAGCAGCCACAAATATAACTTTAAAGAAGAATATAGATTGTATCCTTTGACTTATTTGTGTAAGCACATAAGTTGTTCATTTTGACTGTGTTGCCTGCAGGTCACGAAACAATCACAGAAGTTTTGTTCCGAGGCAGTTACGTTCCTTCATACCCTACTGATGGCAGCAACGAACAGAAAACCTGGAAGTATTCAGGATTCTCAGGTATGGCTGTGGTTACCTTTATTCCATGTAAGATGTGTGATTTTGTTTGGTTGCACAAAGAAAATAACCAATTCTCATTCCCTGTGTTGCAGTGGTGTCATTTTATGGAACTAAAAACACTTAGCCCTCTGCTTTGTATACATACCTGTGTTAAAGAGATAAGTCCTCTGGATTTCTTCAAGTTAATGGACATGCCTGAGGATTCACCTTTCTTCAGCTCTGATAATTTCAGGTTAGTTGTTGTTTGGTGTTCTTTCAGCTTGCTTCATGATCACGTTTGGTAATTCGTGAAGGGTGGTCGCTAGATCTATAGATAGAGTCGTTAAGGCTCTACATATATGTTCATCCTGGATAACTTGGTGGATAATGATTCATCGGTTATGATCTCAGATCTCCGATATTGGAGTTGCTTCAACAGACTAACCTAATTCGTATTACCTTTTGTTCAAAGCAGTTCACATGTCACCTGAATGAATATTTGCTGTAATGGCTGTCTTCAAAGGCTTATTTTGAAAGCGGCTATTACTTTAACTAGGCCAAATTAATTGATATTCGCATGATTCCATGATGAACTCTGACCTCAGTGGTTCCCACACTCCTCTTTTCTGTACCTGCACTTCTCTTGACTTCAACACTTTATCCATGTGAATTTACAATATTACCTTTTCACTTGTTCATTTTTTCATCCATGAAAGGGAAAACATTGTACATTAACATGACCAAAGACAGAGAAGTACAGATGTTAAAAAGGAGAGTGAGGATCATTTCCCTCTTTTATATGATCATCAGCTAAGTCTTTTTGCGAGGAGTGTGTTCTGTCCATATGTAGGGCCACTGTGCTGTGGTACCTTATTAAAACTCTGCAGGAGCTGTGAGCTTTTACTGAGGACTAGTTGAGTAACACATACTAGAATTTCCTGTTGTTGCATATTCTTGTTAATGTATGCTCTCTTCCTTGCATGGTGGTGTGTGCTTTCTGTATGCAGGGCCAGCATGCTTGCATCCGTAATTGAAACTCTACGAGGATTTGTTTGCGCTTGCGAAGGATTTAGTTCCTTCCCGGAAATATTCTCACCTATATCCAAATTATTACCCGAATTGGCAGAACAAGAACACATGCCTGATGCTTTACGAGATAAAATCAGAGACGTTTTCCAACTCATTGAGAAGAAAGTCCATGACCATCACGTGCTGCGTTGCCCATTACAAATGCGAAAGCAGAAGCCAGTGCCTATTACATTACTCAATCCAAAGTTTGAGGAGAAGTAATCCACTTTTTTTTTTTTAATCTTTTTTCATCTTCAGTTTTCTTGTGCCTAATTCTCAATTGCATTAGGTAATGCGTCTTATATTGTCTTTTCTTTCACTGTTCTATAACTTGCAGCTTTGTGAAGGGCAGAGATTATGACCCAGATCGCGAACGAGCTGAGAAAAGAAAGCTAAAGAAACTTGTAAGGCGGGAAGCTAAAGGGGCAGCACGTGAACTGAGAAAAGATAATTATTTCCTATCTCAGGTGAAGGAGAAAGACAAGGCACGACTAGATGAAGAAAGAGCTGAGAAGTATGGAAAAGCAAAAGCTTTCCTCCAAGAGCAAGAACATGCATTCAAATCTGGGCAATTGGGAAAGGGTAAGAAGAGGAGTAGATGATTGTAGCTTAGGATGGTTCAATGAGAATGTTAACATCCCTCCAACAGTCCATGGCACTGAAGGTAAGAACTTCTTCCCTTTAATTCTCCTTAGTGACGTTGATTCCTCTTGATTCCATTTTTGTTTTTGAAACCTTGGTTTTATAATTTATAAAGGTCTTCCCCAAATTCTTTTCCGTAAACCTTCCGGGTTGTTGGAAGTTTTTTGTATCTTGTGCTGAAATTGTTTTGTTTTGGGGCCTTCCAATAGAGAATTTGTTTTTTTCCAAATCCCTGTTCTATAAGAAAAGGATAATGATAGATTTTTTTTTTCTTCATTTCGAAAATGCAACTTTTCTTCTTCGTGCTTCGATTATGCTGTAGTCATTATCTGTCCTGTGTGTATCTGGATGACTTCCTTTTGTCTTCACTGATTGGCATTTCAATTCGATGTGCTTCCCCCTCGGCATACACTTTGCTTGAGCATTGCATCATTTTATGGGTTTTCAAGGGACGTTAATATTCCTGACAATTTGTTTGTCCCTCCACCTTTGCAACAATAGCCAGTTTAGCATTTGACATCATGATTTGTTCAGTCCGTTTAGGCATTTCTGTACTCTTTGAATAGGTGACGTCGGATTAATATTTCTTATCACGTACAAAACTTGGTAAAGCCAGTTTCCTTAAACACTAGTACTTCGTAGGGATGGCAATGGGGCGGATTGGTTCGGGTTTTGGCCGATCCGCACCCAAACCCAAAGGGTTTCGGTTCGGTTCGGGTTCGGTTCGGAAAAGGGAGAGGATGAACCATAACCTAACCATTCGGGGTTCGGGTAATTTCGGGTAACCGATTTTGTGAAGGAAAAAATAGCTACCCATTTGGGTAACTGAATTGTACCCATCCCGCCCCGCCCCAAACCGTACTAAAACATGAATAAATTGAGTTTAGGATATTTTATTATCTCAAAAAAATTGAAAAAACATGAAAAAAATAACAAAAGGAGGCTACAAATATCAGTCAAGAGACTCAAGACTATAATATATAAAATATCAGTCGAGAGAGTCTCAAAATGTACAGAATGTGAGACCAAAACCTAACCTGTGAATATCTTTCATATATATACGAGAGGTAAAGTGTAATTTTAAAATATACCTAAGGGGTTTATGTAATATGTATATATAAAATAAGGGTATATATATAGCCAGGGGTACATACACAATTACTATAAATTTTAGGGGTAAATATGTAATTTCATATTTCGGTTCGTTTCGGGTCACGGTTCGGTTCGGGTCACGGTTCGGTTATGACCTCAAACCATACCCGAACCATACCCATTCGGTTCGGCCATATCCCATACCATACCCATACCCATACCCACGGGGAATATTTCGGTTATGGTTCGGGTAAAAATAGCGGTTTCGGTTTGGGTACCCATCGGTTCGGTCGCGTTTGCCATACTACTTCGCCTTGCTTGCATTCTATTTTGTCCAAATCTTTGCATGTGCATGCAAGTTCAGTATTTCTCTGCCTTAAAATAGGAAGTCTGGAACTTTTCTTTGCATCAAACACTTTGAGGACCATATCGGGTTTTACTGCACTATACATTGCCAACATTTTTCAGTACTCCCCTTCAGCTAATTTAGTCATGGCCTGATTTTAGGTACTGCCTGCTTCTATCCCGGAGTGCCTGCCGAATTTGTTGGTGGAACCACTGTTGCGAGTTACCTTGACCTCTCAACGAAATTTGCCCATGTTGTACGATGCTATTCTGGCGAAGAATAGCCTGCACTGCAGGCCTGCGGATTGGCTGGAGCCTGGAGATATCAATCACATGTTCCAATCATGCCAGTGCGAATGTAGTAGGTATAGTAGTAGTAATCACATGTTCCAATCATGCCAGTGCGAATGCAGTAGGTATAGTAGTAGTAATATTATGGTAAATTTGCCATAATTTTTTGACGATAGTTGATTGTAGGTTTCTAGTGAAGAGCAAAAAGGTAGCACTATGCTGTAGTTTTTTTTTTTTTTTTACCGAGTGTGAGTCATTATAGCTTGGAGAAACAAAATTATAGCACTACGCTGTAGTATTTGTTATAAGCCTTTTTCTTTTCTAGTGATATTTATTATAGCTTGGAGAAACAAATTTTGAACTTTGGTTTCATTGGTACTTTTGTGATCTAGAACCTAATGGAATGAACAGCTGAGCATGCCTTCTGTGTCTGAAACAATATTTACCAGCTGGAAAGGTGAAACTTGAAAATGGAATGAAAAGAGGAGAAAGAAAGAGCAAGTGTAGAATAGTTACATATCCAACTTAAAACCTGCATAATATGATAAATGTATGTGTCAAGATCTTGGCTAGGATTGCCAAATAGAATTGTGTTGGATGTTATTTTGGGTCTTATTGAGTATCACATGAGGATTTCGATTCAAATAATACTCCCTATCGGAATACATGTAATTTCAAACCCCTAAAAAACATATTTATTTATATAGTTTTTAATTTTTTTATGCCAAATTAAGTGCTCATTGAGTACTTTAATTTGGTGCAAAAAATATATAAAAACATGCAATGGAAGTGTATTTTTTTAATGGCTGTAAAAATACACGTTTCTTAAATGTATTATTTAAAAAGAGACGGAGGGAGTAGTTGTTTCTTGTTCGTGCAAAGATAAAAATTGATGTACTCGGTTGATTCCTTCCTGGGTGTGTTACTAACCAGGAGTTCCATTTTTTTATGAACATTTAATAAGCATATTTAACAACTTCTCAGAATTGTTTATTTGATTAGGTGTGGGCTCCCTAGAGCTCTCCCTACTTGTTGAGTGGTTATATCTACAATTATATTTGACATACAACTCGAACTATGGGTACCCATTAGTCAGTCAGGTACCGATAGTGTACAAATCGGCATGTGAGGCCTTTTGTGGAGTCCCCCAAATCCACGCAAATAATGAGCCGTTAATTAATGTTATAATATTTTTTTGAGTGACCTTGCAGAAAATCAGCTCAATCAAATGCTTGCCAGTGCTTGATCCTGGGTTCCAATTTTTTTTCATTTCAAAATTTAGGATTCTAATTTCAGGAAAAAAAAAATCGAAAGATTTGACCGGGCGCTTGTAATTATCTGACTGAGCGTATTATTGTTACAAGCTACTTGAAAAAATGTTTTGAAATTACTGAGGAGGTGACCAATGCATTAGCTGTGGAGTCTGATGGGGGAATTAATGACGTTAACTCAAATTCACCTCATGGTTTAGACTCGTTGGTGGGTTTAGAATTGTTGGTGGTGAAGTCAATTGCCCAACCCTTTCAAGGCCGGATAGCTACTGAAGTTGTGAGTAACTTCACATGTTGCTAGAGGATATTGAAGTAGTGGAAAAGTCTCCTGGTATCGACTGTAGTGTTGTGGAAGAGACTATGAAGGAGGTGGCAGATTCAATGAAAAATGTGGCAGATCCTTTAGAGGTTTTAGTGGATGATGATGACTGCACAACCGTAGATCTTGCTTCCGACGATCCTCTTTTTAAGTATGTGGATCTCAAACGTCAAAGGAAGAAAAACCGCACCAAACAAGAAGTTCAAAGGAAATATATTTGGACTAAAAATCCTTTGAAAGCGGCCGTCTTTTCTAGGACATTTAGCAGGGATCATAAAGAGAAGAAGTTGAAGACTTTTAAGTTGGGCTTGAAAAAAGGAAGTAACTCTAAGGCCCCTTATAGCTTGTCCAAGAACGAATCTCTCTCTTTGGGGGACGACCGACTTTCTGATTTCGGGCCAAATCTCGTCTCAAGAGGGAGGAAATAGAATGGGAAATAGGGCGGAGAAAGAATTTTCAGTTTCTTTAGCAAGGGCGAAAACTCTCGATGTTAACCTTCTTCCTGGGGATGAAGCTCTCTTAAAGGAATTGCTTGAGGAAGATTTCCATTGAAAAATTAGAATTGGGGGAAATCTTTTGAGAAGTATAGGATCCTTTTGTTTTTATGATGAGTGTCTTGGCATGACATGGGTTGTAGTTGGTTTTTGGGTGTTGTATTTCGGTGGTAGCAGCTTCGGCTGTCTCGAGCAGGCTTTTAGGGGCTGATTTTCGGAAGTCTCTTGCGGTGGGTTTTAGTTTGGGTTTGGCTCTTTTGGGTGGTTTTCGTTTGGTTGGCTATATTGTTATCTTTGTTTTTCTTCTTCTCCTTTCTTTTTCTTTCATTCAACCTTGGTTGGATGCCCCTCTCCTCTCGATGTACCCTTTCGAGTTTTCTAATATATCTTCTTTTGTCGATCAAAAAAAAAAAGTTTTGAAATTACTCCCAAATAATGGTTTGGATTATTTGTGTGGAACTTTTAGATGGTGATCTGTATATCATTGGTGCTCAGCTGTTAAGTCTGACCCATTTGTCGTTCCTGCATCAGTGGACATTTCTAGTTTAGCTCGAGTTTTGTTGTTTTTATTTTTGGGTGCAACGGAAATTCATAAAACTATAACAGAGAAAGTGTTAGAACATTAGCAAACACACGACATAAAACCGAAACTGGGCTTATAGGGCCCAGGGCATCTTCAATCACGAGTGGCGAACTGATTGTGGGGATTCCTCTGTGACAACGAGATCTTCTTCTTGTTCAGCCCCCAATCTGGAAAAGTGATTAGCACTTTGGTTAGCTTCACGGTAGATATGGACAAGATTTGCACGAGTTCGGTCAAGTAGGATTTTCGAGTCTGTGATCAAAGCTTGGTGGGGATGTCTCTCAGACGGTCCCTCATTTATCAAGTTAACTGCCTCTAAGGAATCAAATTCAACCGTTACACCAAACGTTACATAGAATAGAGCCAATCAATCACCAACCGTTACATAATGTTTCTTTAAAAAATTACTACACCAATTCCGGAAATGTCGTGAAATAGATCACTAGAGAAAATCTATTGCGCGATATAAAATTTGTGAGACGATTATGCGAAAATGGTTCTACTACACGCGAATGAATTTGCGAACGATGTGTTTCATTCCCTGTGATTAGTGTCGCAATCTACTAAAAATTCCAACACACCCCAGGTAAAGAGTGGAGCTAGCTGCCTTTTTTTTTTTGATAACCGAATGTCTGGGCTAGCTTGCGTGCACCTCGACTAATTCTAGAGCTCTATAGGTAACGACCATGCATAACCCCTAGTGGCCCCAAGAGTTCGCTGACAAGGGGAATCAAACCTGAGACCTTAGGGGGAGCAAACCTCTAAGTCTGAAGGCAATACTACTTTGCCAACGCTAACTCCCTATGTTACTGCTTATCTATTCACTTTTTTAACGACTCTAGTATTTGGACTAACTTGTGCGCACCTCAACTAATTCTGGGAGGCTACTAATGGGAAGCCGGTCAAATTAAAACAAGAGCAAAGTCCCGTCGAAACTGAGTTTGTTTTTTATTTTCTCTAACGCTGGTAGTTCTGGGAAACACCGTGTTTTTGAAAATAGTAGCAAATAAGCTCCGATTTGTATGAAACTTGTCATGAGGTCTAGGGACATCATATAAACAATAGATATGGATTTTTGGTATGATTTGTAATGAAGTTAACGTGTGTAGGGATTTCTTAGCCGAAATCGTCTAATTTTACCGGGTTCCGGCATATATACGC